>JAOANR010000011.1:50750801-51016764 GCA_030278955.1 Hygrophila difformis
AGGACTATATTTTTACTCAACCTTACAGTCTGAATCTGTAGCAGCAAATTGTCCAAGAAGCAGAGCAGCTTCTCTTTGGCTCTCGGAACAGCAAGAGCTGTGCATCACATAAATTAAATTTAAACTTCTTATAAAATCAAAAGCAATATCATAGATACAGGAAATGACATTTCCAAATGCCAAGAAAAAAATGGAAAGGTTAATGTATAATGCTAGATGCACGGGACCAAGTTACTATGATTTCTTTTTCTGATTTTTTGTTATGATTATCAATCTTTTTTAAGAGATGAAGGGCTACAAAAGGATTTTTTTTTAGTGAACTTATCACAGCTTACTCTATTTTTTTATTTGTAAAGACGAAGAAAGAAATTTGATTTTCTCGTCTATTTACTACAGCGACGAACAATCAAATTATCACTATATTTATTCCTTTTTCCACATCTTTAGTCTCTTAAATTTATATGCCAGGACGCAAGTGGAAATCAATGATAAGTAATAAGAAGTTATAGAGCATGAAAACAAGAACGATACCACTTCATAATGTATAGCAGAATCCTCAGAACGTGAGAAGCTGACAATTACGGGGAGTATATATTCTACACAATCTTGAGGATGCAATAACTTTCCAAGAGCAGCAGAGCCCTTGACAGCCAGCAAGCGAACAGAATCCTGATCTGAGAAAGAAGAAAATGAACTTTTAGTATTAATTCATAACCACAAGTGTCTTGTTACATATTACGTCCAACACTCATCAAAATTAATAAAGATATCAAACACAAGCTAAATGCTACAGTACCAGGTTGAAAAAGAGTAATCCTCTAGCATCATACTATCTTTAAATAAAGAAATTGCCCTTTAATATCAATGAGTATAACTGTGCTGTCTCAAATTGCGCAAAAATAAATCATATTTTTCTCCATTTCAATATTCTATAAGCTACACAATCTGTACAATCGGTTCAACCGATTCGGTTGCATTATTTTATCATTCAAATGTATGTGAATAGGTAAAATTACCATCTTGTGTCAGTTCCCCAAACATGGACATGATATCTGTCTTGAGATGACGTGATTCCACAGTGGCAGCAAACTTCCCCAAATTTGTCGCAAAAGCTCTCCTCACCATGGGCATATCATCTTACCGTAATTGGCCATAGGTTGACCTCAACTCAGTCTTCAATGTATCTGGGGCACTTGGGTAAGCAAATATGAAACAGGCCACAAGCTGAGACTCGGGCAGTAAACCACTCACCGGCTGCCAGCCTCTGTAATTTAAAATATAACAATATGGAAAACCTAAACATGAGAACAAAAAGAGAATGTGGAGGCTTCACATCAAAACAAACATATTCATACACCAACTAAAGTGATAACTTTCAGGAGAAAGCAACATCTTCACATGCTTAATCTTAGGACAATTCACTAACTAAAGTGATAAACAAAAACCAGATGCCAGAAATCCACAATAAACTCCATGTTCAATTCAGTCTGAGGTAATAACTTACACAAACTAAGAATATTATCAATTAATCCGACAAAATGGCTAATCTATTTGCAAGATAGAAAAAGGAAGCAATGAGAAAAGGGAAAATATCACGATGCAACCATGCCATAGCAGCCTCCCACTCATTACATAATGGTGACAGCATTGCTCAAAATAGCATTAACATTACTGACATATATGACCTTTGGCTAAAAATGAAAGAAAGAATAATACTAATACCCATGCATATACGACCTCTGGCTTGCCCCAAACATTTACGGCCGCCTCAATAGCAACAAAATAAGCAAAAAATATACTATATCTCACCTTCACGAGAGGAATAAACCAATCAACCAAATCACTTTCCTTCATCTGTTATCCAATTCTGCACAATGACTCTACAGCTTTGTCCCTTACACATGTCTCCTCCACAGTGCAAAGTGTTTCAAGCGGGGGGGAGCAATACATGAGCATGCTCCAGTTTTATTCTCCACTTGTTTTGGCAGAAGCCATTGAGGTGAGAGGGGAATGGAGTTATCAGATCCTTGAACATCTACATAAATCACCAAATCAAATTATGACAATATAAATAAAGAGAACTAATGCTTATAAGAACAAAGAAGAAAAATAGATACATCAACAAGGATAATTAGATGTTCTTAGAAACAAGCAAAACCAGGAGGCAAAAAAATACTTATAAACTACTGATATGGATGCTAATACAGATATTCCTTAAAGCAAAATCTAAAATAAGATGTTGAAATTTGGGATTGGCTAAGGACTGGACTATTACAAGGGTAGCAAAGAAACAGCAATGGCCAAAAAATTATTGAGGTTGAGTGAATTCACTACATTGACATCAAAAAATAAAACAAAATAAAATAAGAATGGCACCCCATTGAAAAAGTTAGATAAAAAAATTAATATAATCTCTGTTTGGTCAATCACAAAATGAATCATTCTTTTGCAGTGTTTTACCAATGGCTACAAGAATCCTGCAATTTTTACATACACAACTCTTAACTTCTGAATTCAGAAATACAAGAGTTGGTGAATCCCCCGAAGTTATAAATTCCTTACAAGTCATTTAATGGATGTAAAAGTAAATTAATCAGCTGCCCATATAAGAAAAGGTTTTTTATGTTAACCTGATTAATGAGATTGAGGTACATAGTACATTGCAGGAAAAAAAAAATAAAATAAAATAAAAAAATGTTTGAACCCGAGAGCAAAGAACAGAAATGAACTCTGAATAAAGAGGAAAACCATTTATTTCGAACAGTTATGAAACACATTCTTCATTCATAAAACATTCCAAGAAAACAAAGAAATGCAGCTGTAAGTTTGACGGCTATAAATGCCAGAGCAGTTGAGAAATGATGCAACAACACAGCACAGTGATTAAACTCATGTTTTCAAAATCTTTAATGAATATTTTAAAGGATTTATGTCTCACTGGAAACACTTCAGCAACTTAAGCAAATTCCATAGCTTCCAAACTGGCTACTAGAGCCAGTGAACTTCCCAAACTTCCCAAACTGCATGGATTTTACTCAATTATATACTTCAATACCAATAGGCATTGTTCACTTTAAAAAATATGATTGATAAACTAATCACACCGAGGATTAATTACTCCCACCTACTTAGACGTGACTGTTTATCCCTCAATATAGCATAATTATCAGTGGACCTTGACTAATCAAGGGCCCTAATCGTTTAATGTAAACAAGTTATTAGCCTTGATAAAATAATTTATGAAGGCTAATCATTCAAAGTGAGTGAGACCATAGAAGTTACAAGAAATTCATACCCTGTTCCCATTTTGCTCATGAACAACAAAACGTCTTGTATTTCTCCTTTGAGACAGATTAAACAAGTGGGGAGCGCCTTATGTGGTTCTAACCCCCCACCCCAGGCCTAACCCACTAACGGGAAACAAAAATAGATAAAACTCAAACCCCACTAAAGCAGATGTTTCTATAATCTCCAAACATAGGTACAATTGCAAGGTGAATGCAGATTACAAAATTCAGTAGAACTCCACTAGAATTTATAACCAGATTAACCATATTCCGCTTCAAAACTGAGAACCCCCACCTATACATGCAGCCATACACAAAAACAGATATTGCAAACAACACAATGTACCTCAGTTTCATCAACGTGTTTCCAGCAAGCTGGCTCCCCCCATCTCAAGCTCTACCATCATCCCTCCCAGCATCTCCACGTCCGAGTCATCGTCCTCGTCCATTGACGGCTTCCTGTCTCACTAACTCCCTTATGCTGCTCCGGTGTCGAGTTCAAGCCCCTCCCGCAGTTCGCCGGCGGTTGAACGTAGTTGCGCACAAGCTTCCCTGTACCGTGCGATGGCTTCTGGTAATTAACCTCGCGCAGCGATTGCTCATTCAGAGCGCAACATCACCACTGCCCTGGATTGTCTCTCCTCTATCACGCCTTCCTTAGCATCTCCATCATGTCGCCGTGCCCAGTGCTGCCTTCGCCTTGCTCGCCTCGCTCGTTGCAGCACCATTTTGTCTCCGACGAGCATTCTTCATCCCCGCCGCCCCAATGCGCCTCTAGATCCGGTGAGCCTCAACCACCCCGACATCCTCCTCTCTTCTCTGGTATCGTCCTTAGCATTCACCACCGCCGGCGACCTTTAAAAATGGCGGCTGCCTCCTCTCTACACTCAGCTAGTCTACTCCGTCGCGTCTTCTCCAGCTCGCACCGCCGCTGCTGCTGTGCTCTCCCGGCGCCGTTCGCCACCATTTCAGCTCTCTATCCCGCTCATTCGCACTCCATAGCGGCGCCCATTTTTTTGTGCCCTAATCTGAAAGAGGGTGGGCTGGGTATTTGTGTTTTGGGCTATATAGGTATTGGATTGGAAGTATTGAATATTGGGCTGCATGGATCAAAATAAAATTGGGCCACAGTTATGGGTTTTGTAAATGGATCATCGGTTTGGAAATTAATTCCTAATCAATCATCAAAAATAAAAAAATATAATTAATTAATGTACTAGAAAATAATCAGTCGAGATTCACGGGCATAATTATATATTTATGTATAGTAATAATAAATATATTTTGAGTAATACATAAATGTGTAATAATTTTACATATATTCGAAAGTGAGTGTATATGATAATACTCCATCTGTCCCAACTCAAAGGTTTTACTTTCTATTTTTGGATGTCACATCACAAATGTCTTCTTTCTGTAAATAAAAATATTTTTCCCCTCTAACAACTATGTGGGCCCCATTATATATTCACAAATTAATTTTACCTTAATTCTCGTGCCCAACAGTAACAGGATGATATAATGGGACGGATGGAGTATAATTTAATTATTTTTAAAACTAACAGAAAAATCATATTATATTGCATTCTTTAGCTTCTGTGGCTTGTCCAGTACAAACATAGCAGCAATAAAAATAAATATTAAAAATAACATTTTTATTTAATTTGAAATTTAACTTAAAATAAATAAAATTTAAATATAAAATATTAAGTATAATATGAAATTTTCCTTCACAATTTGCTGAAAATTTCATTGTAAACAACAATTCTTATTGTATCTTTGAGTCCCCTCTTGCTAGTGATACGAGATATTTTAACATATAACTGTTCATAACTAAAAACTGATTTTAGAATATAGATTTCAACCATTTTAAATATTGACATTGACTTTTGTTTATAGTCATAGCAAAACAAACTGCGAGTGGAAACTTTCTCCTTGGGTTTATTGTACTCCTACCAACCATGAATGTTATATTTTCATAGTTTCCCAAATTTAGTTTATATTCAATTACAGGTTGCAAAGCTCCAACAGCCAAGACTTCCTTCTTGATGTTTGGGGATGAGTGCACCAGATTACCAATGATACCAACCTGATAACTTAAGATAGCTATGATCAGGAATCAGGACCAGTTGCTTGTGTATAAAAGCTGCGCATTACAGGTAAGCCTTATCCACATCTTTAGTCTCTTAAATTTATATGCCAGGACGCAAGTGGAAGTCAATGATAAGTAATAAGAAGTTATAGAGCATGAAAACATGAAAGATACGACTTCATAATGTTTAGCAGAATCCTCAGAACGCAACATTAGTATGAGTGTCAGTAAGGCATGACACTCCACAATCTGAAAGCAAAAGGCAATTAAAAAAGGTAAAGGAGGAACAAAATTGTTGCATAATAACAGAGTGTGAAAGTACCTAATTTTTGTTATTCACCATTTTTAAAGGCAAGGGTGCGAGTCGCACCAGCAGCTGCTCTCTGTACTTTTGGGTCAACTCAACCAGTGGAGGAATTCCACCCTCAACCCTAGAAAAAAATATATGTATTAAGGGATAAGTACTGAATATTAATCCCAGTAGTGTAGGCATGATCTACCAACCTAACTCGGGATTTAATGCTGCTATTTTCATGGGCAAGATTCGTTATAGCATCACTTGCTCTCCTAATCACACCACTTACAGCCCAAGAGTTTTGACCATCTCTATGCCTCTTTAGAAGGTCCACAAGATGTGGGAGAGCTCCTGCATCCACAATGAGCTGTTGGTGCTCTGGTTGTCAAACATGTAGGTAGGAAGTCAATCATTATAAATCAAATCTCATTCTAACTAACATTAATCACAAAAAAGTTTTGGTTGAAATAGTACCCTAATTAGAAATAAATAAATTTAAAAAATAACCAAGCAACGCATCATAAAGTGGAGAAAGATTCTGTTGATGCAAATCATATGTACCAAGAACCAAGTGTTTCAAGAAATAATATTAACATAAGCAATTTTTCATTAATAATGAAGTAAATCAATTCTCACTAATGCACAACAATATCCGCATATTACAGATAAAAAATTCTTCAAGTGAAAATAGCAATACATCCGAACATTACTCTTGTTGCTTAAATAAAAGTGCAAAAGGATAACAAAATGAAAATTAAGTGGATTTTAAAAAAATAAATAAATCAAACTCCTCCATCTGGTGTACTTGTAAACTGAATACTTTTACAGAGGGCTTACACCACCATCCACCACTGACAGCAGTGCTTGGTATATGACGTATGAAAACACGACAGGATAGTTTGCCAAAAAAAAAATTAAAAGCCACAGAATTGCCTAGTGCGTGAAATTAAATCATGTCATCGCATACACACATACTATTAATATATCGGCATGCTCAGAACCCTAGGACATTTTAATTTCACTGAACAACTAAGTTGTCGGTACGATTCGCCAAAAAACAATATCAAAATATGTAAAGCAGTTTTTGGTTCACTTAGTTACGCGGAGAAAAAGAACCGATAATTCACAAAAAAATCAAGAAATTGAAGTGCAGTAATTACTTTAATTGAGAGCAGTCCTAAAGTGAAGGCACTTCCTTTCTCCACTTCGTGTTCATAGGGCTTCGGACCGTCCGTGTCGGCTCCACCGCTGCATCACCACCGCTGGCCCCTCTCCCATCGCAAAATGGCTGCTGCTGCTTCCATCTTCACAGTCCAGCATCATCCCTGGCGCTTCCGTTTCAGGCGAGCCTCAACAGCCGCCGCTTCACAGCTCACATTCAGTCGAAGCCTCCTCACACTGCTGCACTCTCCCGTTGCAGAGTCTATCTCCGGCCATTCTGCCACCATCACGATTTCTAGTACCTCCATTGTCGCAATCTGGGGTCTTCTGTACCACTGCCTCTGGGACATCAATGCTGCTTCTCTATCGACCTTAGCCCTCTCGTTCCAGCTCATCGGGCCTCTAAATCCGGTTACTGACAATGGCCAGAAATGTCCCTTATTTTCATTCCATTTCCGTGTCTGATACGGACATTTTAATCGCATTCTCATCTTATTTAAATAAGAATGCAGTTGAATTGGACTGATTTATGTATTTCTGTAGAAATAATAAGCTGGTATTGACAAACAAAAAAATATGTAATTTTATTACATTATGTGTTAGAAAAATCCAAAAACACGAGAAAAAGAAAAGAAAAGAAAAAGGAATAGAAAAGATGGGCAAAAGAATAAATAGCCCACAAAAATGCAATTTCGGCCCATCTGGCCCAACTCGTCGCTAGACCAGGTTCCACGTCGCAAAGCATAGTCTTGCAACGTGGAGAGGTCTTGCGACGTGAGAAAGATGAACAGGAATACCAAGTCCAGAACACCCCGTCGCAAGCCATACACCCACGTCGTGAGACAGAGTCTAGCGACGTGGGGGTGTCTTGCGACGCAGAAGTAAGAATTTAAGAAAAAGCCAAGGATGAAGACCCACGTCGCTAACCTATGTCTTGCGACGTGGGATGGTCTTGCGACGGGAGACACGAGTCTCATCACGTGAGAGAAGAAAAAGAAGAACATTGAAGCACTGATGACCCACGTCGCTAAACCACCTCTTGCAACGTGGCCCAGTGTAACACCCCAGTTTTTCCGACTCGCGGGTGTTACCGCCACACCTCCCAAATAAGTCTCGATCTGACACATCGGGCTTATTCAGGAGATGCTAAGGCTAAAACGAAAATTATCAATTTTCAACAACAATAATTAAATATAACAGATATAATATTTTATTAAAAGAAAAATCGTTTCTCAAAACAATATACAGTGTAGAGAGAGTAATCATTTTTGAGTTTATACAAAAGATACCAAAATCACAACGCAGCGTTGTCAAAAGTCCGACATCTTCAAAAACTAATGAAAAGTTTTATGTGCAGAAAATACGCTGGTGTAGTGCTCCCTTCCCCTGTCAGTCTTTAATCTTAACCTGGAAGCACAAAGAATGAAGAAAGAAGGATTATCAGCGAAGGATTCGTTGATACGTTCCCTATACTCAGAATCAACGAACAACCAACCAATTATAGACAGAACAAGGGTACTTCCAGATCAATAACCAGGAACTCAACAATGTGAACAACACAATAAGGGTTCTCTCATATCAATATCCAGCAATTCGAAAATATAAATATTAATTTCGGGAGCAACCCAAAATCTCAACAGGGGCAACTGCCCGGATATAATTAACCATCTCAACGGTGGCATGCATGTTAGAGGGATCCAGCATGAACCTCACAATACTAGTATCATGACTAATAGCGGGTCTCGCCCGGTTTGGTTTAGATCTGGGGTAACTCTACATGGCATTTTTCCAGTGTCTACTGCATACGGGCCATCACATGGCAAGTCAACCTCAATCATGTTTGTCATCTATTAATCAATAGATAATTGTCCTTTAAGGGTACTGATAATGGCCAAAATTGACCATTATTTTCAATCTATTTCCGTGTCTAATACGGACATTTGATCGCATTCCGGTCTTATTTACATAAGAAAGCAGTTGAATTTGACAGATATATGCAAGTTTGTATAAATAATAAGCTGGTATTGAAAAATACAAAATAGTGTTATTTTATTACTTTTTATATTAAAAATTCCAAAAACATGATAAAAATATTAAAAACCCCACGTTTGATAATTATGGTCTAGTAATATTTGTTCGGTGGAACACGGGTCCATTAAACGAATCTCTAACCAAATAATCAAGTGGAATAAAAACTATATGTCTATATTATTTTTATTTTGTTGATGTATTTATTTATTTTTCTTATGTTTGCTTTTATTTTAATTTTCTGGTATAAGTAAAAATAAATGGTCCACTAATCACTTTTAATTTCAATTAATTGCAGGAGTTTAATTGAATTGAGTCCAACACAAGTGAATTGGTCCAGTCCAATAATCCAATCTCCTGAAGCCCAATCCAACTCCAACCCCATTACACCATCCTTTGGCCCAATACCATTATTCAGGCCCAAACCAAACACCCCAAGCCCAATCAACACTTCAAGCCCAAACCCCAAATTAACCCTAACCCTAACCCTACC
Organism: Hygrophila difformis; assembly: GCA_030278955.1. Taxonomy (NCBI): domain Eukaryota; kingdom Viridiplantae; phylum Streptophyta; class Magnoliopsida; order Lamiales; family Acanthaceae; genus Hygrophila; species Hygrophila difformis. The sequence continues at coordinate 50,760,158 of JAOANR010000011.1, forward strand.
CTACCCTGCCGCCGCGCCGCCGCCTCCGGCGACCTCCGTCCCAATTCCGCCACCAACAGCCCCCAACTTCCGACCACCACCATCTCCATCCCCCCTCCATTTCCGAACACCTGCCAGCCACCATCCTCCGGCGAACCTTTTCCCTTATCCAGCTCCATCGCCACCACCACACATCCCCCATTCCGGCCAGATCTCAAACTCGAGCACCGCAGCCTCGCCACCATAACCACCACCGCATCCACTCGCCGCCCATCCGAACCACCACCATTCCAAAACCTCCGATCATCTCACCACCAACAATCAACAAAAACCCCCAAAAAAATTAAACCAATCCTCCGACCACTGCCCTCATCACCATGGAGCCGTCCCCCTCTATCTCCGTCGCACCACCAGCGCCATCCAGATCCGGCCAACACCAGCCTCCAGTTGCCGCTGTCAATCGCCCCTCGTAGCTCCGCCACTGCCGCCATCGCACCACCAGCCCTTCCGACCTCCATTTCCACCGCCAAACCCAGCGTCTCCACCATCTCTCCGCCGGACGCCCTCGCGCCACCATTCCACCGCATCTCCATTTCCGTCAACACCTCCGGCCACCTCTCTCATCCGCCAGCCTCTCCGATTTCAGCAGCGCCCCTACTGGATTCCGTCGCATCTCCGGCCACCCCTCACCCATCTCGCCAACACCACCTCCGTCCTCAAATCCGCCATCCCCAACGCCTACAACAGCCGAGCACCACACCACCGCAGCCCTCAATCTTCAATCCAGCGCCGCTCGTTCGCCGCCGCCCGTCTCGCTCCACCTCGAGTAGCTCCACCGCCCTCCGACGACCTCAATAGCCCCTACCTCCAGTCTCCGACAACCCTTTTGAAGAGAAATAAAGGAAGAAGAAACGAGGAAGAGAGGAAGAAGAAGCAAGGAGAGAAGAAGAATAGAGGATTTTGAAAACTGGGAATGGAAAGAGACGAAAAGAAAATAGAAAGAAAGAGAGGAGAGAGAAAATTAATCCCTTGTCGCGGAGTAACACATCGCGCCCAAGTGCTCCGCGCCCAGAAAAATGCTCCGCGCCCAAAATTATTCCGAGACTGTGAGAGGAGAATCAAGCCACAAAAGTTTGTCGCGGAACATGGTTCCGCGACAAAATGGACCTCGACCGCGACAGTCTCTCCGCGACAGAGAGCCCCTCCGAGACAGCCCTCACGTGACTCCTCCATTTTGCAATTCCCACATGCTGAATTAAGTACAAGCTCCCAGGACCTCAAGTCCCGCAATACATGGAAAGTTTGTCTTTTCCCTGGATCTCGAGCTCCCGCCCCTCCTGGGCGCCATCTTGGAGCTAAAAAGTGTTTTGTCCCTATAGCCAATTTGTTCCGCGACAAAGCAGTTGTTTAGCGACCAGATGGGCCTAATGGGCCTAGGGCTAATTTTGCTCATCTATAAATATATCCTCCCACCCCCTTGAACAGTAACCTGGCTACACTATAGTTTATTTCACTGTTCTTGGAGGCACCACTGTGCTCTCCAAAAACATGTTAGAATAGGTAGTTTAGTTTATTTTTATGCAATATAGATGTAGATCCTAACTTAGTTTTAATTTATGCTTTGTAATAAATCAGTGTAGCTAGTGTTCACTTTTTATTTTTCCAGTTTATATTTTTGTACTTTTGGGTTTCAAACACTTAATCAATGGGTGCATTTTGAACCATGTATTGTAGTTAGGTTTTATTGCTTTCCCTATTTAATAAAATGCATAAACACTTAATGCTTGACCCTTGATAGATTTAGTGTTGGTGTTTTATTCAGTAATAGCACAGGCTGTTTTCATCTTTTTGCTATTATTGCTTGTTTTTGTTATTTCTTTTTATTTTATTTTTGGTGTTCTGTTCCTACTTTTTCTTCTTTAGTTCTTAGGTTGTGTTTTTATTTTTAGTTTTATCTTTATTTTTATTTCTAATGGACTAGATCTAAAAAGGGGATAGTACTAAAGTGTTTGTGCATGTTTATTTAAAATTGCATCTCCTATATTGTATTGCATCACATTGTAACCCCACGGGTTGCAATGTAATTTTCCCGTTGTGATCCCACGGATCACTGGGATCACAACGCACTCCCCCGCAATGCAATATTAGGCGTTATGCTGCCAAAATTTTTATAAACTTCAAAAACCCTTTGTCGCGATGCAACCTCTGTCGCGGAACCACGTTCCGCGACAAAACCCATGTTTAGCAACAAAGGACCAAATTCTTGCATTTTGTCTGCATGGCTTTTGTCGCGGAGCACCCTTGTCGCGGAACCACGTTCCGCGACAAAATTTTATTCCGAGACAGAAAATTATGCCTTGCCATTAATTTTGAAACCCCTTGGTCGCGATGCAACTCTTGTCGCGGAACCACGTTCCGCGACAAAATCCTTGATTAGCGACCAAGGACCCAAATACTTGTAATTTTATTCTGGGAGGACTCTGGCGCGGAACCTTTGTCGCGGAACCACGTACCGCAACAAAATCCTTGTTCCGCGACCAGGAATTATGTCCTTACCAATTTTCAACCCTTTTTGTCGCTATGCCCCCTTGTCGCGGAACCATGTTCCGCGACAAAATTTTTACTTAGCGACAAAGCAAGCCCTAATTTTCAAAATCCCATTTCTCTTATTTCCCACCCCTTTGTCGCGAAACCTTTGTCGCGGAGCCACGCTCCGCGACACGAACTCTGCATCGCGACAAAGTGGCACTTTTGCCAAATTTTTATTCTTCATCTCACTCCATTAATTAATTGAACCTTTATATTAATATTTTGAGGTTGAAATCCAATGATCTCAACCCATGATTAATTTGATATAAAGAACTTTGTTCAATTTCCCATTAAAAGATTCTTCTACAAATAATTAAACTCTAATGATCTAAGTATATAATCCGGACTGTAATTAATTAATTAATTATGGAATGAGTGATTATTTAGACATAAGGAGTAATTATGGATTTAATTCCATAACCTTGCATGAGAAACCAATGTCTCTCATGCAAGATGACCCAAAAATATTTTTCTTTTATTTATTTTGTCTTTTCCGTGATGTGTGAAACAGCTAATAAGGAATATATCAGATTAATGTTGGCGGGTATTCCCACACGGATAACTAGCTCGTGGTCTGTATATTACTTATTAGATGTTATTTTGCATGGTCCGAATAGTGGTCGGCGGAAGCCTTGGCGGTTCGTCCATTCGGGATTATAATAGCTGTTCAGCTGATTCCTATCCGGATACAGTTTTCTTTTCTTTATTTTAATTTCAAACCCGAATCTGGAGCTGTAGTAATGTTAGATGATATTTGCCAATGTCATCTAATAATTATTGCAGTGATAGAACATGTGGGTTTTTATCCAAATTCACAGATAGTGGAGTTTAAGATGACAGTGGCAACTGTAATTTGAGGCATTCCACTGTCTAGAAATCATTCCATCCAAATGAGAGGGAAATTGGACAGCAGATGTTTGCAGTCCACCCAATCATTTTGCCATCTCTTTAGCCAAATAAATTCTTCTCATCCCCGGCTATTTCATCTCTGTGTGTCAACTTCTGTCTAAACCCACCTTATATTTTGGGTTATTTAATTTTACACTTCTCTATAAATTTATGCATGATATTATTATGTAGATATTGTGGTCAATATTATTTTGGGATCCTTCCCTTGGACACATGAGTCTTGATCTTAATCAGATGCCTCATATTAAATTTCCAACAAAAATTCATTTACAAATCCGGATCTGAGTAAGGGATAAATTCGACAGTTATGACTAATTCATATCCGACTGGGGGTTGATTTTGGGAAATTAGAAGCAGAGTCAGCGATTAGGTCTCACCTAGACAGAAAGGGTCTGTGTTCTTATTGAGAGTCTAGTACCTGATAGGGAATGATTTTCAGATTTATTATTTTCCAAAATTGCTGTTTGTTGGAAATCTTGTATCAAATATTGCACTGGGTCAGATTCCACTTGGATTCTGATAAGGTGTGACAGATAATACTAGAGGAATAACATTCAGGCCTTGGTTATTTTCTAAGGTAGGGTTGAGTATTCTTTCAACTGCTATCCTCTTCTGCCAAAGCCTATTTTTGAGTCCTGAGTGAGTGCATCCGGAACGAACTAATTTATTAGTTCGTTTCATTAGTTTGTATCTCATAACCACCCAAAGGGAAGTGAACACTGTGAGCGGTTCACTGAGATTAGGGAATTCTTGATCCACACCCAGTCATTCTGACTGGGGGCTTTCTTTTACTACCAGGGTCAAACTTTCAGAAACCTCCGAGTGATAGGATTTTAAATGCTTTCTTTACTGCTTTCTTTTAACTGCTTTCTTTAGAGGTCACTCGGTTGTATTGAGAGTTGTGTAACTGCTACTAGGACTGAGAGTTAAGGGATAGTTCAGGACTTAATTAGAATCTTTGGGCGTGACATGGAGGAATGATAACGGTACTTGACACTTCAATAAATGATTTGTCAGGTGTTGCTTGTCCACCACAGATAATTAACATACCTTAGCAATGCATTGCAAGGGTGGTTATGCGTCTGTGGTATCTTAGAATTTATTTTCTTAAGAGCATGTAAACTCTTACTGTAAGTACCTGTCTGTTAAAGGGAACATGGTATAGAGAGCATGAGAATTAGCTAACTGAAAGGATTATCCCAAACTAAGATCTGCGTATTAAAATGGAAGTCTAATTGTGTTTCATCTGAATCGTGTCCAATCTTTATTCTTTTCTTCCTGTCCCTTCTGTCACACTTTAAATATGCTTTCCTAGATTAATGATAGATGGGTTAGTATAATTTTAACCGCTTTCTTAGAACAATTTTATTGCTTTCTTAGATTAAATTTAATTCGCTTTCTAGAATAATTTTATCTGCTTTATTTTAATTGCTTTCATGATCTAATTCAAATTCTGTCAAGTAGTTGTTAGTCAAACCACAAACTTGAATCGAGTAACCGAGTGGAAAATCTTAGTAAATGACGTGGGCCCTGCTTCCATCGCACATCCTCCAGTGAACGATCCGGTACTTACTATAAATTACTGCAATTTTTGACTCCGTGCGCTTTCGGGGGCACAGTTTCTTAGCACGAGTAAATAAAAATGTGATTCTTCAGAAAATACTCATGTAGTGGGAATCTGCCGAAAGTTTCATGGTAGGTAATCTCATGACATGAAATCATGAGAAGTATCATGGCACATATGCCGGGGACCTTCAGTGTGACAGGCTGAAAGTCAATCTATCCCGGTTGTACCATGAGACTTGTCAAAAGTTTCATGACGTGAGAGGACTGCAGCGCCATTTGAAATTAAAGCACCCCACCTGAGTAATAAAAAGTGGCACTCTTAATATATCCCTAAACCCATTCCATAAATCATAACTCTTTTCATTTAATAAATTCAATCCTGATACATTTTATTGAAAAATACTCGTGTTAATGAAATTTGTCAAAAGTTTCAGGTACCCGCAGGCCATGGATTCAACAACAAGTTGGCTTACCTCACCAGGTTCAACAGAGATCATCAATGAATTGGTCTCACTCATATTATGCCATAAACCCCTCGGCGGGATGGCTATAACCTATGTTGTCGTACTTAGGACATATATTCAAAGGGGTTATTTATACAACATGTTCTACGTAAATCAAAGGCAATTGGAACGACGTCAAAGGAAATACGCGATGGAAGCAAATGCAGCAGGAATCAACAAGGCTAACAAATAAAACAATGATCAAGAAACGAACGAACGATAACGGATAACGTAGGCCAATAAGAAACAATAAAAACCTACTACTAGTAGGGCAAGAACGAAAATAAATTGCCAACTACTAAAGCAGGAACAAAAATAAAGGCCTACTACTAAGGCAAAGACAAACTAAATAAATAAAGATAGTGAATAAAGGAAACTCAAACAAGGACAATTAAATAAATAAGTAGCGGATAAGGAAAGCTAATAACAAAGGCGAAAAGCATGGGAAACTTATAGAAGAATATAAGGAACTTACTTTACCGCAAAATTTTAACTAACTCTAACTCGCCCAGCAGATCCTCAGCGCCTTCCCAGCTACTACTCTGCTATCAAAGTTTGAACTAAGATCCTCCTTAAAAAAAAAAGACCGAGGCTGGGGCAACGCAAACACATCACCCCAATAATAATAATAATAATAATAATAATAATAATAATAATAATAATAATAATAAATACAAATTTTAAACTATGCTTACCTTTTGCTTGCGTCAGTAAGCTAGTAAGCTTGGTAAATTTCTCAAGTGTGTAATAACTCATATAGTCACACATATATATAGGCGTTAGGGTAGACGAGAGTTGTGGAGATTGCCGATGTGGGATGAAATAGCTACTAGTATTTTATTATTCTACTATACACGACATGACATATGAAATGCTACGTGTCTTTTTATTCTTTTGCCCGCTATTTTTTCTTAAAATAAATAGATAAATAAATAAATAACAAAAAAAATGAAACACGTACATATCCCCTTCCCCCTTATTATTATATATTATATTATGTATATATATATATTGTATATTATATATATTTCAAATAATATATTTAAAATAATAGTGATAGATTTTAAATGCATATCTTGTATAATAAATAATTTACAACACCACCCATTATAGTAACATTTTTACAACTTAAAAAAAAGGACGTAATTTCCCAAATATAATAATGAAAATATATCCCATAAAATAGTAGGAGTAATAATTTTAGATACAATATAATAAAAATGCTAGGTGTTACAATCTACCCCACTTAAGAAATGACTTCGTCCCTGAAGTCAGTATTTTGTTATTTAAAAGTGAGGTATGTAACAACCACCAAAGCAAAATAATAATATGCCAAAATAAAAACGTATCATGCAGGAGCAATGTGGTAACATAGGCTGGGGTGTCACATCCTCCCCCACTTAAGATTCTAGTTATGTTCTCATAACTATATCGTTCCCGGGAAAGAGTTCTTGATACTTTTATTACATCTCGGCTTCCATTTCCCAAGCTTGCTCTTCAATGCCATGATTCGACTAAATAACTCTAACTAGGCTTGTCGTCTTCTTCCTCATTTTTCGCTCCTTAGTGTCGATGATCCGAAGGGGCTTCTCTTCAGAATTGAGATCTTCAACAAATTATTGTTTATGTGGAGGATGTACGTTGGGTCGTGATCGTACTTTCGCAGTTGTGAGACTTGGAAAACATCATGCATTGCGTTCAATGCTGGTGGTATAGCAAGGATGTAGGCGAGGTTACCAACACGCTCTAAAATCGCACATGGCCCAATGAATCGTCTACTGAGTAAGTTAACACACAACACTGAATCATGGAAATTTTAGGAAGAGGAATTCTATGAAAAGTTTGGTTTTTTTTTAAAAAAAAAACAATGAATTTAAAAATGCAAGGTTATTCCAGTTTCAAAATGCTTGTTTCCCCCTTGTTCCACGATTCCATTATTTTACCATTGGCATATTACGATCGAGGACACCTCATTTCGCTTGGGCCCTTATGTCCACAAGCTACAATATGATTGTAGCGGCCTCTATACAGACACACTCCGTAGCCCCAGATAACTCATACAGATACATCCAGGAGTATAGACACATACATCATTCACTAATGATTGCAGAGGCCTCTATACAGACACACTCCGGAGCCCCAGATAACTCATCCGGATACATCTAGGAGTATAGACACATACATCAATATGATCGCAGCGACCTCTATACAGACGCACTCCGAAGCCCCAGATAACTCATACGGATACATCCGGGAGTATAGACACATACATCGATATGAGTGCAGCGGCCTCTATACAGACCAACTTCGGAGCCCCAAATGACCCCTACAGATACATCTGGGAGTATAGACATATACGTCATTCCCCAACATAATGTCGTTTTGGCTATGAGAGGGGGCGACCCAGCAGGCTCTACCAAGTGCATTCACCCTCAAGAAGATTATAAGAAGGCGTCCTTCTCAATCTTTTAGCACAATGGCTTAAAAATTTCTTTTCCGAAAAGAAAGATTGCATTCGAAAGACAGACTCGATTGCATTCGAAATGGACTCGAAAGACTTTTTCACCACTTTCTTTTTGGCCACTCGAATGGCATGCGAGTGCCACTTGAATGCCTTTTTCACCAGTCATTTTTTTGCCACTCGAATGGTTTGAAGTTTCACAAAATTTGCATGCAAGTGGCACTCGAATTCCTTTGTCACCACTCTAAATTTAGACCACTCGAATGATTTCTAGTTTCACTCGCACAGTTCTACTCTGCCTCGAAAAACAGACTCGATTGCATTCGAGAGGAACTCGAATGACTTTTTCACCACTTTCTTTTTGGCCACTCGAACGGCATGATAGTGCCGCTCGAATGCCTTTTTCATCAGTCTATTTTTTTGTCACTCGAATGGTTTAAAGTTTCACACAATTCACATGCGAGTGGCACTCGAATGTCTTTTTCACCAATCTATTTTTTGGCAACTCGAATTGTTTGAAGTTTCACACAATTCGCTTGCAAGTGGTATTTGAATTTCTTTTTCACCATGCTAATTTTAGATCACTCGAATCGTTTCCAAACTCAGTCGCATGGTTCCAATCTGCCTCGGAAGATAGACTCGATTGCATTCGAGTGGGACTCGAATGACTTTTTCACCACTGTATTTTTTGGCCACTCAAACAGCATGAGAGTTCCGCTTCGAATGCCTTTTTCACTAGTTTATTTTTTTGCCACATGAATGGTTTGAAGTTTCACACAATTCGCATGCGAGTGGCACACGAATTCCTTTTTCACCACTCTAATTTTAGCTCACTCATATGGTTTCCAGATTCAATGGCATGGTTCTATACTACCTCGGAAGACCTACTCGATTGCATTCGAGTGGCACTCGAATGACTTTTTCTCCGCTTTATTTTTTTCCACTCGAATGGCATTGAGTTCCATTCAAATACCCTTTTCACCAGTCTATTTTAACAACTCGAATGGTTGGATGTTTCACACATTTTGCATCCAAGTGGCCTTCGGATCCTTTTTCACCACTCTAATTTTAGACCACTCGTATGGTTTCCAGATTCACTCTTGTGGTTCTATTCTGCCTCGGAAGACAGACTCGATTGCATTTGAGTGGCACTCAAATGAACTTTTCACCACTCTATTTTTGGCCACTCGAATGGCATGGGAGTGCCACTCAGACGGCATGCGAGTGCCACTTGAATGCCTTTTCACCAGTCAGATTTTTTTGCCACTGAAGTTTCACATAATTTCCATGCGAGTGGCACTCGAATTCTTCTTTCACCACTCTAAATTTAGACCACTCGAATGGTTTCCAGTTTCACTCACACGATTCTAGTCTGCCTCGAAGGACAGACTCGATTGCATTCGAAAGGGACTCGAATGCTTTTTCACCACTTTCTTTTTGGCCACTCGAATGGCATGTGAGTACCGCTCGAATGCCTTTTTCACCAGTCTATTTTTTTTCCACTCGAATGGTTTGAAGTTTCACACAATTTGCATGCGAGTGGCACTCGAATGCCTTTTTCACCAATCTATTTTTTGGCAACTAGAATGGTTTGAAGTTTCACACAATTCGCATGCGAGTGGCACTCGAATTCCTTTTTCACCAATCCAATATTAGACCATTCGAATAGTTTCCAAATTCACACGCATGGTTCCAGTCTGTATCGGTAGACAAACTCGATTGCATTTGTGTGGGACTCGAATGAATTTTTCACCACTCTATTTTTTGATATTCGAATAGCATGCGAGTTCCGCTCGAATGCCTTTTTCACTAGTCTATTTTTTTGCCACACGAAAGGTATGAAGTTTCACACAATTCGCATTGGAGTAGCACTCGAATTCCTTTTTCACCACTTTAATTTTAGACCACCCGTATGGTTTTTCAGTTTCACTCGCACGGTTCTACTCTGCCTCGAAAGACAGACATGATGCATTCGAGAGGGACTCGAATGATCTTTTCACCACTTTCCTTTTTGGCCACTCGAATGGCATGCCAGTGCCACTCGAATGCTTTTTCACCTGTCTATTTTTTGCCACTCGAATGGTTTGATGTTTCGCATGCGAGTGGCACTCGAATTCCTCTTTCACCACACTAAATTTAGACCACTCGAATGGTTTCGTGTTTCACTCACTCGGTTCTAGTCTGTCTCGAAAGAAAGACTCTACTGCATTCGAGAGGGACTCGAATGACTTTTTCACCACTTTCTTTTTTGCCAGTGAATGGCATGCGAGTGCTACTCGAATGCCTTTTTCACCAGTCAATTTTTTTTGCCACTCGAATCGTTTGAAGTTTCACAATATTTGCATACGAGTGGCACTCGAATTCCTTTGTCACCACTCTAAATTTGGACCACTCAAATGGTTTCCAACTTCACTCTCACAGTTCTACTTTGCCTCGAAAAACAGATTCGATTGCATTCGAGAGGGACTCGAATGACTTTTTTACCGCTTTCTTTTTTGGCCACTCGAATGACATGCAAGTGCCGCTCGAATGCCTTTTTCATTAGTCCATTTTTTTTGCCATTCAAATGGATTGAAGTTTCACACGATTCATATGCGAGTGGCACTCGAATGCCTTTTTCACCAGTCTATTTTTTGGCAACTCGAATGGTTTGAAGTTTCACACAATTCGGATGCGCGTGGCACTGGAATTCCATTTTCACCATGCTAATTTTAGACCACTCGAATGGTTTCCAAATTCAGTCGCATGGTTCCAGTCTGCCTCGGAAGACAGACTCGATTGCATTCGAGTGGGACTTGAATGACTTTTTCACCAATCTATTTTTTCGCTATTCAAATAGCATGTGAGTTCCGCTCAAATGCCTTTTCCTCTAGTTTATTTTTTTGCCACACAAATTGTTTGAAGTTTCACATAATTCCCATGCGAATAGCACTCAAATTTCTTTTTCACCACTTTACTTTTGGACCACTCATATGGTTTCCAGATTCAATCGCATGGTTCTATTCTGCCTCGAAGACCGACTCGATTGCATTCAAGTGGCAATCAAATTACTTTTTCTCCGCTCTATTTTTTGGTCAATCGAATGGCATGTGAGTTCCACTCGAATACCCTTTTCACCGGTCTATTTTAACAACTCGAATGGTTTCATGTTTCACCCAATTTGCATGCGAGTGGCACTCGAATTTCTTTTTCACCACTCTAATTTTAGACCACTCGTATAGTTTCCAGATTCACTCGCATGGTTCTATTATGCCTCGGAAGACAGACTCAATTGCATTTGAGTGGCACTCGAATGACCTTTTCACCACTCTATTTTTGGCCACTCGAATGCCTTTTCACCAATCAATTTTTTTTATTTTGCCAATCGAATGGTTTGAAGTTTCGCACAATTCGCATTCGAGTGGCACTCGAATTCCTTTTTCACCACTCTAAATTTAGACCACTCGAATGGTTTCCAGTTTCACTCGCACGGTTCCAATCTGCCTCGAAAGACAGACTCCATTGCATTCGAGATGGACTCGAATGAATTTTTCACCACTTTCTTTTTTGGCCACTCGAATGGCATGCGAGTGCCGCTCGAATGCCTTTTTAACCGGTCTATCTTTTTGCCACTTGAATGGTTTGAAGTTTCACACAATTCAATTGCGAGTGGCACTCGAATGCCATTTTCACCAGTCTATTTATTGGCAACTCGAATGGTTTGAAGTTTCACAAAATTTGCATGCGAGTGGCACTCGAATTCCTTTTTCACCATGCTAATTTTAGACCACTCGAATGGTTCCAGTTTGCCTCGGAAGACAGACTCGATTGCATTCGAGTGGGACTCGAATGACTTTTTCACCACTCTATTTTCTTGCCACTCGATCAGCACGTGAGTTCCGCTTGAAAGCCTTTTTCACTAGTCTATGTTTTTGCCACACGAATGGTTTGAAGTTTAACACAATTCGAATGCGAGTGGCACTCGAATTCCTTTTTCACAACTCTAATTTTAGACCACTCATATGGTTTCCAGATTTAATCGCATGGTTCTATTCTGCCATGGAAGACCGACTCGATTGCATTCGAGTGGCACTCAAATGACTTTTTCTCCGCTCTATTTTTTGGTCACTTGAATGGCATATGAGTTCCATTCGAATACCTTTATCACCAGTCTATTTCAGCAACTCGAATGGTTTGATGTTTCACACACTTTGCATGCGAGTGGCACTCGGATTCCTTTGTTACCACTATAATTTTAGACCACTCATATGGTTTCTTGATTCAATCGCATGGTTCTATTCTGCCTTGGAAGACTGACTCGATTGCATTCGAGTGGCAACTCGAATGACTTTTTCTCCACTCTATTTTTTAGTCACTCGAATGGCATGTGAGTTCCACTCCAATACGTTTTTCACCAGTCTATTTTAGCAACTCGAATGGTTTGATGTTTCACACACTTTGCATGCGAGTGGCACTCGTATTCCTTTTTCACCACTCTAATTTTAGACCATTTGTATGGTTTCCAGATTCACTTGCATGCTTCTATTCTGCATCGGAAGACAGACTCGATTGCATTTGAGTGGCACTCAAATGACATTTTCACTACTCTATTTTTGGCCCCTCGAATGCCTTCTCACCAGTCAATGTTTTTTGTCACTGGAATGGTTTGATGTTTTACACAATTCGCATGCGAGTGACACTCGAATTTCTTTTTCACCACTCTAAATTTAGACCACTCGAATGGTTTCCAGTTTCACTCTCATGGTTCTAGTCTTACTCGGAAGATAGACTCGATTGCATTCGAGTGGGACTCGAATGACTTTTTCACCACTCTATTTTTTGGCCATTCGAATACCATGCAAGTTCCGCTCGAATGCCTTTTCCACTAGACTATTTTTTTGCCACACGAAAGGTTTGAAGTTTCACAAAATTCGTATGCAAGTGGCACTCAAATTCCTTTTTCACCACTCTAAATTTAGACCACTCGAACGGTTTCGAGTTTCACTCGCTCGGTTCTAGTCTGTCGCGGAAGATAGACTCGATTGCATTCAAGAGGGACTCGAATGACTTTTTTCACCACTTTTTTTTGGCCACTCGAATGACTTTTCATCAATATATTTTTGTGCTACTCGAATAATATGAAGTTCCACACAATTCATATGCGAGTGCCACTCGAATGCCTTTTTAACCAGTCTATTTTTTTGCAACTCGAATAGTTTGAAATTCCACACAATTCGCATGCGAGTGGTACTCGATTCCTTTTTCACCATGCTAGACCACTCGAATGGTTTCCAAATTCAGTCGCATGGTTCCATTCTGTATCAGAAGAAAGACTCGATTGCATTCGAGTGGGACTCGAGTGACTTTTTCTACGCTCTATTTGTTGGTCACTCGAATGGCATGAGAGTTCCACTCGAATACCTTTTTCACCAGTCTATTTTAGCAACTCGAATGGTTTGATGATTCACACACTTTGCATTCGAGTGGCACCCAGATTCCTTTTCCACAACTCTAATTTTAGACCACCCGTATGGTTTCCATATTCACTCGCATGGTTCTATTCTGCCTCGAAAGACCGACTCGATTGCATTTGAGTGGCATTCAAATGACTTTTTCTCCACTTTATTTTTTGGTCACTCGAATGGCATGTGAGTTCCACTCGAATACCTTTTTCACCAGTATATTTTAGCAACTCGAATGGTTTGATGTTTCACATACTTTGCATGCGAGTGGTGAGTGGCACTCCGATTCCTTTTTCACCACTCTAATTTTAGACCACTCGTATGGTTTCCAGATTCACTCGCATGGTTCTTTCCTGCCTCGAAAGGCCGACTCGATTGCATTTGAGTGGCACTCGAATGGCCTTTTCATCACTCTATTTTTGGCCACTCGAATGGTATGGGAGTGCCACTCGAATGGCATGCGAGTGCCACTCGAATGCCCTTTCACCAGTCAATTTTTTTGCCACTTGAATGGTTTGAAGTTTCACACAATTCGCATGCGAGTGGCACTCGAATTCCTTTTTCACCACTCAAAATTTAGACAAATCGAATGGTTTCAAGTTTCACTCGCATGGTTTTAGTCTGAGTCGGAAGATAGACTCCATTGCATTTGAGTGGGACTCGAATGACTTTTTCACCACTCTATTTTTGGGCCACTCGAATACCATGCGAGTTCCGCTCGAATGCCTTTTTCACTAGTCTATTTTTTACCACACGAAAGGTTTGAAGTTTTACACAATTCGTATGCGAGTGGCACTCGAATTCTTTTTTCACTACTCTAAATTCAGACCACTCGAATGGTTTGGAGTTTCACTCGCATGGTTCTAGTCTGCCGCGAAAGACAGACTCGATTGCATTCGAGATGGACTCGAATGACTTTTTCATCACTTTCTTTTTGGCCACTCGAATGGCATGCGAGTGCCACTCGAATGCCTTTTTCACCAGTCTATTTTTTTTGCCACTCGAATGGTATGAAGCTTCACACAATTCGCATGCGAGTGGCACTCGAATGCCTTTTTCACTAGTCTATTTTTTGGCAACTCGAATGGTTTGAAGTTTCACACAATTCGCATGCGAGTGGCACTCAAATTCCTTTTTCACCATGCTAATTTTAGACCACTCGAATTGTTTCCAAATTCAGTCGCATGGTTCCAGTCTGCCTCGGAAGAGCGAATCGATTGCATTTGAGTGGCACTCGAATGACTTTTTTGCCACTCTATTTTTTGGCCACTCGAATAGCATGTTAGTTCCGCTCAAATGCCTTTTTCACTAGTCTATTTTTTGCCACACGAATGGTTTGAAGTTTCACACAATTCGCATGCGAGTGGCACTCGTATACCTTTTTCACCACTCTAATTTTAGACCACTCATATGGTTTCCAGATTCAATCCCATGGTTCTATTTTGCCTCGGAAGACCGACTCGATTGCATTCGAGTGCCACTCAAATAAATTTTTCTCCGCTCTATTTTTTGGCCACTCGAAAGGCATGTGAGTTCTAGTCGAATGTCATTTTTACCAATCTATTGTTCGGCAACTTGAATGGTTCGAAGTTTTACATAATTCGCATGCGAGTGGCACTCGAATTCCTTTTTCACCAGACTAATATTAGAACACTCGAATAGTTTCCAAATTCACTGGTATGGTTCCAGTTTGCCTCGGATGACAGACTCGATTGCATTCGTGTGAGACTCGAATGACTTTTTTACTACTCTATATTTTGGCCACTCGAATGGCCTGCGAGTTCCACTTGAATGCCTTCTTAACCAGTCAAATTTTTTTGCCACTCGAATGGTTTGAAGTTTCACACAATTCGCATGCGAGTGGCTCTCGAATTCCTTTATCACCACTCTAAATTTAGACCACTCGAATGGTTTCCACTTTCACTCGCTCAATTCTACTCTGCCTTGGAAGACCGACCCGATTGCATTCGAGTGGCACTTGAATGACTTTTTCTCCGTTTTATTTGTTGGTCACTCGAATGGCATGTGAGTTCCACTCGAATACCTTTTTCACCAGTCTATTTTAGCAACTCGAATGGTTTGATGTTTCACACACTTTGCCTTCGAGTGGCACCCAGATTCCTTTTTCACCACTCTAATTTTAGACTACTCGTATGATTTCCAGCTTCACTCGTATGGTTCTATTCTGCCTAGGAAGACCGACTCGATTGCCTTCGAGTGGCACTCGAATGACTTTTTCTCCACTATATTTTTTGGTCACTCGAATGCCATGTGAGTTCCACTCGAATACATTTTTCACCAGTCTATTTTAGCAACTCGAATGGTTTGATGTTTCACATACTTTGCATGCGAGTGGCACTCCGTTTCCTTTTAAACCACTCTAATTTTAGACCACTCGTACGGTTTCCAGATTCACTCGCATTGTTCTATTCTGCCTCGTAATATAACTCGATTGCATTTGAGTGGCACTTGAATGGCCTTTTCACCACTCTATTTTTTGCCACTCGAATGGCATGGGAGTGCCACTCGAATGCCTTTTCACTAGTCAATTTTTTTTGGCAACTCGAATGGTTTGAAGTTTCACACAATTCGCATGCGAGTGGCACTCGAATTCCTTTTTCACCATTCTAATTTTAGACCACTCGAATGCTTTCCAAATTTAGTCACATGGTTCCAGTCTGCCTCGGAAGACCGAATCGATTGCATTCGAGTGACACTCGAATGAGTTTTTTGCCACTCTATTTTTTGGCCACTCAAATAGCATGTTAGTTCCGCTCAAATGCCTTTTTCACTAGTCTATTTTTTTGCCACACGAATGGTTTGAAGTTTTACATAATTCGCATCCGAGTGGCAGTCGAATTCCATTTTCACCACTCTAATTTTAGACCACTCATATGGTTTCCAGATTCAATCGCATGGTTCTATTTTGCCTTGGAAGACCGATTCGATTGCATTCGAGTGCCTGGCACTCAAATGACTTTTTCTCCGCTCTATTTTTTGGCCACTCGAATGGGATATGAGTTCCACTCGAATACCATTTTCACCAGTAGCAACTCGAATGGTTTGATGTTTCACACACTTTGCATGCGAGTGGCACTTCGATTCCTTTTTCGCCACTCTAATTTTAGACCACTCGTATGGTTTCCAAATTCACTCGCATGGTTCTATTGTGCCTCGGAAACAGACTCGATTGCATTTGAGTGGCACTCGAATGACCTTTTCACCATCTATTCTTGGCCACTCGAATGCCTTTTCGCCAGTGAATTTTTTGTCACTCGAATGGTTTGAAGTTTCACACAATTCGCATGTGAGTGGCACTCGAATTGCTTTTTCACCACTCTATATTTAGACCACTCAAATGGTTTCCAGTTTCACTCGCATGGTTCTAGTCTGACTCGGAAGACAGACCCGATTGCATTCGAGAGGGACTCGAATGACTTTTTCACCACTCTATTTTTTGGCCACTCGAATACCATGCGAGTTCCGCTCGAATGCCTTTTTCACTATTCTATTTTTTTGCCACACGAAAGGTTTGACGTTTCACACAATTCGTATACGAGTGGCACTCGAATTCCTTTTTCACCATTCTAAATTTTGACCACTCAAAACCATTCGAGTGGCACTCGAATTCCTATTTCACCACTCTAAATTTAGACCACTCAAATGGTTTCCAATTTTACTTGCACGGTTCTAGTCTGCCTCGAAAGACAGACACGATTGCATTCGAGAGGGACTCGAATAACTTTTTTACCACTTTGTTTTTTGTCCAATCGAATGGCATGCGAGTGCCGCTCGAATGCCTTTTTCATCAGTCTATTTTTTGTCACTCGAATAGTTTGAAGTTTCACACTATTCGTATGCGAATGGCACTCGAATGCCTTTTTCACCAGTCTATTTTTCAGCAACTCGAATGGTTTGAAGTATCACACAATTCGCATGCGAGTGGCACTCGAATTCCTTTTTTACCAGTCTAATATTAGACCACTCGAATGGTTTCTAAATTCACTCGCATGGTTCCAGTCTGCCTCGGAAGACAGACCCGATTGTATTCGTGTGGGACTCGAATGACTTTTTCACCACTCTGTTTTTTGGACACTCGAATAGCATGCAAGTTCCGTTCGAATGCCTTTTTCACTAGTCTATTTTTTTGCCCCACAAAAGGTATGAAGTTTCACATAATTCGCATGAGAGTAGCACTCGAATTCCTTTTTCACCACTCTAATTTTAGACGACTCGTATGGTTTTCAGATTCACTCGCATAGTTCTATTCTGCCTCGGAAGACTAACTCGATTGCATTCGAATGGCACTCAAATGACTTTTTCACCGTTCTATTTTTCGGCCACTCGAATGGCATGCGAGTTCCACTTGAATGTTGTTTTCACTAGTCTATTTTTTTGCCACACGAATGGTTTGAAGTTTCACACAATTCGCAAGCGAGTGGCGCTCGAATTCCTTTTTCACCACTCTAATGTTAGACCACTCGAACAGTTTCTAGATTCACTCGCGTTGTTCTATTCTGCCTCGGAAGACCGACTCGATTGCATTCGAATGGCACTCGAATGACATTTTCACCGCTCTATTTTTTGGCCACTCGAATGTACTGCGAGTTTCACTCAAATTCCTTTTTCACCGTGTCTATTTTTTAGCAAATCGAATGGTTTGAAGTTCCATACAATTCGCATTCGAGTGGAACTCAAATTCCCTTTTCACCACTCTAATATAAGACCCCTCGAATGGTTTCCAGATTCACTCGCATGGTTCCAATCTGCCTCGGAGATAGACTCGATTGCATTCGAGTGGGACTCAAAAGACGTTTTCACCACTCTATTTTTTGGCCACTCGAATAGTATGTGAGTTCCACTCGAATGCCTTTTTTTTACCAATCTATTTTAGCAACTCGAATGGTTTAAAGTTTTACACAATTTACATGTGAGTGGCACTCGAATTCCATTTTCACCACTCTAATTCAGAACACTCGAATGGTTTACAGTTTCTCTCGCACGGTTCTAGTCAACCTCAAAAGACAGACTCGATTGCATTCGAGAGGGACTTGAATGACTTTTTCACCACTTTCTTTTTGGCTAGTCGAATGGCATGCGAGTGTTGCTCGAATGCTTTTTCAACCAGTCTATTTTTTGCCACTCAAATGGTTTGATATTTCAAAAAATCTGCATGCGAGTGGCACTCGAATGCCTTTTTCACCAGTCTATTTTTGTGCAACTTGAATGGCACTCGAATCCCTTTTCACCACTCTAATATTAGACCACTCGAATGGTTTCTAAATTCACTCGCATGGTTCAAGTCTGCCTCAGAAGACAAACTCGACTGCATACGTGTGGGACTCGAATGACTTTTTCACCACTCTGTTTTTTGGACACTCGAATAGCATGCGAGTTCCGCTCGAATGCCTTTTTCGCTAGTCTATTTTTTTACCACACGAAAGGTATAAAGTTTCACAAAATTCGCATGCGTGTAGCAGTCGAATTCCTTTTTCACCACTCTAATTTTAAACCACTCGTATGGTTTTCGGATTCACTCGCATGGTTCTATTCTGAATCGGAAGACTGACTCGATTGCATTCGAGTGGTACTCGAATGACTTTTTCACCGTTCTATTTTTCAGCCAGTCGAATGGCATGCAAGTTCCACTCGAATGCCTTTTTCACTAGTCTATTTTTTAGCCACATGAATGGATTGAAGTTTCACATAATTCGTAGGCGAGTGGCACTCGAATTCCTTTTTCACCACTCTAATTTTAGACCACTCGAATGGTTTCCAGATTCACTCGCATGTGTCTATTCTGCCTCGTAAGACCGACTCGATTGCATTCGAATGGCACTCGAATGACATTTTCACTGCTCTATTTTTTGGCCACTCGAATGTACTGCGAGTTTCACTCGAATTCCTTTTTCACCCTGTCTATTTTTTAGCAAATCGAATGGTTTGAAGTTCCATACAATTCGCATTTGAGTGGAACTCAAATTCCCTTTTCACCACTCTAATATAAGACCCCTCGAATGGTTTCCAGATTCACTCGCATGGTTCCAATCTGCCTCGGAGATAGACTCGATTGCATTCGAGTGGGACTCAAAAGACGTTTTCACCACTCTATTTTTTTGGCCACTCGAATAGTATGTGAGTTCCACTCGAATGCCTTTTTTACCAATCTATTTTAGCAACTCGAATGGTTTAAAGTTTTACACAATTTACATGTGACTGGCTCTCGAATTCCATTTTCACCACTCTAATTCAGAACACTCGAATGGTTTACAGTTTCTCTCGCACGGTTCTAGTCAACCTCAAAAGACAGACTCGATTATATTCGAGAGGGACTTGAATGACTTTTCACCACTTTCTTTTTGGCTAGTCGAATGGCATGCGAGTGTTGCTCGAATGCCTTTTCAACCAGTCTATTTTTTGCCACTCAAATGGTTTGATATTTCAAAAAATCTGCATGCGAGTGGCACTCGAATGCCTTTTTCACCAGTCTATTTTTGTGCAACTTGAATGGCACTCGAATCCCTTTTCACCACTCTAATATTAGACCACTCGAATGGTTTCTAAATTCACTCGCATGGTTCCAGTCTGCCTCAGAAGACAAACTCGACTGCATACGTGTGGGACTCGAATGACTTTTTCACCACTCTGTTTTTTGGACACTCGAATAGCATGCGAGTTCCGCTCGAATTCCTTTTTCGCTAGTCTATTTTTTTACCACACGAAAGGTATAAAGTTTCACAAAATTCGAATGCGAGTAGCAATCGAATTCCTTTTTCACCACTCTAATTTTAAACCACTCGTATGGTTTTCGGATTCACTCGCATGGTTCTATTCTGAATCGGAAGACTGACTCGATTGCATTCGAGTGGTACTCGAATGACTTTTTCACCGTTCTATTTTTCGGCCAGTCGAATGGCATGCGAGTTCCACTCGAATGCCTTTTTCACTAGTCTATTTTTTAGCCACATGAATGGATTGAAGTTTCACATAATTCGTAGGCGAGTGGCACTCGAATTCCTTTTTCACCACTCTAATTTTAGACCACTCGAATGGTTTCCAGATTCACTCGCATGTGTCTATTCTGCCTCGTAAGACCGACTCGATTGCATTCAAGTGCCACTCGAATTACCTTTTCACCGCTCTATTTTTTGGCCACTCGAATGGCCTGCGAGTTCCACTTGATTTCACCAATCTATTTTTTAGCAACTTGAATGGTTTGAAATTTCATACAGTTCCCATGCGAGGGGCACTCGAATTCTTTTATTACCACTCTAGTATTAGACCACTCGAATGGTTTCCAGATTCACTCAATGGTTCAAATCTGCCTTGGAAGATAGACTCGATTGCATTCGAGTAGCACTCGAAAGATTTTTTCACCACTACATTTTTTAGCCACTCTAATGGCATGTGAGTTCCCCTCGAATGCCTTTTTCACCAGTCTATTTTTGCAACTTGAATGGTTTAAAGTGTCACACATTTTGCATGCGAGTGGCACTCGAATTCCATTTTCACCACTCTAAATTTAGACCACTCGAATGGTTTCCAGTTTCATTCGAGAGGGACTCGAATGACTTTTTCACCACTTTCTTTTTGGCTAGTTGAATGGCTTGCGATTGTCGGTCAAATGCCATTTCCACCAGTCTATTTTTTTTGCCACTTGAATGGTTGAAATTTTACACAATTCACATGCGAGTGGCACTCGAATTCCTTTTTCACCAGTCTAATATTAGACCACTCGAATGGTTTCTAAATTTACTCACATGGTTCCAGTCTGCATCGGAAGAGAGACTCGATTGCATTGTGTGGGATTCGAATGACTTTTTCACCACTCTACTTTTTTTGGCCACTCGAATAGCATGCGAGTTCCGCTAAAATGTCTTTTTCACTAGTCTATTTTTTTTTCCACACCAAAGGTATGAAGTTTCACACAATTCGCATGCGAGTGGCACTCAAATTCCTTTTTTAGCACTATAATTTTAGATCACTCGTATAGTTTCCAGATTCACTCGCATGGGTCTATTCTGTCTCGGAAGACTGAATCAATTGTATTCGAGTGGCACTCGAATGACTTTTTCACCATTCTATTTTTCGGCCACTCGTATGGCATGCGAGTTCCACTCGAATGACTTTTTCACTAGTCTATTTTTTTTACCACACGAATGGTTTGAAGTTTCACACAATTCGCAAGCGAGTGGTACTCGAATTGCTTTTTCACTACTCTAATTTTAGACCACTCGAATGCTTTCCAGATTCACTCGCATGGTTCTATTCTGCCTCGGAAAACCGACTCGATTGCATTCGAGTGCCACTCGAATGACTTTTTCACCGCTCTATTTTTTGGTCACTCAAATGCCTTTTTCACCAGTCTATTTTTTAGCAACTCGAATGGTTTGAAGTTTCATACAATTCGCTTGCGAGTGGCGCTCGAATTCCATTTTCACCACTCTAAATTTAGACCACTCAAATGATTTCCAGTTTCACTCGTTCGGTTCTAGTCAACCTCGAAAGACAGACATGATTGCATTCGAGAGGGACTCGCATTCGAGAGGGACTCGAATGACCTTTTCACCACTTTCTTTTTGGCCAATCGAATGGCATGTGAGTTCCACTCGAATGCCTTTTGGCATGGAATCCGGAACGAGAGCACTACTAATCCCCGCATTTCCCGATGGACCGGTGTCCCAGCAACATTCCAGAAAGTTCAGATCCAGAGTTGCTGAACTGCTGAACCGGAATTTTGAGGATGAACTACTAAAGGTCAAAGCTGGAAAGATGGGCTTAAAGCTGTTGATTCAAATAGAGGAAGACCCCGGACCCACTCAAATGAATCCGAATGCCCACAGCTGATCGAGAGCAGCCGATGTCGGTCGCCGGAAAGTTGGCCGGAAATCCCACCGGAACAACCTCTGAAACCGAACATTATATTTAGTATGAACACCATGTGTTAGACTATTCCAAGATTAAGTATTCAACTAGGTATTCTCATCTATCCTTTTTATTTTTGTGTCCTTGATTTTCATCTTCCAAAATTGTATCCAATCCGATCCATGGCATCTCTTAGTATCATAGCCTAGATTGGATCGATTTACCCTTCTTTTTAAAAAATTAAAAATCTCAAAATAATATTTTTATTCTTTATTTTCTTGTTTTCTGTGATTGTTTGATCGAGTTTGAGGGCCTTTTGTTGCTTGTTTTTTTGTTCAGCTTGCATATTATTGTCCCCTATCATTAGAGCTTTCTAATCGTACCGCTCACCCTCGTTTTCATCAAGTATTGCAAAATAGCCACCATGGCCGAGAGCTTCATGTTCTAGGGTTAGGGTTTATTTTTGCTTGTTCTTGTGATTTGGTGCTTGGTTTGGATTAGTATTGTTGGTTTTAAGTGTTAATTGAAGCTTTGAGGTAAATCCTGCTACAATATTCTCGACAGTCTTTAAACTATAATCCTATAGGACTGTTAAAGAGCTTGCCTAATTTTCCTACCGAAAGCGCACGGTATCAAGCTGCAGTATTTATTTTTATTGTCGGGATCGTTCATTAGAGAAGTTACACGATAGAAGCGTTTTAATAGGATTATTGGTTCTAGAACTTGTTTCTACTCTTGGTTCAAGGATGGTGTAATGATGATGACTAAGAATTAAATGCTGAACAGTAAATGCATAAAACTGTAAAGAAAATAAAGAAAGCAATTAAAATGATGTTGAATGATATGAATATGTTCATGATTTAAGGATAGTGTGGACTAAGACAAACAGATGAAATAGGAATATGATGAGATTATCATACTTCAATGATTAAAACAGAATGAAAGCTCATTGAGGTAAACAAATCCTATATGCAAGTTAACCAAGTCTTCATATCTTCAATCACTTCCCAAGACAGGTACTTGTGATTCAGTGTCATGACACTCTAAGCACTGAAATCATGGGATACTGTCATCACAGGATGATCGGTCAGACTCATTCTGTGACAAAAGCTTTTAGAACTATCACTTAATCTGTCTCTTTCAGATTCAGATTAAGCCTTTGGCAACCCAAGGTCACATCTAAACCATCATACATTCATCTGAACTTGAAGTTATTCTCTTTATTGCTCTGAGATGAGTTAAGAACCTCATGCCCCTATAATGGATGTCCTCTACAAGAAACAAGAAAGCAAATATTTAAATCTATCATCCATTGGTTACATGAACTTTAACTTCTTAGAGTAACTCCTTCAAGTATTTATAAGAAATAATAGTCCTGTAAGTATATCAAGATGAGATTGCTATTCAAAATCCTTGACTTATCCAGACCACTCAGATTAATACAGATGCTTTAGCGTGGACAGTCTCTGTAAACAATTCTGAACACCCATGACTTGACTCAGGATTAGTAAGACTTAGAAAGAATATTTAATCTCCTACCCATAGCATATAGTGCAAACCATAAAGCTATGAACCCTGGAAATTAATGTTCTTAGAATTCCCACTAATTATTGGGACAAAAGATGGTTTTTGAAACATCTTTCCCTTTTAAACGACAGGTACTAAATGCCCAACTACAGAACAAGTTTGTTCTTCATTACCCTGATTAAATAATGATTGAGAAAACTTATATCATCATTTTTCTCAATGTGCTAATGTAAATATTAACATGAATTCCAAATATGAATTATGAATCTATATTTAAGAAGTAGGAATGCTCATCATAAACAGGGAAATATCCCAAAATATCATAAGTATAAGTAGTATTATATGTATAAAGAAACGATGAGGGTTCTGAGTCCTCCTAATCAAAATGCTAGGGTGTTTTCAAAATATAAACTGGAAGCTAGATAGAATTAGCAAATTACTTTCCTATGAAAAAGATTTGAGAAATAATTCTGCAAAATAAATGTCCAAGATAGCTCGCAGTAACTATTTTGGGTTTCAAACCATGAACATTCCAATTTTCCGCATGCTATGTCTGTACAGCGTGGAGGGAATTATTGTTCAAAGAATGTTCCTCAGATTTAGTTTATACAAAGAACTGAATGCCTCGCAGTAATATCTGTAAGAATGTGGCGAGATGATTCAATTCCTACTTATAGAATATGGGTTATATATGTATAAGAAATGAGTAGTTGATATCCTAAAGAATGGAAATCAATTCTGTTGCTATTTCAAGTTGGCTCTCTCGCTTTGTCAAAATGACATCGCGAGAGCATTGAAATAACTTCTTTTGAAACAAAGTTGCCTGGATAATTCCTCGCGTCATCTTTTAAGATGAAGCGTGATTTTATCCTTATATGAAGTAAGTGATCAAATCCTGAAATTATCATAACTACCTTCTGGAACATTTATTTAGAAAACCATGAAAACAGAACCTTTTACGTCCAGATTCGAGAATTTAGAGTTGTTTAATTCTTAAAGATTATCACGCGATGGTTAACACTGCATGGGTCTTTAGGAACTTCTTAAAGTTCTGAACATTAATTTCTGCGGATTTCTTCTAAAATTGTGATCAAGGTATAATATCAACAGAAAATCAAATGAATTCATAATTCTATCAGTTTCATACCTAACTCGGTTACAATATCCAGACTTCTTGAGAAATTAGGGTAGACAAATTACGAATCAAAGTTATGATAGTAGCATGATCTCGAAGATCAAATTATCGACGTGATGCAGATTCAAGAAACGAAATATTGTGTTCGAGGTCTATACTTCTCTAAGACAGAATTGAAGAATATCGAATTCTGATAAAACCTTCCAAAATTGTAACCAGAAAGATAAGAAATACACGATTTGATAACTGATCGTCCTTCATATATCATGAATAGCAAAGAAATTAAAAACGAATACACCTGGAGATCTGATTGCAATCAGAATAATGTGAATTTGAACGAAGAGTCGGAAACAAGATGGCGATCGTCATAATGGATGAACAAAAGCATTCCGATAGCAAACCTTCTTCCAGGGTACCCTCAAACTAATCTACTAAAATATTCCGAAGGAAATCTACTGCGAAAATTGAATTAAAAATCTGAAGAACATGAATTAAATTGCAGCAAAAATAAACCCTAGCTAACCTACCTACTGAATTCTAAAAGTGAACTGGAGAGTAAAATGAGCTATTCTCCTCAATCTACGGCTGCTTGAGCTGATCCCCCAAGGGTCTTATTTATAGATGGGCGTTGTAACTGCTTCCGCCTTGGATGATAACCGCTCGCATAAGAATATCTCTCATCTCGCTTTGTCCTGTTCCTTCAAAGCGAGAGTCAAAAAAATGGAATTATCTTTCTCAACAAGGCGAGATTTCAAAGTCTTCTTCCAACAGTTCGCTTCTCGCCATAACACTTAAGACTTGCTGTCTTGCACAAATTTTCTTTCCTCGCGATGTCAAACAATCATCGCGTGGACTTCAGCTTCTGAACATTCTTCCTTAGATCTTTCCTGATTTCGTATTTGAGTCCTCGCACCATTCATTTCTTCACTCGCTATGTCCATTTCCATCTCCCGCAGCCTTTCAACTTAACTTCCTGTTGAATGACAAAGCGTGATTCAGATCAAGTAAAAACATAGCGTGCGAAACTTGTAATAAAAACTTAGAATTTCAAGCCATTTTTTTATGTAATTTCTAGTTTCTTCACAATCTTGGCTCTTCTTCCATCTTTTCACATCTTCCATGATTATTCATTAAAAACTTATGGAATTAAGAACAAAAGATCATCATTAAGACACTAAATTGGACGCAAATGATAGTTATAACAGACTGTCATCATTAATAGACATTATATGCTTGTAAATCCCATTTTGAGAGTTCATTCCAGAGTTGGGAAATTTTGGGGTTTTGCATGAACACTTCGAATATTCAAAATTTTCTTGAGTGTTCTTGTTTTAATCCAAATTAGGGTTTGGGTTGTGTGCTTATTTTTGTTTTATTTGGGGAACACACATACATGAGATAGTGCATGCTTTTTGGGGTTTTAATTACACCTGTACTAGTCTTACAAGTTTGTTGGAGAACTCGAGTAGATCGTTTTCAGCACAAATGGACAAAGAAAATTCAAAAACAGGCAATTACAACGCCAAGCAGCACCCACGACGTGACACACGATCACGTCGTAAATTCGTCTCACGACGTAAGGCCAACAGCAACAAAGTCCCACCTAGTACGATGCTAACCGCACGACGCGAGACCAAGTCCCACCTGGTGAAAAAGGCATTCGAGCGGCACTCGCATGCCAATCGATTGGCCAAAAAGAAAGTGGTGAAAAAGTCATTCGAGTCCCTCTCGAGTGCAATCGTGTCTGTCTTTCGAGGCTGACTAGAACCGTGCGAGTGAAACTGGAAATCATTCGAGTGGTCTAAATTTAGAGTTGTGAAAATGGAATTCGAGTACCACTGGCATGCGAATTGTGTGAAATTTTAAACCATACGAGTTGATAAAATAGATTGGTGAAAAAGAGATTTGAGTGGAACTCATATGCCAATCAAGTGGCCAAAAAATAGAGTGGTGAAAAAGTGTTTGAGTTCCACTCGAATGCAATCGACTCTGTCTTCAGACCCAGATTGGAACCATGCGAGTGAATCTGGAAACCATTCGAGTGGTCTAATATTAGAGGGGTGAAAAAGGAATTTGAGTGCCATTCGCATGAGAATTGTATGAAACTTTAAACCATTCGATATGCTAAAAAATAGAATGGTGAAAAAGGAATTCGAGTGGAACTCATAGTACATTCGAGTGGCCAAAAAGTGGAGCAGTGAAAATGTCATTCAAGTGGCACTCGAATGCAATAGAGTCGGTCTTCCGAGGCAGGATAGAACCATGCTTGTGAATCTGGAAACCATTCGAGCGGTCTAAAATTAGAGTGGTGAAAAAGGAATTCGAGTGCCACTCGCTTGGGAATTGTGTGAAACTTCAAACTATTCGTGTGGCAAAATATAGACTAGTGAAAAAGGCATTCGAGTGGCCGAAAAAAAGAATGGTGAAAAAGTCATTCGAGTGCCACTCGAATTCAATCGAGTCAGTCTTTTGAGGAAGAATAGAACCATGCGAGTGAATCTGGAAACCATACGAGTGGTTTAAAATCAGAGTGGTGAAAAAGGAATTCAAGTGCTATTCGTTTGCGAATTCTGTAAAACTTTACACCATTCGTGTGGCAAAAAAATGGACTAGTGAAAAAGGCATTCGAGTGAAACTCGTATGCCATTCGAGTGGCCGAAAATATAACGGGTGAAAAAGTCATTCAAGTGCCACTCGAATGCAATCGATTCAATATTCCGAGTCATAATAGACCCATGCGAGTGAATCTGGAAACCATACGAGTGGTTTAAAATTAGAGTGGTGAAAAAGGAATTCGAGTGCTACTCGCATTCGAATTGTGTCAAACTTCGTACCTTTGTTGTGGCAAACAAATAGACTAGTGAAAAGGCATTCGAGCGGAACTCGCATGCTATTCGAGTGTCCAAAAAACAGAGTGGTGAAAAAGTCATTCGAGTCCCACACGAATGCAATCGAGTTTTTCTTCCGAGGCAGACTGGAACCATGTGAGTGAATTTAGAAACCATTCGGGTTTTCTAATATTAGACTGGTGAAAAGGGAATTCGAGTGCCACTCGCATGCGAATTATGTGGTACTTCAAACCATTCGAGTAGCAAAAAAATAGACTGGTGGCACTCACATGCCATTGGATTTGCCAAAAAGAAAGTGGTGAAAAAGTCATTCGAGTCCCGCTCAAATACAATCGTGTCTGTCTTTCAAGGCAGACTAGAACCGTGCGAGTGAAACTGGAAACCATTCGAGTGGTCTAACTTTAGAGTTGTGAAAATGGAATTCGAGTACCACTGACATGCGAATTGTGTGAAATTTTAAACCATTCGAGTTGATAAAATAGATTGGTGAAAAAGGCATTCGAGTGGAACTCACATGCCAATCGAGTGGCCAAAAAACAGAGTGGTGAAAAAGTGTTTGAGTTTCACTCGAATGCAATCGAGTCTGTCTTCAGAGTCAGATTGGAACCATGCGAGTGAATATGGAAACCATTCGAGTGGTCTAATATTAGAGTGGTGAAAAAGGAATTTGAGTGCCATTCGCATCCGAATTGTATGAAACTTTAAACCATTCGAGTGGTTTAAAATTAGAGTGCTCTAAAATTATAGTGGTGAAGAAGGAATTCGAGTGCCACTCGCATGTGAATTGTGTGAAACTTCATACCTTTCGTGTGGAGAAAAAATAGACTACTGAAAAAGGCATTCTAGCGGAACTCGCATGTTATTCGAGTGGCCAAAAAATAGAGTGGTGAAAAAGTCATTCAAGTCCCACACAAATGCAATCGCGTCTGCCATCCGAGGCAGACTAGAACCATATTAGTGAATTTAGAAACCATTTGAGTGGTCTAATATTAGACTGGTGAAATAGGAATTCGAGTGCCACTCGCATGCGAATTGTGTGATACTGTAAACCATTCGAGTTGCCAAAAAATAGACTGGTGAAAAAGGCATTCCAGTGCCACTCGCTTCCGAATTGTGTTAAACTTCAAACCATTCGAGTTGCTAAAATAGACTGGTGAAAAAGGCATTCGGGTGGAACTCACAAGACATTCGAGTGGCTAAAAAACAGAGTGGTGAAAAAGTCTTTCAAGTGCCACTCGAATGCAATCGAGTCTGTCTTCCGAGGCAGATTGGAACCATGCGAGTGAATCTGGATATCATTCGAGTGGTCAAATATTAGAGTGGTGAAAAAGGAATTCGAGTGCCACTCGCAAGCGAACTGTATGAAACTTCAAATCATTCGAGTTGCTAAAAATTAGACTGGTGAAAACGGCATTCGAGTGGGATTCGCATGCCATTCGAGTGGCCAAAAAATAGAATGGTGAAAAAGTCATTCGAGTGGCACTCGAATGCAATCGAGTCAGTCTTTCGAGGCAGAATAGAACCATGCGAGTGAATCTGAAACCATTCGAGTAGTCTAAAATTAGAGTAGTGAAAAAGCAATTCGAGTGCCACTCGCTTGCGAATTGTGTGAAACTTCAAACCCTTCGTGTGGCAAAAAATAGACTAGTGAAAAGGGCATTCGAGTGGAACTCGCATGCCATTCGAATGGCCGAAAAATAGAACGATGAAAAAGTCGTTTGAGTGCCACTCGAATGCAATCGAGACAGTCTTCCGAGGCAGAATAGAACCCACTCGAATACCTTTTCCACCAGTCTATTTTAGCAACTCGAATGGTTTGAAGTTTCACACAATTCGCATGCTAGTGGGACTCGAATTCCTTTTTCACCAGTCTAAATTTAGACCACTCGAATGATTTCCAGTTTCACTCACACGGTTCTAGTCCGCCTCGAAAGACAGACACGGTTGTATTTGAGAGGGACTCGAATGACTTTTTCACCACTTTCTTTTTGGCCAATCAAATTTCATGCGAGTGCCACCTGTCTATTTTTTTGCTACTCAAATGGTCTGAGGTACCACATAATTCGCATGCAAGTGGCACTCGAATTCCCTTTTCACCAGTCTAATATTAGACCACCCGAATGGTTTCTAAATTAACTCGCATGGTTCCAGTCCACCTCGGAAGACAGACTCGATTGCATTCGTGTGGGACTCGAATGACTTTTCACCACTCTGTTTTTTGGACACTCGAATAGCATGCGAGTTGCACTCGAATACCTTTTCACCAGTCTATTTGTTTGCCACATGAAATGTATAAAGTTTGACACAATTCGCTTGCGAGTAGCACTCGAATTCCTTTTTCATCACTCTAATTTTAAACCACTCGAATGGTTTCCAGATTCACTCGCATGGTTCCAATCTGACTCTGAAGACAGACTCGATTGCAATCAAGTGGAACTCAAACACTTTTTCACCACTCTGTTTTTTGGCCACTCGATTGGCATGTGAGTTCCACTCGAATGCCTTTTTCACCAATCTATTTTATCAACTCGAATGGTTTAAAATATCACACAATTCGCATGCCAGTGGTACTCGAATTCCATTTTCACAACTCTATATTTAGACCACTCGAATGCTTTCCAGTTTCACTCGCACGGTTCTAGTCAGCCTAGAAAGACAGACACAATTGCATTCGAGAGGGACTCGAATGACTTTTTCACCACTTTCTTTTTGGCCAATCGAATGGCATGCGAGTGCCGCTCGAATGCCTTTTTCGCCAGTCTATTTTTTTCCCACTCGAATGGTTTGAAGTTTCACACAATTTGCGTGCGAGTGGCACTGTAATGCCTTTTTCTCCAGTCTATTTTTTGGCAACTGAAATAGTTTTAAGTATCACACAATTCGCATGCGAGTCGCACTCGAATACCTTTTTCACCAGTCTAATATTAGACCACTCGAATGGTTTCTAAATTCACTCACTTGGTTTCAATCTGCCTCGGAAGATATACTCGATTGCATTTGTGTGGGAATCGAATGACTTTTTCACCACTCTATTTTTTGGCCACTCGAATAGCATGCTAGTTCCGCTCGAATACCTTTTTCACTAGTCTATTTTTTTTCCACACGAAAGGTATGAAGTTTCACACAATTCGCATGCGAGTGGCACTCGAATTCCTTTTTCACCACTATAATTTTAGACCACTCGTTGGTTTCCAGATTCACTCGCATGGGTCAATTCTGCCTCGGAAGACTTCCTCGATTGCATTCGAGTGGCACTCGAATGAATTATTCACCGTTCTATTTTTCGGCCACTCGAATGGCATGCGAGTTCCACTCGACTGCCTTTTTCACTAGTATATTTTTTTGGCACACGAATGGTTTGAAGTTCACACAATTCGCAAGCGAGTGGTACTCGAATTACTTTTTCACCACTCTAATTTTAGACTACTCGAATGGTTTCAAGATTCATTCGCATGGTTCTATTCTGCCTCGAAAGACTGACTCGATTGCATTCGAGTGCCACTCGAATGACATTTTCACTGTTCTATTTTTTGGCCACTCGAATGGCGTGCGAGTTCCACTCGAATGCCGTGTTCACCAGTCTAATTTTTAGCAACTCGAATGATTTGAAGTTTCATACAGTTCGCATGCGAGTGGCACTCGAATTCCTTTTTCCCCAGTATAATATTTGACCACTCGAATGATTTCCATATTCACTCGTATGGTTTCAATCTGCCTCGGAAGACAGACTCGATTGCATTCGAGTGGCACTTGAAAGATTTTTTCACCGATCTGTTTTTTAGCCACTCGAATGCCTTTTTCACCAGTCTATTTTAGCAACTCGAATGGTTTGAAGTTTCACACTATTCGGAAGCGAGTGGCACTGGAATGCCTGTTTCACCAGTCTATTTTTTGGCAACTCGAATGGTTTGCAGTATCACACAATTCGCATGCGAGTGGCACTCGAATTCCTATTTCACCAGTCAAATATTAGACCACTCGAATGGTTTCTAAATTCACTAATATGATTCCAGTCTACCTCGGAAGACAGACTCGATTGCATTTGTGTGGGAATCGAATGACTTTTTCACCTCCCGATTTTTTGGCCACTCGAATAGCATGCGAGTTCCGCTCGAATGCCTTTTTTTCACTAGTCAATTTTTTTTCCACACGAAAGGTATGAAGTTTCACACAATTCACATGCGAGTGGCACTCGAATTCCTTTTTCACCACTATAATTTTAAACCACTTGTTGGTTTCCAGATTCACTCGCATAGGTCTATTCTTCCTCGGAAGACAGTCTCGATAGCATTCGAGTGGCACTCGAATGACTTTTTCACCATTCGAGTGGAACTCCAACACTTTTTCACCACTCTATTTTTTGGCCACTCGATTGGCATATGAGTTCCACTCAAATGTCCTTTTCACCAATCTATTTTATCAACTCGTATGGTTTAAAATTTCACACAATTCGCATGCCAGTGGTACTCGAATTCCATTTTCACAACTCTAAATTTAGACCACTCGAATGCCTTTTTCACCAGTCTATTTTTTTCCCACTCGAATGGTTTGAAGTTTCACACAATTCGCATGCGAGTGGCACAGGAATGCCTTTTTCACCAGTCTATTTTTTGGCAACTCGAATGGTTTGAAGTATCACACAATTCGCATGCGAGTGGCACTCGAATTCATTTTTCACCAGTCTAATCTTAGACCACTCGAATGGTTTCTAAATTCACTAATATGGTTCCAGACTGCCTCGGAAAACAGACTCGATTGCATTTGTGTGGAACTCGAATGACTTTTTCACAACTCTATTTTGTGGCCTCTCGAATAGCATGCGAGTTCCGCTCGAATGCCTTTTTCACTAGTCTTTTTTTTCCACACGAAAGGTATGAAGTTTCACACAATTCGCATGCGAGTGGCACTCGAATTCCTTTTTCACCACTATAATTTTCGAGCACTCGTATGGTTTCCAGATTCACACGCATGGGTCTATTCTGCCTCGGAAGACTGACTCGATTGCATTCGAGCGACACTCAAATGACTTTTTCACCGTTCTATTTTTCGGCCACTCGAATAGCATGCGAGTTCCACTCGAATGCATTCTTCACTAGTCTATTTTTTTGCCACACTAATGGCTTGAAGTTTCACACTATTCGCAAGCGAGTGGCACTCGAATTACTTTTCACCACTCTAATTTTAGACTACTCGAATGGTTTTCTCTTGGTTCTATTCTGCCTCGAAAGACTAACTCGATTGCATTCGAGTGGCACTCGAATGACTTTTTCACCGCTCTATTTTTTGGCCACTCGAATGGCCTGTAAGTTCCACTCTAATGCCTTTTTCACCAGTCTATTTTTTAGCAACTCGAATGGTTTGAAGTTTCATACAGTTCGCATGCGAGTGGCAATCGAATTTCTTTTTCACCACTCTAATATTTGACCACTCAAATGATTTCCAGATTCACTCGCATGGTTCCAATCTGCCTCGGAAGACAGACTCGATTGCATTCGAGTGGCACTTGAAAGACTTTTTCACCACTCTTGTTTTTTAGCCACTCGAATGCCTTTTCCACCAGTCTATTTTAGCAACTCGAATGGTTTGAAGTTTCACACAATTTGCATGCTAGTGGGACTCGAATTCCTTTTTCACCAGTCTAAATTTAGACCACTCGAATGATTTCCAGTTTCACTCAACGGTTCTAGTCCGCCTCGAAAGACAGACACGGTTGTATTTGAGAGGGACTCGAATGACTTTTTCACCACTTTCTTGTTGGCCAATCAAATTTCATGCGAGTGCCACCTGTCTATTTTTTGCTACTCAAATGGTCTGAGGTACCACATAATTCGCATGCAAGTGGCACTCGAATTCCCTTTTCACCAGTCTAATATTAGACCACCCGAATGGTTTTTAAATTCACTCGCATGGTTCCAGTCCGCCTCGGAAAACAAACTCGATTGCATTCGTGTGGGACTCGAATGACTTTTTCACCACTCTGTTTTTTGGACACTCGAATAGCATGCGAGTTGCGCTCGAATACCTTTTCACTAGTCTATTTGTTTGCCACACGAAATGTATAAAGTTTGACACAAATCGCATGCGAGTAGCACTCGAATTCCTTTTTCACCACTCTAATTTTAAACCACTCGAATGGTTTCCAGATTCACTCGCATGGTTTCAATCTGACTCTGAAGACAGACTCAATTGCAATCAAGTGGAACTCAAACACTTTTTCACCACTCTGTTTTTGGGCCACTTGATTGGCATGTGAGTTCCACTCGAATGCCTTTTTCACCAATCTATTTTATCAATTCGAATGGTTTAAAATATCACACAATTCGCATGCCAGTGGTACTCAAATTCCATTTTCACAACTCTATATTTAGGCCACTCAAATGGTTTCCAGTTTCACTCGCATGGTTCTAGTCAGCCTCAAAAGACAGACACAATTGCATTCGAGAGGGACTCGAATGACTTTTTCACCACTTTCTTATCGGCCAATCGAATGGCATGCGAGTGCTGCTCGAATGCCTTTTTAGCCAGTCTATTTTTTTCCCACTCGAATGGTTTGAAGTTTTACACAATTCGCGTGCAAGTGGCACTGGAATGCCTTTTTCACCAGTCTATTTTTTGGCAACTGAAATAGTTTGAAGTATCACACAATTCGCATGCGAGTGGCACTCGAATACCTTTTTCACCAGTCTAATATTAGACCACTCGAATGGTTTCTAAATTCACTCACATGGTTTCTGTAACGGCCCGAATATTTCTGTCCAAATATCACTGTATCCCAATTAAACAAATTCAAATTGTTTTGAACTACGTAATGACTTGATCCCTTCACGGCGCTTAATCAAACAACAACACACAATAATACTGTATCCCAAATATCTGTAACGGCCCGAATATTTCCATTTTCACAACTCTATATTTAGGCCACTCAAATGGTTTCCAGTTTCACTCGCATGGTTCTAGTCAGCCTCGAAAGACAGACACAATTGCATTCGAGAGGGACTCGAATGACTTTTTCACCACTTTCTTTTCGGCCAATCGAATGGCATGCGAGTGCTGCTCGAATGCCTTTTTAGCCAGTCTATTTTTTTCCCACTCGAATGGTTTGAAGTTTTACACAATTCGCGTGCAAGTGGCACTGGAATGCCTTTTTCACCAGTCTATTTTTTGGCAACTGAAATAGTTTGAAGTATCACACAATTCGCATGCGAGTGGCACTCGAATACCTTTTTCACCAGTCTAATATTAGACCACTCGAATGGTTTCTAAATTCACTCACATGGTTTCTGTAACGGCCCGAATATTTCTGTCCAAATATCACTGTATCCCAATTAAACAAATTCAAATTGTTTTGAACTACGTAATGACTTAATCCCTTCACGACGCTTAATCAAACAACAACACACAATAATACAATCGCTTAATCAAACAATTCCCGAACTCGCGAGATGATAAAGCGCAACTTCGAGGACGAAGTTGATTCTTAAGGAGGATTGACTGTAATACCCGTAATTTTTAGGATATAAAATAGAATTTAATCCGATGAGCAAAGAGGTTTTGTTTCCGAAAACTCGTGAAGTCGGAAACGCACGGGAATCAAAAGACGACGATTTAGGAGCCGACGAACCCAAAACCGACGGACTTAAGATTTCAAACATGAAATCAATTTAAGTCGGAAAAAATTTAGGATGGGAATCATAATCCGAAAATATCCCGGAAAATCGAGCCCGAAAATGCGGAAGGATAGAGGTCCGAAAGAGATGAGGAAAAGACCCGACGAATCGCACGGACCCGCCCGGACCGAGGTCCTGGCGGAGGCCGCGCACTGTCCGCGCGGGGTTTACCTTGGCACCGCGCCAACCCCGCGTGGCCACACAGAATGCGGCAGATCACGCGATTTCAGCGATTTGTTGCCATAATTCGACCCCCCGACTATGGAAAGTGAATTTGGACGGGAGGAAAGCTTAAGGGACGAGTTAGGGTTGATTTCCAACCCATAATCATCAGCCAACAGCCTCCTCTTCACTCTCAAACTCTCCCTAAAGCCAAACACTTCCCGACGACTTTCCGGCGACCTTCCGACAAGTTCACGGCGACCAACGACGACCGTAGAGACGTGTAGATCAAGGATCACAGTCCTTAGATCATTGGTAAGGGTTTAAATTAGGTCTTTTTCTCGTTTTTATCTCCAATCCTCAATCTAACTTTCGAATATTGGACTTGCAAACACGTTCGTGGCCGAAGGAGAAGGAGAACGAGTGAGTAGATCCGTTCGTAGCAAATTTGGACAAGTCCAGCGACCCCAGGACGACCAAACACTCTATCACTGTAAGTTGATGCCTTTCATATTAATACGTGTGGCTTAGGGGCGTCCGATTTAGTTTCTTTGTAACGAAACGTAAAAAATCAAACCTAAAAACTCCAACTTGCACAATTTTCGAAATCTGATTAAAGCCCCTATTTCGAGAGTTCAAACTAAAAAACACAAAACTAGACTTTTGATCCTAACACATTAAAATATGTTGTGTAAAAATTTCAGATATTTTCATCAACGTTTGCTACCCCAAATCGCTCCGAATCTAAACTGTGATTTAAAACTTTTTCGAAAATCTGTCAGCGCATATGTTTGAACTTGATGAGCGAGTTTCTATGAGTTTTAGTCCGAATTAGTCTTTGCAATCTAAATGAAAGTTGTAGATAATCATGTCTAGTATATATGTATAAAATCTCAGAATTTTTGGAGTCCATTTAATATGGTAAAAAGTCGATTTTCTGAACTGTGTCAAAACTGGATCCTGACAGTGCATTGGTTGTGTAATAATCCCGATTTTTGACATGGTTCCTCAACTTATTTCGAAATTGTTAAAACACGAAAGTTGTTTGTTAGGGTGTTTTTGACATACTATAAAAATTTTAGATTTTTCGGACTTGAAATAAATTTTTAAATTAAAAAGGCGTAAACTATGACGCCAAACGATTTAAAATCGATAAGATTTTGAAATTTCGAAACAAACGATAGAAACCTTGAAATACGATAAAGATATACTTTTTGAAAAATCCCGTTACACTAAATCGAATTGATATGAGGTACTTTGGTGGAGGGTGAATGCTCTGCAGGGTGCCCCTCTAGCCTTTCTCTGCGGGCCTATAATGGACGAGAGAATTCGAATGAAATACTACGCCAAAACGGTATGAGATACATGGCCTACACTCTCGGGAGTATCCGTATGGGTTTCCCGAGGCTCCGGAGTGTTACTGGGTATGGCAGATACAGCTGCGGCCGCCGGACGACCGGCTACACAAGGAACTTACGAAACGGCTGCGGCCGACGGATGACCGGCTACACTAAACATTGTTGAGATGGTGACGTAACGGGAAAAATTAAAAGACTTAATACTTTTAACGTATTTATTTATTTATTCATGTATTTAAATTATGCATTTAAATTTATGTCTTAAATTTTATAACATGTTAGATTATTATTTATGAATTTAAATGCATGTCCAAGTATACAATTAAATTATTAATTTTTAAATTGGTAAATGGAATATCTTGTATGCATGCCAAGGAGTAAATTTAATTATTTAATTAAACCCCTTTATTGCTATGTTAGGATCGACTTACTCATTATTTTATATATTGATAAAATTGTTGTTTTCTTTTTTTCAGAGTATGGAGAAAATGCATGAGCATATACATTTGGGAGATGGAATTTTAAACATTGTTTTGTCATTTTGAAGATACTTGCATATCGGGCATGTATAACCCGAGTTTTGGCCATGTCGTCCCATTTATTTATTTCCGCTGCGATATTAATATTATTATGTGTGGATGAGACTTTATTATTATTTTAAATAATTTCCGAACATGTTTTTAAAACTTTTTGTGCAATACCTATAGCCTTGCATCTCTTTAGCAAGCTCGGAGAATCGATGTCTTGCTAGGGAGGTGTGGCGGTGACATCCCGGCCTGGGTTATCAAATCAA
Organism: Hygrophila difformis; assembly: GCA_030278955.1. Lineage (NCBI taxonomy): Eukaryota > Viridiplantae > Streptophyta > Magnoliopsida > Lamiales > Acanthaceae > Hygrophila > Hygrophila difformis. The sequence continues at coordinate 50,797,962 of JAOANR010000011.1, forward strand.
GGGTGTTACAAGTTGGTATCAGAGCCCGGAATATTTTTAAAGATATTATTATTATTATTATTTTTAAACTAGTATTACTTTTAAACCATTATTTTTAAAAACCATTATTATTTTAAAACTATTATTTTGAGCCCAAAATTTTCTAGCCCAAAAATTTTAGCCCAAAATTTTTATTTACTTAGTGTAAAATTTTAGCCCAAAGATTAATTATTTTCGGCCCAATATAGAGGCCCAACTTTTTAATTACTATTATCCATGAACTAAATTTAATTTAAAAACACATTAAATTGAATTTTTATTTGGGGGGATTGCATATGCATACTACATGTATATTTAAATTCCTGCATACCCTAACCTTGCTTGAAATGTGTTCTAACTCTGACATCCTTGTTGACATTAGATGGCCAGACAAACCGCGAACATGATCAACCTCATGATGAGATTGATCGAAGCACACCTCGAAACCCCACAAAATGTGAACAATTTCAAATTGCGGGTAGAACAAATGGAGGCAAACCTGGGCCACCTAGCTAACCTGAGAGAAGCGGATCAACCCGACCTGACCCAACTCAAGGTCCAAGTCGACGAACTCCAAGCCCGCGAGGCTGAACTCCGGGCCAGGAGTAATGACATAGAGACACAAGTAGGGAACTTGGAAAATGAGCTGATTAACCTGACTGATACCTTGTTCCCACATGACCCTCATAGTCCAGGAGCTCCTCTTGCAGCTGACCCCGTTGCTAATCCCACCGCTGTCCCTGTCGCAGCTCCTCCTGCTGCCACCGCTGATCCTGCTCCTGCTGCTGGGCCCAATTGGCCAGCGAGCCCAGTGTTCCATGGACCCCTTGGCATAGGCACTGTTACGGACTCGAGTGATGAGGACGACCCCTTGGAGGATCCAGCCACCTACGCTCCCTAGACTTAGGGATCTTTTGTCGCATTATTCCTATTATTTCTGTTCCTATTTTCCCGAACTATTCCTAGCTTTGCAATTCCTACAGCTTGTATCGAATAATGTTTTCTATTAAGCAATAATGTACAAGCAATTATATTATATTCTACTTTCATTTATTAAATTACCCCATGTATATTTAAAATTGTTTTCTACATCCAAACACCTGGAGGGGTTTAACCAAACAAAGGTACAAGGTATTAACAAACAAACAATACATATATAGAGAGGACAATCAAGCAGGGGTACCTCAAACCCTAAACCCTGAAATCCCAAATCATCAATCAACCGCATAAACTAAGGCAGAACAATTCGACCGCATTCCTAGAGACAATAATCAAACAGATAACTAGACGGGATACGACGAAAGCATAAACTATGAATCACAGTCATGGGAATCATTGCCACACAGTCTCATAAGGAAGCAACTGAACGAAATATTTCTACTACGAACCCCAAATGCAAAGGCAAAGACGAAAGATAACTGATCAGGAGGCGGGAACTGCCGACGCATGTACTCATCCATCTGGCGCATATAGGCATATATGTCAGTCATAGTGGCCTGTTGCTCCAACTGTCTCGTAATAATCATATCCATACGAGCCTGGTAAGATCCATCCTGGCATCCAACGCATCATAACGAGCCTGCCCGGCTGCGAACCCAGTGTCGATACTAAGCTGCATCCCCTGCATCATCTGGAGCATCTGCGTCATCTCCGGACCCTACGGTGGAACCACAGGAGGTGGAGGTGGAGGCGGCTGCTCTAGGGGAACGACTAGAATCAAACCACCATCCTCGGGCTGCGGGCGAAGGACAGCCCGAGGCGCGCTGTGTCGCAGTCCATTACGCCGAACGGCGTAAGTCTGAACGCGATAATGCTCACCCGCAGATAACTCATAAGGGTCCGTCTCCGGCGTCGTATGGATCCCCTGGGCAGCACATAACCCACAAATGAGGTGAACGTGGGTGATCACCCTACTCCCTCGCCCTCGTCGCAAGCCCCTCAGATTGTCCGCAATGCAAGCTCCCACATTTACCCTAGCCAGGGCGATAAAGCAAATGGTCTCATAGACATGATCGATGACGATATGGCTCCGGGTAATCGGCCGGACGCGTCCTAACCAAAGCTAAGCGAGTACACGCCAATTAGCGTCCATCGATGTCAACCGTAGCTCATGGTCGTGCTCAGTCTGCGGTGGTACCCCGGTGCACAAGACGCCCCATGCATGAGCAAGTACATGGCCCTCGGGCTGTGGCCGGAATACACCATCGTCAGGTAGACCGAAAGAGAGGTTGATCGCCCAAGCACTGAAGTCTAGGTAGCGGCCACGAACCCAGACTCGAGATAAGTCCTCGTGCTCCCCAAGACCGCCAATGTTGGCGAGGACTTCCATAGCTAGATAACCGAAGGCAATGCCCTCGGGATGACGCGCGAGACCGGTCCACTGAAGGTGCTCCAAAACCGCACTGACCCTGTCATCGCCCATACGATCCGGGAACATGTCTCTCTCAGGTACGTAAGCCCTGTTCCGATGAAGCTCGTCGAAATAGAACTCCTGGGAGGCCATCGTCATGAAGCGATACCTATCGTGCCGGCGAGGACGCACCTCGTCAAGGAGATCCCTGAGTCTCGGACCCCGCTCCTCGTCCTCCTCAGACTCGCTTTCATAAAAATCCGGCATCACCGGAGCGGCAGTGCTAGGGCCAGCCGCATCACGCCGAGTAGCTCGTCTCTTGGCCCCCGGAGGACACATGAGAGACGCCAAAACAACCCACAGGAAGAGCAACATCCTGCAAATAACCAATACCAATTATAAGCCTAATTTCCACACAATAATTATCAAGCAGGAAACACAGAAACATCAAATATAGGCCTCCAACGGGAGTAATCCAAAAGGACATCAAATCTAATAGTTCATCAATACAAACCGAAAGGTAACCAAACCAAAGAACGTGCCCAAACAAATTCCATAACCCATTGTGACATTTCGTCGAACACATTATGTGCGCAATGAACCAAATCCAAAGTTTACTTACAAACATATGGAAATTGTCCACAAATTGAAGCAATTACTCAAGCAACGACTCAACATCACATTGTGGCACAAAACAACAACAATGAATTCATTTCCATGCCCGCAATACCAATATAAATCAGAAATTTCACATCCTCTCTACAAATCTAAAATTTAACAAGAACTTCCCCAAATTAAGTACACATTGTTGCACAAATACTTCCAAACCAACGAGAATAGCATCAAGTATCATATAAACTCACCAAATTGCACGAATCAAGCCTAAAAATAACAAATCCCCAATTTTTATACATAAACCCTAATTTCTAAATCCATTCACAAATCAAGTCATTCAAAGCATAAAAATTGAAATTGGTAAGTGAAAATAGTAGGTACATACCTTGCAAAGCAAAATCGAAGTCGGAACCGGGAGAATTTGAGAACGAGAGGACGAATTTGAGAGAAAATATGAAGTGGTCTCGGATGGGGAAATGGGTGAAGTGGCTTGCGCGGGGCGCGAGCCCTTTTTTTTCAAACTGCTACGCCCGCGTGGTTCCCGCGCGCTGAAGCCCCATACCGTGCGGACACCGCGCGGGACACGAAAAACGTTTCATTTTTATATTTTTTATTTTTGCTTTATTTTCTTTTGCTTTACACTATTCACTTAGCCGAGCATACATCGATAATGTGGTATGACGACATGGAGTACCACATGACATAATCTCGGATGGAGACAGCAGATTTGTCTCTCATTTTTGGGCAAAACTGCAAGAAGCCCTCGGTACGAAAATAAAGATGAGTACCGCGTTCCACCCCATGACGGATGGACAAACAGAAAGAACGATTCAGACATTGGAGGCGTGCTAAGGGCATGCGTACTAGAGTTTAAAGGAAGTTGGGAAAATAATTTACCATTAATTGAATTTTCCTACAACAATAGTTACCATGCGAGCATCGGCATGGCACCTTTCGAGGCACTGTATGGACGCAAGTGCCGAAGTCCATTGAGCTGGAAAGAGAGCAATAAGACTGTGGTAGGTGGACCACAACTTGTTGAGGACATGGCTCACCAAATCAAGATAATCCAAGGAAAGATGAGAGCCGCTCAGGACCGGCAAAAGAGTTATGCGGACGTGAGACGACAAGACTTGGAATTCCAAGTCGGCGATAAGGTCATGCTAAAGGTATCACCAATGAAGGGTGTGATGCGCTTTGGCAAACGAGGAAAATTGAGTCCACCGTACATAGGACCATATGAGATCCTAGAAAGAGTAGGAAACCTAGCATATCGGCTAGCATTGCCGCCGCAATTTGCTCATGTCCACGACGTGTTCCATGTCTCCCAATTGAAGAAATATGTATACGATCCGACCCATGTACTCCAACCGGAAGAGATTGAATTGGATAATGACTTGAGCTACGAGGAATTTCCAGTACGAATACTCGACGTGAAGGAGAGAGTAACAAGAAATAAGACCGTCAGAATGCTCAAGGTTCTTTGGTCTAACCACGAAGCCGAGACGGCAACATGGGAATTAAAGGCAGATATGAAGGAACGTTATCCGACACTATTCCAAGACGAGACAACCACAGTTATGGGGACATAACTGTCGTCTTAAGAGGGGGAGGATGTAACGGCCCGAATATTTCTGTCCAAATATCACTCTATCCTAATTAAACAAATTCAAATTGTTTTGAACTACGTAATGACTTGATCCCTTCACGGGGTACGTAGGCAACTTGGAAATTTCAATTCTGGGTTCAGTCAAATAATAACAAACAACAACACACAATAATACAATTGCTTAATTAAACAATTCCCGAACTCGCGAGATGATAAAGCGCAACTTCGAGGACGAAGTTGATTCTTAGGGAGGGTAGACTGTAATACCCATAATTTTTAGGATATAAAACAGAATTTAATCCGACGAGCAAAGAGGTTTTGTTTCCGAGAACCCGTGAAGTCGGAAATGCACGGGAGTCAAAAGACGACGATTTAGGAGCCGACGAACCCAAAACCGACGGACTTAAGATTTCAAACATGAAACCAATTTAAGTCGGAATAAATTTAGGATGGGAATCATAATCCGAAAATATCCCGTAAAATCGAGCCCGAAAATGCGGAAGGATAGAAGTCCGAAAGAGAGGAGGAAAAGACTCGACGGATCGCACGGACCTGCCCGGACCGAGGTCCAGGCGGATGCCGCATGCTGTCCGCGTGGGGTTTACCCTGGCTCCGCACCAACCCCGCGTGGCCACACAGAATGCGGCAGATCACGCGATTTCAGCGATTTGTTGCCATAATTCAACCCCCCCCCCCCCCCCGACTATGGAAAGTGAATTTGGACGGGACGAAAGCTTAAGGAACGAGTTAGGGTTGATTTCCAACCCATAATCATCAGCCAACAGCCTCCTCTTCACTCTCAAACTCTCCCTAAAGCCAAACACTTCCCGACGACTTTCCGGCGACCTTCCGACAAGTTACCGGCGACCAACGACGACCGTAGAGATGTGTAGATCAAGGATCACAGTCCTTAGATCATTGGGAAGGGTTTACATTAGGTCTCTTTCTCGTTTTTATCTCCAATCCTCAATCTAACTTTCGAATATTGGACTTGCAAACATGTTCGTGGCCGAAGGAGAAGGAGAACGAGTGCGTAGATCCGTTCGTAGCAAATTTGGACAAGTCCAGCGACCCTACGACGACCAAACACTCTATCACTGTAAGTTGATGCCTTTCATATCAATACGGGTGGCTTAGGGGCGTCCGATTTAGTGTCTTTGTAACGAAACGTAAAAATCGAACCTAAAAACCCCAACTTGCACAATTTTTGAAATCTGATTAAAACCCCTATTTCGAGAGTTCAAACCGAAAAACTCAAAACTAGACGTTTGATTCTAACAAATTAAACTATGTTGTGTAAAAATATCAGTGATTTTCATCAACGTTTGCTACCCCAAATTGCTCCAAACATAAACTGTGATTTAAAACTTTTTCGAAAATCTGTCAGTGCATGTGTCCGAACTTGATGAGCGTGTTTCTATGATTTTTGGTCCGCTTTAGTCTTTGAAATATAAATAAAAGTTGTAGATAATCATGTCTAGTATATGTGTATCAAATTTCAGAATTTTTGGAGTTCATTTGATATGTTAAAAAAGTCAATATTCTGTACTGTGTCAAAACTGGATCCTGACAGTGCATTGGTTGTGTAATAATCTCGATTTTTGACATGGTTCCTCAACTTATTTCGAAATTGTTAAAACACGAAAGTTTTTCGTTAGGTTGTTTTTGACACACTGTAAAAATTTCAGATTTTTCGGACTTGAAATGAATTTTTAAATTAAAAAGGCGTAAATTGTGACGCCAAACGATTTGAAATCGATAAGATTTTGAAATTTCGAAACAAACGATCGAAACCTTGAAATACGATAAAGATATACTTTTTGAAAAATCCCGTTACACTAAATCGAAACGATATGAGATACTTTGGTGGAGGGTGAGTGCTCTGCAGGGTGCCCCTCTAGCCTTTCTCTGCGGGCCTATAATGGATGAGAGAATTCGAATGAAATACTACGCCAAAACGGCATGAGATACATGGCCTACACTCTCGGGAGTATCTGTATGGGTTTCCTGACGCTCTGGAGTGTTACTGGGTATAGCAGATACGGTTGCAGCCGCCGGACGACCGGCTACACAAGAAACTTACGAAACGGCTGCGGCCGCCGGATGACCGGCTACACTAAACATTGTTGAGATGGTGACGTAACGGGAAAAATTAAAAGACTTAATACTTTTTACGTATTTATTTATTTATTCATGTCTTTAAATTATGCATTTAAATTTATGTCTTAAATTTTATAACATGTTAGATTATTATTTATGAATTTAAATGCATGTCCAAGTATACAATTAAATTATTAATTTTTAAATTGGTAAATGGAATATTTTGTATGCATGCCTAGGAGTAAATTTAATTATTTAATTAAAATCCTTTATTGCTATGTTAGGATCGACTTACTCAGTATTTTATATACTGATAAAATTGTTGTTTTCTTTTTTTTCAGAGTATGGAGAAAATGCATGAGCATATGCATTTGGGGGATGGAATTTTAAACATTGTTTTGTCATTTTGATGATACTTGCATATCGGGCCTGTATAACCCGAGTTTTGGCCATGTTGGCCCATTTATTTATTTCCGCTGCGATATATTAATATTATTATGTGTGGATGAGATTTATTATTATTTTAAATAATTTCCGTACTTGTTTTTAAAACTTTTTTTGCAATACCTATAGCCTTGCATCTCTTTAGCAAACTCGGAGAATCTGTGTCTTGCTAGGGAGGTGTGGCGGTGACACCCCGGCCTGGGTTATCAAATCCGGGGTGTTACAGTTTCAGTCTGCCTCGGAAGATATACTCGATTGCATTTGTGTGGACTCGAATGACTTTTTCACCACTCAATTTTTTTGGCCACTCGAATAGCATGCGAGTTCCGCTCGAATACCTTTTTCACTAGTCTATTTTTTTTCCACACGAAAGGTATGAAGTTTCACACAATTCGCATGCGAGTGGCACTCGAATTCCTGTTTCACCACTATAATTTTAGACCACTCGTTAGTTTCCAGATTCACTCGCATTGGTTAATTCTGCCTCGGAAGACTGCCTCGATTGCATTCGAGTGGCACTCGAATGAATTATTCACCGTTCTATTTTTCGGCCACTCAAATGGCATGCGAGTTCCACTCGACTACCTTTTTCACTAGTCTATTTTTTTGCCACACGAATGGTTTGAAGTTCACACAATTCGCAAGCGAGTGGCACTCGAATTGCTTTTTCACCACTCTAATTTTAGACTACTCAAATGGCTTCAAGATTCATTCGCATGGTTCTATTCTGCCTCGGAAGACTGACTCGATTGCATTCGAGTGCCACTCGAATGACTTTTTCACCGTTCTATTTTTTGGCCACTCGAATGGCCTGCGAGTTCCACTAAAATGCCGTTTTCACCAGTCTAATTTTTAGCAACTCGAATGATTTGAAGTTTCATACAGTTCACATGCGAGTGGCACTCGAATTCCTTTTTCACCAGTCTAATATTTGACCACTCGAATGATTTCCATATTCACTCGCATGGTTTCAATCTGCCTCGGAAGACAGACTCGATTGCATTCGAGTGGCACTTGAAAGACTTTTTCACCACTCTGTTTTTTAGCCACTCGAATGCCTTTTTCACCAGTCTATTTTAGCAACTCGAATGGTTTGAAGTTTCACACTATTCGGAAGCGAGTGGCACTGGAATGCCTTTTTCACCAGTCTATTTTTTGGCAACTCGAATGGTTTGCAGTATCACACAATTCGCATGCGAGTGGCACTCGAATTCCTATTTCACCAGTCTAATATTAGACCACTCGAATGGTTTCTAAATTCACTAATATGGTTCCAGTCTGCCTCGGAAGACAGACTCGATTGCATTTGTGTGGGAATCGAATGACTTTTTCACCACTCTATTTTTTGGCCACTCGAATAGCATGCGAGTTCCGCTCGAATGCCTTTTTCACTAGTCTATTTTTTCCCACACGAAAGATATGAAGTTTCACACAATTCGCATGCGAGTGGCACTCGAATTCCTTTATCACCACTATAATTTTAAACCACTTGTTGGTTTCCAGATTCACTCGCATAGGTCTATTCTTCCTCGGAAGACTGCCTCGATTGCATTCGAGTGGCACTCGAATGACTTTTTCACCATTCTATTTTTCGGCCACTCGAATGGCATGCGAGTTCCACTCGAATGCCCTTTTCACTAGTCTATTTTTTGCCACACGAATGGTTTGAAGTTTCACACAATTCGCAAGCGAGTGGCACTCGAATTGCTTTTTCACCACTCTAATTTTAGACTACTCGAATGGTTTCAAGATTCATTCGCATGGTTCTATTCTGCCTCGGAAGACTGACTCGATTGCATTCGAGTGCCACTCGAATGACTTTTTCACCGTTCTATTTTTTGGCCACTCGAATGGCCTGCGAGTTCCACTCGAATGGCCTGCGAGTTCCACTCGAATGCCGTTTTCACCAGTCTATTTTTTAGCAACTTGAATGGTTTGAAGTTTCATACAGTTCGCATGTGAATGGCACTCGAATTCCTTTTTCACCACTCTAATATTTGACCACTCGAATGATTTCCAGATTCACTCGCATGGTTCCAATCTGCCTTGGAAGACAGACACGATTGCATTCGAGTGGCACTTGAAAGACTTTTTCACCACTCTGTATTTTAGCCACTCAAATGTCATGTGAGTTCCACTAGAATGCCTTTTTCACCAGTCTATTTTAGCAACTCGAATGGTTTGAAGTTTCACACAATTCGCATGCAAGTGGCACTCGAATTCCTTTTTCACCACTCTTAATTTAGACCATTCGAATGATTTCCAGTTTCACTCGCACGGTTCTAGTCTGCCTCGAAAGACAGACACGATTGCATTTGAGAGGGACTCAAATGACTTTTTCACCACATTCTTTTTGGCCAATGAAATTGCATGCGAGTGCCGCTCGAATGCCCTTTTCACCAGTCTATTTTTTTGCTACTCGAATGGTTTGAAGTATCACATAATTCGCAGATGAATGGCACTCAAATTCCCTTTTCACTAGTCTAATATTAGACCACCCGAATGGTTTCTAAATTCACTCGCATGGTTCCATTCTGCCTCGGAAGACATACTCGATTGCATTCGTGTGGGACTCGAATGACTTTTTCACCACTCTGTTTTTTGGATCCTCAAATAGCATGCGATTTCTGCTCGAATACCTTTTCACTGGTCTATTTGTTTGCCACACGAAATGTATGAAGTTTCACAGAATTCGCATGCAAGTAGCACTCGATTTCCTTTCTCACCACTCTAATTTTAAACCACTCGGATAGTTTCAAGATTCACTCACATGGGTCTATTCTGCCTCGGAAGACTGACACGATTGCATTCGAGTGCCACTCGAATGACTTTTTCACCCGTTCTATTTTTCGGCCACTCGAATGGCATGCGAGTTCCACTCGAATGCCTTTTTCACTAGTCTATATTTTTGCCACACGAATGGTTTGAAGTCGCAAGTGAGTGGCACTCGAATGCCTTTTTTTCCCCTCTAATTTTAGACCACTCGAATGGTTTCCAGATTCACTCGCTTGTTTCCATTTTGCCTCGGAAGACCGACTCGATTGCATTCGAGTGGCACTCGAGTGACATTTTCACCGCTCTATTTTTTTGGCCACTCGAATGTACTACGAGTTCCACTCGAATTCCTTTTTCACCAGTCTATTTTTAGCAAATCAAATGGTTTGAAGTTTCATACAATTCGGATGCGAATGGCACTCAAATTCCTTTTTCACCACTCTAAGATTAGACCACTCGAATGGTTTCCAGATTCACTCGCACGGTTCCAATCTGCCTCGAAGACAGACTCGATTGCATTTGAGTGGGACTTAAAAGACATTTTCACCACTCTATTATTTGGCCACTCGAATGCCTTTTTCACCAATCTATTTTATCAACTCGAATGGATTAAAGTTTCACACAATTCGAATGCGACTGGCACTCAAATTCCATTTTCACCACTCTAAATTTAGACCACTCGAATGATTTCCAGTTTCACTCGCACGGTTCTAGTCAACCTTGAAAGACAGATATGATTGCATTCGAGAGGGACTCGAATGACTTTTTAACCACTTTCTTTTTGGCCAATCAAATGGCATGCAAGTGCCGCTCGAATGCCTTTTTCACCAGTCTATTTTTTGCCACTCGAATGCTTTGAAGTTTCACACAATTCGCATGCGAGTGGCACTGAAATGCCTTTTTCACCAGTCTATTTATTGGCAACTCGAATGGTTTGAAGTTTCACACAATTCGCATGCAAGTGGCACTCGAATTCCTTTTTCACTAGTCTAATAATAAACCGATCGAATGGTTTCTAAATTCACTCGCATGGTTCCAGTCTACCTCGGAAGACAGACTTCATTGCATTCGAGTGTGACTCGAATGACTTTTTCACCACTCTATTTTTTGGACACTCGAATAGCATGCGTGTTCCGCTCGAATGCCTTTTTCACTAGTCTACTTTTTGCCAAACGAAAGGTATGAAGTTTCACACAATTCCCATGCGAGTAGAACTCGAATTCCTTTTTCACCACTCTAGTTTTAGACCACTCGTATGGTTTCTAGATTCACTCACATGGTTCTATCCTACCTCGGAAGACTGACTCGATTGCATTCGAGTGGCACTCGAATGACTTTTCCACCGCTCTATTTTTCGGCCACTCGAATAGCATGCGAGTTCCACTCGAATGCCTTTTTCACTAGTCTATATTTTTGCCACACGAATGGTTTGAAGTTTCACACAATTCGCAAGCGAGTGGCGCTCGAATTCCTTTTTCACCACTCTAATTTTAGACCACTCGAATTGTTTCCAGATTCACTCGCATGGTTCTATTCTGCCTCGGAAGACCGACTCGATTGCATTCAAGTGGCACTCGAATGACAATTTCACTGCTCTATCTTTTGGCCACTCGAATGTACTACGAGTTCCACTCGAATTCCTTTTTCACCAGTCTATCTTTTGGCAAATTAATGGCACTCAAATTTTTTTTTGCCACTCTAATATTAGACCACTCGAATGGTTTCCAGATTCTCCCGCATGGTTCCAATCTGCCTCGGAGGACAGACTCGATTGCATTCGAGTGGGACTCAAAAGACTTTCACCACTCTGTTTTTTGGCCACTCGAATGGCATATGAGTTCCACTCAAATGCCGTTTTCACCAATCTATTTTATCAACTCGAATGGTTTAAAGTTACATACAATTCGCATGCGAGTGGCACTCGAATTCCATTTTCACCACTCTAAATTTAAACCATTCGAATGGTTTCCAGTTTCACTCGCACGGTTCTAGTCAGCCTCAAGAGACAGACACGATGGCATTCGAGAGTGACTCGAATGACTTTTACACCACTTTCTTTTTGGCCAATCGAATGGCATGCGAGTGCCGCTCGAATGCCTTTTTCACTAGTCTATTTTTTTACCACTCGAATGGTTTGAAGTTTCACACAATTCGCATGCGAGTGGCACTAGAATGCCTTTTCACCAGTCTATTTATTAGCAACTCGAATGATTTGAAGTTTCACACAATTCGCATGCGAGTGGCACTCAAATTCCATTTTCACCACTCTAAATTTTGACCACTCGAATGGTTTCCAGTTTCACTCGCACGGTTCTAGTCAGCCTCAAAAAACAGACACGATTGCATTCGAGAGGGACTCAAATGACTTTTTCACCACTTTCTTTTTTGCCAATCGAATGGCATGCGAGTGCCGCTCGAACGCCTTTTTCTCCAGTCTACTTTTTTGCCACTCGAATGGTTTGAAGTTTCACACAATTCGCATGCGAGTGGCACCGGAATGCCTTTTTCACCAGTCTATTTTTTGATAACTCGAAGGGTTTGAAGTTTCACACAATTCGCATGCAAGTGGCACTCGAATTCCTTTTTCAACAGTCTGATATTAGACCACTCGAATGGTTTCTAAATTCACTCGCATGGTTCCAGTATGTCTCGGAAGACAGATTTGATTGCACTCGTGTGGGACTCGAATGACATTTTCACCACTCTATTTTTTTGACACTCGAATAGCATGCGAGTTCCGTTCGAATGCCTTTTTCACTAGTCTATTTTTTTGCACGAAAGGTATGAAGTTTCACATAATTCGCATGCGAGTACCACTCGAATTCCTTTTTAGCCACTCTGTTTTTTAGCCACTCGAATTGGCGTGGAAGCCGGAACTGTAGCTATAGTAATTCCATTTCCATATGGACCCTGTTCAAGGAAGCAGGCAAAGAAGTTCACAACCCGTGTTGCTGAATTTTTCCATGATCATTTTGAGAAGAAGCTGACAAAAGTATCCACGATCCGATCCGAAGCAACTTTTCTCTTACAGCTCGAGCAAGCAGATGTCCGGGAGCTGAATCCATAGACCGGAAGAGTGATCGGAAGAAGAAGACCATATTTTGATAATTTTGTAATAGTGTAGGAAAATGCCTTGAAAATGTCCAAGGCATCAGAAAACACTTAGAATAATTTTTGGCCAAAAGTGGTGCGGTCAACGCTGACCTCGTGTGGTCAACGCCACTTGGTGCGGTCTAAACCGCACCAAGCCAACCAAACCGCACCACCCCTAAAAAAATATGGCTAAGTGTTTTTTTTTTACAGATGCGATTTTAACACCTTAGGTGCGGTTTAGACCGCACCTCGTGTGGTCAACGCCACCTAGTGCGATCTAAACCGCACCACCCCCACTTAAACCGCACCTGTTCAAAACATGGTCCAAGACATTTTGGGACATGGTGCAGTCTCCACCACCACTATGGGTGCGGTCTAGACTGCACCCCTCCCCCCTAACTGCATCCCTTTACCAATTTTCATCTTCTTTTCATTTCTTTCATTGTAATGTGTACGTAGGGGCATTGACACTATATATATCTCCCCCTTCATTTGTAAGAACCATCTTTTGTTGAATGATAAGTCTTTGCCTTTTGCAAGCACTCCAAAAAATCATCTCCCTAAATGTGTGATTCATTTTAGGGTTTCCAAACACTTAGAGCTTGAAGAACTCTATAGTGTAAATCAATCTACAATCGTAAACATGGAAAATGGACGGTTGGACATATAAGCCTTCTTGCCATTAAAGTGTGAGATTGAGTGGATTTTTTCATCAACTTGGACTTGAAGCTATCCAAGAGGATTACCACCAATACTTGAAGCTAATGAAGTAGTGAGGGCAAGACATAGGAGCTTGTTTGCCTACTCTTGTTAAAATCTTGAGTTGGTTGCTTCCCTATCCTTTCCTTATTTTTCTTTTGGTGAAAAGATACCACCTACTAGCTTTTTCATCTTTATATTTTCAAGAATGTATCCTATAGATCCATGGTACGAATGGCATGTGAGTTCCACTCGAATGCCTTTTCATCAGTCTATTTTAGCAACTCAAATAGTTTAAAGTTTCACACATTTCGCATGTGAGTGGCACTCCAATTCCATTTTCACCACTCCAAATTTAGACCACTTGAATGGTTTCCAGTTTCACTCTCACGGTTCTAGTCGGCCTCAAAAGACAGACATGATTGCATTCGTGAGAGACTCGAATGAATTTTTCACCACTTTCTTTTTGGCCAATTGAATGACGTGTGAGTGCCGCTCGAATGCCTTTTTCACCAGTTTAATATTAGACCACTCGAATGGTTTCTAAATTCACTCGGATGGTTCCAGTCTGCCTCGGAAGGCATTCGAATGACTTTTTCACCACTCTGTTTTTTGGACACTCGAATAGCATGCAAGTTCCGCTCGAATGCCTTTTTCACTAGTCTATTTTTTTTGCCACGCGACAGGTATGTAGTTTCACACAATTCGCATGCGAGTAGCACTCAAATTCCTTTTTCACCACTCTAATTTTAGACCACTCGTATGGTTTCCAGATTCACTCGCATGGTTCTATTCTGCCTCGGAAGACTGACTCGATTGCATTCGAGCGGCACTCAAATGATTTTTCACCGTTCTATTTTTCGGCCACTCGAATGGCATACGAGTTCCACTCGAATGCCTATTTCACTAGTCTATTTTTTTGCCACACGAATGGTTTGAAGTTTCACACAATTCGCAAATGAGTTGCATTCGAATTGCTTTTTCACCACTCTAATTTTAGAACACTCGAATGGTTTCTAGATTCACTCGCATGGTTCTATTATGCCTCGGAAGACCGACTAGATTGCATGCGAGTGCCACTCGAATGACTTTTTCACCGCTCTATTTTTGCCAATCGAATGGCCTGCGAGTTCCATTCGAATGCCTTTTTCACCAGTCTATTTTTAGCAACTCGAATAGTTTGAAGTTTCGTACAGTTCGCATGCGAGTGGCACTCAAATTTCTTTTTCACCACTCTAATATTTGACCACTCGAACGGTTTTCAGATTCACTCGTATGGTTCCTATCTGCCTCGGAAGACAGACTCGATTGCATTCGAGTGACACTCGAAAGATTTTTTCACCACTCTATTTTTTGGCCACTCGAATGGCATGTGAATTCCACTGAATGCCTTTTTCACCAATCTATTTTAGCAACTCGAATGGTTAAGGTTTCACACAATTCGCATGCGAGTGGCACTCGAATTCCATTTTCACCACTCTAAATTTAGACCACTTGAATGTTTCCAGTTTCACTCGCACGGTTCTAGTCGGCCTCGAAAGACATACTCGATTGCATTCGAGAGGGACTCGAATGACTTTTTCACCACTTTCTCTATGGCTAGTCGAATGGCATGCGAGTGTCGTTCGAATGCCTTTTTCACCAGTCTATTTTTTTGCCACTCGAACGATTTGAAATTTCACACAATTCGCATGCGAGTGGCCCTCGAATGCCTTTTTCACCACTCTATTTTGGCAACTCGAATGGTTTGAAGTATCACACAATTCGCATGCGAGTGGCACTCGAATTTCTTTTTCACCGGTCTATTTTTTAGCTACTCCAATAGTTTGAAGTTTCATACAGTTCGCATTCGAGTGCCACTCGAATTCCTTTTCACCATTCTAATATTTGACAAGCCACTAAGTTTGAGTTCAAGCTTGCGAAGCAACTCATCAAAATGGCCAGTCCTCAGCCGCCCATGAACTGTCGGAAAACCCAAGTACTTTCCCAAATTCTCGGTAACATCAATTTTTAAATGATGCCGCAACCACTTTTTCTCCATCTCCATCACACCAGGAGAACGAAAAGCTAAAGACTTCATCGGATTCATATATAACCCTGAATTAGCCCCAACCCGCTTGAGCATGGTCGCCATACACTCAATACTAGCTTCATTCAAGGCCGAGCAAAATATTAGATCATCAGCAAACATCATATGTGACGCACCAACCCCTCCCGGCTTCAATGTCAGTTGCTGCCAAGAGCCCTCCTCCACTTTCTCCAAAATCAAACATGTCAATTTCTCCATATAAACAAGTAGGGCGACAACAGATCCCCTTGTCACAAACCCATACCTGCCTTAATCACCGGAAGTGGCATTCCATTAAACAAGACAGAAAAATTAGAATTACGAACACAAACCATAGTTACCTGGGTTATTCTTGTCGGCGTATCCAACTCCCTCAGACATTCATCAACAAAATCCCAACGAACCATATCATATGCCTTAGCCAAATCAATCTTCACCACCACCCCTCTCACCGACGAACGAGCATGCTTAAGTGTCGAGATAATTTCCTGCAAGAGAATACCATTGTCCGTAGTGCCTCTTCAGGAAGAAAAGTTGACTGATAAGGGCTAATAATGTTTGTTAAAATAGGCTGCAGCCAATTAACCAATACTTTTATGATGAACTTGAAAGATATATTACACAATGTAAGAGGCCAAAACTGGCTAATAGTCTTCGGCATATCAACTTTTAGGAGAAGACATAAATAAGCAGACGCTATATCACCAGGTAAAGCACCAAAATCTATAGCCGATCTAACCATCCAGAACATGTTACCAATTAAGTCCGAATTAGCTTTGTAGAAAGCCGCCGGAAATCCATTCGGACCTGGCGCAGCATAAGACCACATATGAGATAAGGCCAGCGCCACCTTAGGCTTGGTGACCTCTTGCTCCAACGCCAACTTCTCATCATCTGAAATAGATGGCAACGGTGGAAGTTCTAGCCAAAATGACTCATCAACTCGATCAGCAAACATATTAGAAAAATGATCCAACACATGATTTTGAAGAGCAGTCGGCTGCTGCTCCCACGTTCCATCTCCTAACTCCAATCGACAATATGATTTCTCTTACGATGCACTTTAGTTTTCGCATGGAAATACTTAGTATTGCGATCCCCAGTCGAACCTATTTATCGCGGGATTTCTGAAACCACAACAACTCGTCATGCTCTAAGACCACCTCCAATTCATGTTTCAACTCATCAAGTAACCGACTCATCCATGTCGAATCCACCCTGACCATTCTTTTCTCAAGTCCCGCAATCCGCCACTTGATCCTTCTTTTACGATCCGAAGATTCCCAAAAACAACCGCATTAAATTCAAGAGACTTCTCTTGAATCGTACCCAACAATCCTGGCACCGAATCCCCCCCCATCACCAACGGCCTCCCCCACTACCTTCTTATATTATGCATGCGTTTGCCACACAGCCTCCTGTCTAAATGGCCGTTGAGGACGCTCCCTCGCCTCCTGGCCACACATAACCTGAAGCGGACAATGGTCCGACCTCAACCGCCGCAAATGATTCACACACCTACCCTCAAATAAATTAAACCAACCAAAGTTAATAACACATCGATCCAACCTCTTAAATATACGTCTCCCCTCACCCACACTCCTCGTCCTAGTGAAGGGATTCCCGACAATATGTGCCGTGAAAACCCCAAAACTATCAAAAGCCAACCTCAACTCCATAGCATGATCCGCCAGATACACTCCCCCCCCCCCCCCAACTTCATGTTCTGCTAGTATCTCATTCCAATCCCTGATAATCAACCAAGGCCCTAGAATATGACTAGCCACCTCACACAAGCTCTCCCAATCCCCTTTCCTCATTCGATAATTGGGATTAGCATATATAGTTGTCAGAATCCACGACACATCCCCTGCCTCAGTTCCCAAAGAAGGATATGCTCCCGGACGTCCCAAACATTCCACTGACAAGAGATAATTAGGGCCATTAAAACCCACACCCCTCCCCTCCCCCCACAAAAAAAAAAAAAAAAAAAAACCGGCAGCCTCCTGAATAATAGCCTTCACATACCCTAACCACAAGAAAAACTCTGTACACAATCAAATGGACCTTTCGGCTCCATCAGACAAAGAATATCCGGAAGCTTGTTCCAAGAAATAACCCCACCTTTGAATCGTGCGACTCATAACCCCACAAATGTTCCAAGAAATAATGGTAAAATTCTTAAACATAATAAAAATTATGAAAAGCACGCCCATAACACCAGTCACCCTAACTAGACTGAGAACTAGTCTTCGCCGCATCAGCCCAACACTCCGACTCTTTCGCCTCCTCGTTCGTATCCATCTTACCATCCTCCTCATGTGCTTTATCCAAGAGCAATAATACACCCCCTGACTGCACATGCACACGTGAAGGTACTTCAGGATCCGACTCACTATCATTCTGGGACTTCAACCTAGCTCTCTTAGTCTCCATGTGATAATCGCGCCTCCCATTCCACTTGCCCTCACCCCACCGCCGATTGGCTACCGGGATCGAAACCAGTGGTAATGTAGTCTCTACCACCACCTTATCTCCACCTGTTGCCTCCCCCTCCACATCATCAACCCCATGAGCCTCGCTCTCCTGACCACCCTTAGTACCAGTCTCCATATCCCCATTGTTAACCTTGTCCTTGGGAGCATACCATGCCCTTCCCTTACAACCATTACGATTGCGACGCCTGACCATCGTGGTCCAATCACCATAAACGTCGCCTGCCACCAACAGCCCCGCCAATGATCCCTCGGCCATAACCTCATCCCCCTTCACAACAGGTTCCTCTACCACCTCCTTCCCTCTTCGTTGTCCCCATTCCTCAACCACCGGCTTCTCCACATCTGCCTCCTTTGCCCCATGATCCCCTTGTGCCGCATCTGTACCCTCCTCAGTAGTAACATCCGCCTTGGTCGGACATCCCATCTCAAGATGCCCATACTTCCCACAGGATTTGCACATAAGGTGTAAACCTTCATAGGATATCGTAACCCATGAGTTGTTAACAAGTAACTTCCCCGCCACAGGTTTTGTAAGATCAAGCACGACACAAAACCTGGCAAAACGTCCTTTATCAGTAGTCCGAGTACACGGATCAAATTTCACAACCTCACCAATACTCGATGCCAGTGCCCACAGAATATCAGTACTATAGGGATGAAGCTTCAGTCCATTCAACCTCGCCCAGACCATAGTTTTATTCACCTTTGTAGTAGCCGGATCAAATTCCCTTGTCCAAGGCATTATTGCAAAATAATGATCAAACACCATCCAGGGCCCTCCATTGACAACCTTCTCTTGATCCTCCATCGACTCAAACCGTACCACAAAGCAACCATATCCTACGTCAATCAAGTCCACAGTCCCTTTCGGCTTCCATGCACCCTTCAGCCGATCGTTGAGCACCAAGTACCCTACATACCGACCAAGCACCTTAACCACCAGTGCCGATTCCAAACCCGCCCAGCCTCCATCTCAACACTTCCATCAATCACATAACAAGGCACCACCGGATTCCCATCCACAAACGACTTAGTAATCAGTTTTTCCGCAATAAGGTCGCGCTGAGGAACAAATGAAGGCGGCGGCGCCTCAGTCCCGGTCAATATGTCCCTGAAAGATCGAGTCTTTGGCATTGATGCCGATGACCCTGGGGGATCGCCTACCGTGTCTCCAGAGCAAACCCTAGCCATCTATATTTCAAGTTTTCCCATTCTAGTTTACCATTGATACCATCATATCACATTAATAAATAAATATATTAAAATTTCCAACATACAACTATCACATCACACATAAAATAAATCAATTAAAAATTCAAATACATTATACAATCACATCACATAAATTCTTAACTTACCCCACTTTAAACACTAATCTATCCCTACATTAAATATTAACTATCCCCATATGAAATACCATGCCCAAAAGGAAATGGGACACTATTAGTGGGACGGAGGGAGTAATTCTTAATAAATAACTAATAATATTTCAACCATATTAGTAAATTGGCCTGAAATTATTGTACAAGATGATTAAGACCGGATAGTGTTATTGCTCCATAGTCTTACTTTTCAAGTATATGTCCTATATAATTTGGTGTTCATTCGGAAAATTCAACAAGGATATTAGTATGTAAGACTCATATTAATAAAACTTATTTTTATAAAACTAATGTTCTTTAATAATAATAATAATAATAATAATAATAATAATAATATAAACCAATGTTCTTTAAAAATATGCAAGACCGGATATTTATTATTATTATTATTATTATTATTATTATTTTATTTTATTGGAACCAGACCAAATGAATTTAGATCATACCTCACATCGAATCAAATTAGAACAAAAACATTCAAAACAAACCAAACAAATTCAGACAAAATCAAACTAAAATCTTAAAAGCTCAGATCATAAGCCTATTTGACCTAGAGCATGGCCTCAACCACATGACCAAAATCCCCTCATTAGCACTTTACTGCGTATTTAACTTTATTACTCCCTCCGTCCCAATATTAGTGGCCCCTTTCTTTTGGGCACGGTAATTTAGGTAGTGGGATTTAGTAGTTAAAGTGGTGTGATTAAATTTGACTAATTCATCCATCTAATTTATAATGGTTACATTTGACTTTTAACCATATTTATTATTTAACTTTGACTTAATGTTATCGTAATGATGTAGAAAGACAAAAATAGTCAAGTGTGATCTTGTTGGAATCGTCTAATCGTATAGTTTTAAAATATATATTTTATATAATTTTTATTTATACCCATTTTGAGATATTAATGGTTAAACATATATAGGGACTTTGTGCAGAAAGTACAATTGTCATTATTGTGGGGTTTTTAATCATGTTTATGTTAATCTAATTTACTTAAAAGGGAAAGTGGCCACTTTTAATGGGACACCCCAAAAAGGAATAGTGGCCACTTTTAATGGGACGGAGGGAGTATGTACTATTGACCAATAGCAGTTGCCTTGAGTGGATGGGCGCTTTAATCGCTTAAGCAAGGTCTCGGGTTCGAGCCTTGTGTATGCAAAAAACTGCTTTGGAATAGGCGCCCTTAATTGCCCTTGCAGATCTTCGAGAGATTAGTCTTGGGTCCAATATGGCCTGAGGATACCCTGGTATTCACCTAAAAACTTTATTATGTACTATTTAACTATTTATTGTGCATGGAACATGGATAGCCTTGCCCGCGTAGAAATTCTCTCGTTTTCCCATCCTGACCAACCACAACTACCAATAGTTAGCCAGAGAATATAAATGGTCGGTTAAAGGTTACACTTCAGCTTCGTATTCAAAATATACCTGTAACCTACAAATTAATGTATTCTTAATTTCACATTGATTTTTTATTTTCTGATTTTATTATGATAATGGGTGATCCACTTCCAACCTTCTAGTCCCTCTAAAATGTAACGCAGGTTACGCAGTTCATTTGATTTCTTAAATAGTAATACAATTACTTTAATCCATTTAATATATTGTTTGATTTCTGGATATAATATACTTTTAAAATTATTAATAATTTAAAATATACTTACTCCTCATAATAAAATATTATGGAATGTGCTAATTATAGTTATACAAGTTTTATTATAGTTTTATTTATTATAGCCAAGTTGGATTTTTTTTAGAATCTCCTTGTCGTATAATTTTTAAATATCGAACTTTTAAAATTTTTACTTGTACTGAATATGAGTTATTAATGATTAAAATTGTAAATTGACCTACGTGAAAAGTTGGTTTGTAAGAAATATTTTGAGACTCGATTATATAAAATACAACAAAAAAATTATATAAAATACTAAGTATATTTTAAAATTATACAACAAAATATTTATTTTTTCAATATATACATAGATATGGGATAATGACCAAATAAGTCCTGTAGCTTACCTCTAATTTCTATTTAGTCCAGAAAGTATTGGAATTATCAAAATAGTCCTATAAGTTAACTGTTTATAATCAAAATGGTCCTATAAGTTTTTAAATTACCGATATCGTCCAGCAACTTTTATTTTCCGACCAATTTAGTCCTGAGGCATTTTGACATATTACTTTTTGGTCCTTAGACTTAAAAATTACTAGCCTTGCCCAAAAAATATATATTTTGTGAAGTATTAGTCCTCATAACATATTTATATTTCTAAAATATATATTTATTTGTTGAATGTTTATTTAATTTTCGGAAGCACCGAGTCATTTAAGTGGATTTACATTGGGGTCAAATTATTATAAAATAAAAATTATGTGATATAAATATGCTAAAAAACTATTTTGGTGATGATTATGAACAATTAAGTTACATGATCATTTTCGTAATTCATATACAAAAATTTGGACAGGATCCCCTTAAAATATCAATATTCTAGTCTTTTTTTGATGTAGCCTCGGTATTAGGAGTATTATGCAACAGAACCTTCTTCAATGACTCAATGCAGGTCAGCAACGAAGACGGCTAGTTGAATCCACGTTCGTGTTAGTCGGCTCCGAATTTTCGTTACACGACAAAATTTGTCCTTGCTCCCCGCCTAAATTCTAATTGTCCCTCTGTAAAAAATCTCATTATTTTTTCGAAGCACCGTTTTAAATTCTTCTATATCCCAAATTTTCAATTTCAAGTCTATTCCGTTTCTTCGAATCTACGGTTTTCGGCGTTCGCTGTTTGATATTGCCCAGCGTTTTCATTTTGTCAATTGATTTTTGGGGTTAGATTCTTTTCGATCTGGAATTCTAGATGCCTTCACTGTATTGATTGGATTTTATCGCTTTTTGATATTTGGTTTGCATTCTCACAATGCCATTGCCCATTTTGGCAGATTACAAGCTTTTGAATTACCTGAAAAAATTGTCTTAATTATCATCTGGTTGGATCTGAAGAGGAATGAATCCTTGGTAAATCGGAAACCTAGCTGCTGTGGCTGCTGCATGTCCATTATCTCTGTCCCGTAATTGCTTCCTACTTACGATTGTGAGCCTTGGTCTTATGCACACCCGCAAAAGGCGCAGCTTCGGTAATCACACTCCATTCTTTCCCAGATCCTAATTGCAATTATCCTTTCCAGATCTTATATGGCGGCAGCTGTTGCTGCTTTCCTATAATAACCTTCGCTTTTACTCTGATTTTAAATTATAATGCTTTTAATTTGGTTTTAAATTATAATTTGCTCTGTTGGTCTTGTTTGATTATCAATTGCTGTTAATCACTTCACTTCCTATTTCTAATTGATTTTGTGCTCTGTTTTACACTCTACTGCTTTTTTCTAGGTCTTGCCATTCCTTCCAGCCACCAGCACATATAATAGGGGTAGAATGTTAAGGGATAAGTTCTATCGTAGAACCAGCTCCGAAAAAGAAAATTCCCAGCTGGTGTAATTTATTATTTGAACTTGGTGTTGCAATCACAGATGAATGCATAAACTGTGTAAGCGTTTTGTACAGAATTTTTAACAGCCTACAGAACAACATAACCTATGGTGGAGTGGATTGTTGGAGCATTCATAAACCTTTTTGGCAGCATTGCTATCAATTTTGGGACAAACCTTCTTAAATTGGGCCATGATGAGGTACACAGGGTTTTACATATAAATGTTTCCTAAACACTAATGAACCCTTAAGATATTAAAATTGAACCACTGATATTCATTTGATGTATTGCTCTCCTAAATAGTATTTAGTTTATGTTGCTGTTAGGAATAGCAAAACTGGCAGTCTGGCACATCATGTGCATGAATGACATGATGGTAGCCACAATGTAAATTCTTTGCGATGCTAGCTTATAATAGAATATTCGACGCCGGAGATTTTGAATTTTGGTGCAATCCACATTGATGCCTTGTCTATATTTTCTGACCAAATGTTGATGGTTTTGATCTGATGATTAAGCAAATTGTTTTATCAACTAATTGCACTCTGATCCTTGCTTTTATTGTTCATTTCTTATTTCCATTCCTTTAATTTTGGTTTAGTTCATTACGTGAGCCTCCAAACAGGATGGTAATAAGGTGGTAATAGCGACTAGCACAACCTTGTATGATTTTTTGGCCATGAGGTTAACCACTGGGGAAGAATTATGGCTTTATCAGTGAGTTAAAAGCTGTAAATACTAAATAGGAGTAGCATGTAAAGAGATTTTAAAAACTAGGAGGAGAAATGTTTTATTATCACAATGGCTGAAGTATGGAAGAGTAGTCTGACACACAGATTAGACTCATAATACATGCCCAAGCGAAATTAACTCGACTATCCATTGTTAGCATGAAGTAAACAAGCTGTGAATGTTATTCTGTTGTGTTTATAATGGTTCAGTCATTCTTTTGTTTTTGCATAAGATTTTTAAAACTATGCACATTTTGCAATGTTAATGTTTTTACTACAGTAAAATGTTATAAAACTTGAGTTATGTCCTGTGCTTTGTTGATAATTTCAATGAGTGTCATTCCCTATTCTATTCCTCCTTGCGTAAATTAATGCAGGGACAAAAGAGAACATATTAACTGTAGTCTTTCATTGGCAGAGGGAAAGATATTCTATGGTTGGCCATGAAGGGATGAATGGAAAAGGTTTCATGAAGCCCATCATATACTTCCAGACCTGGAGAATTGGTAGACACTAATTTGATGTTATCTTGTTTTGAGTAAATATAAGCAGCATCTCTTTCCTATGTCATAATGGTGGTGAGTGAAATTTTAATCTTAATGCATGCAGGTATTCTTTTTTTCATTTTTGGAAATTCTCTTAATTTCATTTCCTTCGGCTATGCCGCTCAGGTGAGGAATGGATAAGGTTTGCTTTTGGGGTGAACCTTGTGAAGAGATCTATGTTTTTAGCATTTTAAAAAATCTTCATGGCTGTTGATATGTGCTGAATTCATCTAATTATTTCAGCAAAAATCATTCTTTCTCGTATATGGGGTAATTTTGTTTGGCCATGTTGCAGTCTCTCCTTGCCGCTCTGGGATCAATCCAATTTGTTTCAAACATTGCATTTGCCTACTTCGTGCTAAATAAAACCGTGACCATCAAGTATGTAATCTAAATTCTTGAGCTTGAATGTAGTTCTCCTATAACTAAATTTCATTTCCTTAATCCTTTACCAACCCTATAAATTCAGGTAGTTGATATCATTAATCTACTCTTTTACAGTGTACTGGTTGCTACAGCCTTTATTGTTCTTGGGAACATTTTCCTTGTGGCCTTTGGGAACCACCAGTCACCAGGTTTGTTGTGAATATGAATGTCAATATGTTCTAAGGTTTTCTGTTACGAGGTGTACCCAACCCTTTTCTGATATGAATTCAAATCTTCGAACAAATGGGAGGGGTATATATATATATATATATATCTTGAACTTTTAATCGTAAAAAATGGGAGGGGTATCTTCCTGTGAATGTTTAACAGGTTTGTTTAAGTTTTTAAAACCATGAATCCAGTTAGTTTCATGAGCAGAAGTTTTTCAATAATACTTTAGATATATGGCTCTAGTGTGGAACATTTTGTTCTGGGCAAGATAAAATTGATGGATAACATGGATTGCATGTTTGGTAGGCATGGAATATGCAAGATTGAAGACTTCTTCACTTATTTTAAGCAGTTTTTTTGTGGGTATCCCATCACTTTCCGCTGATATGAAAGCTTAGTTACTGTTTGCAGTATGGTTTATTTAGAAAAGGGAGCCCCTCTTGGAGTTTTCGTGCTTTTAGCCTACTAAACGTGCAGTTTTAGCCAACAAAAAAAAAAATTGTTGCAAAATAGAATAGCAAAAATAGGCTTATACTATGAATGCAATGATAAACTTGGGATGTAAATGAAATTCATGGTTAAATTAGAATCTTTATATTACAAAACTAATAAGTAAACATTGAATATGAATATGTAAACATATAATATTCAATTATTTCATAATTTATTTTCTGACAACAGTTAATAAGTCAATCATCAGATATTTGATTTTCTGACTCCCTTGTGTTGAACATGGATGTGTGTAGTTCAAACAACCATCCAACCGGATAAGTTTGGGAACTGCTAAATAAACTAAGCTAAGCCTAATCTCACAAGTCCAGGAAGCAAACATGGACGAAGTTAATTAAGGAGAATTCTGAAATTAAAAGTGATTAAAAAATAAATTGAAGATCACTCAAACTAGGATTGGATTCCTGAAAAATTTTTAATAAATCAAGGTATCTAGTCAGTCTATGCATGTTAATATTCAATTCTTTTACTCCACTTATGATCAAAATTTGATCTTTTAATCCTTGGGTTTAAATCTAAAGCTCACAATTTCCTTGGGAAATTTGTGTGACCTGTGGCTTCTCTGTGTGGGTTCATTATGTTATGATATATTGATTAATCTTTTTACCCATTAGCCCCCTATTTTATCTCAAGATAACTCATTTATGCGAGCTATCATCCGTGGAGTATAGTGAACTTGTTCATTGGAAAACCACAAGCAATAACTAAGACATCCAAAACTGGTGGACAATGGCATCTCCAGGTGTGACATGCACAACAATTACTCTTTTATGTGCAGTGGATGTGGATTTCCCCTGCATAGGATGTGGAGCCAGCAGCTTCTTTCCTACTTATATTGGGTGCAGCACCAATGTTTAAAGTACGAATTTTGAGGCGGTACGATTTTGTACTGCCTCACGAGGCGTAAGGGTTTAGGCGTAAGCCTCGAGGCAGTCCGAGGCATAAAATCGAGGCGTAAATTGAAAAACACGTAAAATTATACTCCCTCCGTCCCAGAAACGTCTTGTTTGACTTTTTAACACTGTTCATTGTTCAACTTTGACTCAATACTATTGTTAGTATATATTTGAAAAAAAATATCGAGTTCGGTCTTGTTAGATATCTTTTAATCGTGTAGTTTTAGAATATATATTTTACAAAATTTTTAGTTGTATATATTTTGAAATATTAACGATTAAAAACATGCATTGGATTGTTGCAGAAATCAAACATGGCATTTTAAGTGGGACAGAGGGAGTATATAATATGCTATTAAAAAAAATTAAGATATATAAATGTTTTTAAACCATCTAAAATATAAATTCAAAATAATTTAAAATATTTGATTGTCTTTAAAATATTAAGTTCAAAACAAATAATAAGGAATATAAGTTATAATTATTCAGAAATCTAATCAACTGTCATCATCTTCATCTTCATATAGAAAAACACACAACTTGAAAGAGAAAAAAATTAGAAGGAATTAAGTAAAACCAGCGTTCGGGTGGTGCAGTGAAGGGCTATTCTATGCGATTGGTGAGATGATGCTGCTAGTCTATATCTAGTTCTGGCCGTGAAGGGCTAGAAGGTAGAGGTGTTGAGGCACCTTGCGATTGTAAAAAGATCTATAAGATCATTTTATTATAACTTACTATGCCAATACATTGCAAAATGACCTATTGCATTATAAGACATATTATGAAGTGTACTTATTAGACATAATTTGCCTATCTGAAACCCATGGAACTTTACATCCAAGGTTGGAAGCCACTTAGCAACACATTGGCCATCATATATGCAAAATTGAGACTAAAACAAAGGTTAGTTTGTCTCATTAAATAGGTTGAAAGGAGGAAAAAAATTGTTTGAGGAAAATAACACGAGCGCTATGATCAACTTGTTGGAAATTACATGCATTGTCCCATAAACTGAATTGAAACCCTAAAGCTTGACTATTATTAACAAAAAAGCTAAATTTATTAAATTCTGATTCTGGAAACCATAACCATAAGATAATAATGAACCTAATATTCTGACTTCTCAAGATGGATATGTGGAACTTGATGCAATGTGCAACTTGCTTGACATTGCACTATCCTGCTCATCTTGAGAGGTACTATTAGAAATTTAAGATTATTGTATCAGGATTATTCATGAGTCATGACATCTTCACCTTATTGGTTGCATTGTTGTTGTTAGTTACTCAGGAGTTCCCTTCGAATTGATGGCCAACCTCGAACTTCCATGGATCAATGTAGTTCCTTTTAATCACACATTGTCCTCACTTATTTGTGATTTAAAAAATTTCTTGGGGTAACACCGTAACCCACCCTTAGATTGGTCATAGTGACACACTAAAGTTCACTTTCTTATTATGAGTAATCATATCAAACATTTTGTGTACTCGGTCATCAAACAATTCGAGTTTACTACCCACTCAAGGACCACAATTTTCTCATTGTAACTAGGTAGTTGATTTTTCTTATAATTAAAACCTTAGGAAAGCGGTTGAGTAGTCAACCCAAGTACAACTAACAGCTGTGTTGCACTAATAACATGAAAACCTTATGTTTCTAGTTTCAAAATTTTATTTTTGGTAGATGTTAGTGTTGCTCTAATAATAATTGACAATGACTGGAGTAACTCCTATCCCATAAATAACAGCTCCCACTTATTCACCAATGGGACACCATTGAGGATCGACAACATACCTAGCACGGGTATCCATGGCTCTGGTGAAACAATGGATAAGGTCAACCTAAAGCTAATTGGTTTTGGTTGGAACCTCCTATCCATGGTTTAACACTATTCAATCCCACATAAGTGAATGAGGGGGATTTCCTTGGCTTATGTAGAATATGAGGTTCCCCTTCATTGTCAATTAGTTTTTTGAGTTGGGACCTCCTATCCCTTGTTTAACATGGTATCGGAGCATGGCACCTCGATTATGTATATTGTTGATCCTGGATGTGATTTTCAATTTCGAGATGAGTTTCATCTTAAGGGGCATGT
The DNA here is from genome assembly GCA_030278955.1 of Hygrophila difformis. Lineage (NCBI taxonomy): Eukaryota > Viridiplantae > Streptophyta > Magnoliopsida > Lamiales > Acanthaceae > Hygrophila > Hygrophila difformis. Next base: position 50,826,484 of record JAOANR010000011.1, read on the forward strand.
GTTGAGTGTTCCACGTTGGTTTTTGAGTGGGATTCCTCTTGGTTTATAACTTTATATGGATGAGCTATTCCATCCATTACCAATTAGTTCTGGGTTTCAGCCTCCTATCCAGCCATTATTTACAAAACAGGATAGTGGTGGAATATTCCATTGGTTATAGTTAATTGTTGAGTCCTGAATTAAATGTACTTTCTAAATAAGGTGGGCACTGGGCACAATGAAACTTGATAACTAAATCAAACATTAGATCTTTATTAATTTCAAATGCCTACTCTATCACATCAATAATAACTTGCTTAATATAGATACTAATTTAGGAAACGAAATAGTAATTTCAAATATAAAATTATGTTTGCAACACTACCAATTATTATGTAATAAACATTTGCCACTCATTCTTTCCTGAAAAGCATCAAGCTTATGTGCTCAAGTATGAAATTTTAGGATTTCATATTTTGTTCATTTGTCTGTTTAAAATGCTGTATACTTTTCAATCATATTGAGAGTTCTCTTTGATTGCTTTGTCTTTCCCACAGTTTATACACCCGAGCAATTAGCAGAGAAATATGGCAACACAATTTTCCTGATGTACTGCCTGATTCTGGTCGTATTGGTCTGCTTGAATCACTCAATATATAGGTGGGAGTATATGGTAAAATTAAAATTATGGCATTAAATCAAGCTTCTATAAGATTTTCTTTTTTTCCCCACTTGTGGTTCAGTAATTTTCTCACTTTATTTTTTGTTGTATTCATGGACTGAAAATTCAGAAGGGGAGAGCTGGAGTTTGATAATCCCGGAAATGCTAAGCCATACTGGCACACACTTCTGCCACTTTCTTATGCTATTGTTTCAGGCGCTGTGGGATCATGTTCAGTATTGTTTGCAAAATCTCTGTATGTTTTGCTTCGTTGTGTTTGCACTAAAGTGCGAAAACTGTTTTAAAGCACAACACTTTTCTCATTTTTATTTACCTTTTTTGTAGTTCCAATCTTCTAAGGTTGTCCTTTTCAAGTGGTTATCAGTTGCATAGTTGGTTCACATACTCCATGCTCCTATTATTTTTAAGCACAGCTGGATTTTGGGTAAAAAGCCATCATTGTCTAATTCATGAATCCAATATGTGGGATATAGGCTTTATTGCATGAGATATTGAATCAATTTAACTGTTACTATTTTCTTGAAATATATCTGCAGATGGCAAGGTTGAATGAGGGGTTGTCACTGTTTGATGCAATTCTCATTGTTCCCATGTTTCAGATCATTTGGACATTTTTCTCTATTTGTACAGGATTTGTATATTTCCAGGAATATCAGGTGCTCTTCACTGTCTCAACTGATTTTTTATTTTTTATTTTTTTTAACTTTGAGATCATTATCATTGTTTATTTTTTTATGTCAATCCCTAAGGTTTACTATATTCACTTTAACCTCTCAGAACATCACACTTACCTGAAATGATTTCTTTATAGATGCTGCGTACATTTTTAGCCATAATGCTCTACTTGTTTAAGCATTGGAATGGGGGTGAGAGGCTTGAATTATTGTAGTTTTGATCATTAATTGCATCATTGAAGAAGTGAAGTTTGATGCAGAGAAGTTGCATGCCTTTTTCTTGTTTATTTGTTTATTACCAGCTTACCATTTTTAAATAGCTACTAGAACTTTCATATCATTAAAACTGCATAAACTTTAGGTATTGTTCTTTCAATTAGTTCTTGGAGACCCAATTGAGTTTTAACAAGCTAGTGCTATAGGGTAGACAGTTGAGACTATGGTAGGGTAGTTTTTTATGGCTCCAAAATTGGTACTCGGAACAAGTAGAAATCTATTGCTCTCTTCTGTGTTTTGCCTGGCAAAGATTCCGCTCATTCACATCCGGGTGGCAAAGTTACTCTAATATGAGTTAGGTGGTTTGTGTGTATCTGCGTTCACCTTAGATATTTTTGTTTTTTCCCATGAATATGAGAATGAATGAGAAGGGCATTTCAACGGTGCCGTTGCATGGATGCAGGTGTTTGATGCGTTACGAACCACAATGTTCATATTGGGAATGATATCTGTATTCATAGGCATTTCTTTGCTGGCACCTGATGAATCAAGAGGTACAATAATGCACTGCATCATTTCTGATATGTATGTGTGTATATATATGTGCGGTGTGTGTGTGTGTGTGTGTGTGAGAGCAATTCTAATACGGATTTTGTTAGGAGGAGAAATCAAAGATACAGCTCTGATGTCTGTAACTGCAAATCACCCAAATGATGTTGACAGGTACAAGACTAAATTGCATTACATTTCCAGTGGTTGGCATTTGTCATTTGGTATTTGGTATTCATCATCTTTTTCATTGCTGCAAAGCTACAAAAAAAATTTGAGAGAAGCGAATACTTTCCTGCATGTATTCACCAAAATTACTAGTTAATCTGGTGTCTAATTTGGACTTCCTTTGTGCAATTTAATTTACAGATTTATCATGCCTTCTGATGATTCACAAATTAAAGGCATGCGGTCTCTTGTGCCTTTGGTTCCATTGAAAGTTAAAAACTTGATTGCCAAGGCAAAGGTTCTGTTGGGGTCTTTTTTTCCTTTTCCTTTTCCTTTTCCTTTTCTTTTCTTCCTCCGCCCCCACACCCAAAGAAAAAATAAAAAGAACTCATTTCTGAGCTGGATTTGGATGAAGTAATTATTGAATAATTGGTACAAAACTCTCTTTCTTGGCAGGCTGCTTGCTCGCTATCACTGGGTTTAGGAGAAGAGTCAATTCATGCATCATCAGTTCTTGTGATGCCCATGGTTTCATCAAAAATAACTGGTTTCAGAGGGAATCCTCTTGATAGGGCTAAAGTATTCTCCTTCAGAGCACCAAGTCGGAGTGGTATTGATGAGGACGGTAGGAATCTGTTGGAGACAACAGCAATACATCCACATGGCATAAAGTAGTAGGCCTAATCTGCAAGTGGAATATAGTCTTTCACGGGGGCATTGTATTCTTGAAGAACCCTTGTTAATATTTCCAGGATTGTATTCTTTAAGAACTACTCTCATTAATACTCCATGGTACACGTAAGGAACCATCTGGGATTGCCAGGTGACGCTTGCCTTGGAAAATCTAAGTAATTATATATGCATGGTGCACCTAATCTTTAGTGTCGTATGATAGTTCTCATATATAAAGAGATTTTGAGAAATCTGGTTAATTTTTAATGTGCAAAGAATTTCAATAAGCAATAGCAGGTCTTGATAAGCCCGTCTATATTTTGTTTGTAACGATAGTTACTTTTTGGGTGACCAAAGGAATATCTTAAACATTGATTATTTTGTCACTTGACACGAAATTGTTTTCTCAACATTATAATTACACATCAATACTACCATTTTCAAGAACGACACTTTCAACCGCTAAAACATCTATTGCTTTGCCCATCCGCTTTCTCTGTAGTTTTGTCCCCACCTACGAATTAATTACTACTCCATTCGTTCCAAAATAGTAGTCTTTTTAAAAATGAAAAAGTGTTTTAAAATAGTCGTCATTTTGGGTATTTTAATTAAATTTTTTCAATATTACCCATTTATTTCTCCAATGATGTTCATTCTCTCTCCACCCAAGGCCCCGAGTACATTTCTTGGTAAGTGAGAGGGGGTAGAAATGGAAGATTGTGTGATAATAATTATATTTCTTGATTTATGTAATATTTGCTAGAAAGATAACTAAAAAAGAACGGAGGGTACTATTATTTAATCAAATGCACACTTCTTAGATACAAGGGTACAAGTTATTTGATACGTGAGTAACTTTTACAATTCAACATGTAGCTTCTAAAATTTATTTTAAATTTCATATTCTTACAAAATAAATTCAAAACAAACTCGATATTTTAATTTCATTTTATTATTATTGCAAAACATTGCAATGGATGGCAATGAGTTTGTGCGAGGAAAGGGATAAAATGTCTTAAAATGCATGCCAAATAAAAAGTGAACCACTAAAAAGAAATAAAACAGAGGGAATGAACCATTTCAAAATACTCCGAACAAGGCAATTTTATGCACAAAGCAACTTGGGCGACATGCAATAAGGAATCAAATAGAAATGTAATGAAGTTAGGATTTCAAACACTCGTGATTTTACACCACCTTTCAAGAGTAGCCCGGAAAAGCCGAAAAGGTGAATTAATTACAAATTCCAGACAGAACATACAGAATCTTATAGATAAGAAAACATTACATATATTACAGCAAAATAATTTGATCATTTGCTTTGGAGTTCCCCCCAGAACCTAGGCAACTAGGAGTGCACTAGTTGAGTGGTTGCTAGATTACACAGGTCATTCCTTGAAATGAAGTACAATGGGACCTCAACAGTCAGGAGCACATTGCTTTCTCCAGTACTTCCTGCAACTCCCCGCTTTTGTATGCCTCTGTTAAAACCCATGAAAGTTGTAACACTTCAATTGCATGAAAGTTTGAAACTCACAGGAGATCAGAAGTGAGCTGTGGACATGTTTCTCGACAAAACATTTTCATCTTTGAACATACACAAACAAACAAAACCTCCATTTTGATATTTCTTGCCCACAAAACATTCCAGAGGATGCAAGGTAGGATTTCAAAAAACATGCCTTCCACAGAAGCAGTGACTGCTGACTGGGCTTGTTTGTTTGATGAAATAGCATTCATAATGATCAAAGGCTTGGAATAATTAAGATAATTTAAGTGATAAACAATCCAACAAAATAGTCTCATAATCTATAATGAACAGCTCATATTCATAGAGCCCATATCTTAAGATAATTTCTCGATCTACAGAACAGCAGAACGCAAAATACTACAGCAGGGTCAGGGCTTATACTATGAACTCAGGCTAAATTTAAAGATTTTTTAAATCAACAATTATACATCCATTATAATTACTTCTCTCATTATATTATACTACGGGTTATGCTGTAAGCTTCTTTAAGAGGGTTCAGTTCCTACCCTGAATATGGGGCTTTTAGGAAATGTTGAATATACCATATTTTGCAGATGAAGTTCCTAAGTTACCTAAACTGTTGGATTATTAAGGCTGCATCTGGTAAAACGCTAACTTTTAGCGTTTGAAATTTAAAAATTACTATAAATAATACTCCCTCCGTCCTGGTAATACTTCCCAAAACTTTTGGGTACGGTATTTTTGGTATAATGGGTTATTGTGTTAAAGTGGAGTAATTAGTTGATGTGATATTTATTTGAATTGAGGAAAAGATGAAGTAATTAGTTGATGTTTATTAAGTAAAAAATTTCTAAAAATGGTAATGTGACAATTGTAGTAGGACGACCAAAAAAAGGAAGGAAAGTGGGACAGGGGAGTAAATATTTTCTATTCTAATAGTGAAATTCTAAACCCTACCCTCTAAACTCTAAACTCTACATCTCCCCGACTTTTAATTTTTCAAACTCCAATCTCTAAACTCTAATTTTAAACTCAAATACCAAACACCATTATTCAAAATTATCCCAATTAAAACTATTTTCAACCTCAGATTTGAAAATTTATTGCCAACCATTACCCGATAATGGTGGGTACCCAATCGGGTCGGGTATCCACCATTTTTCCCCTTTTTTATTATTATTTTTTTAAGGTTCTATAATGAAAAAATGTAATGAAAAAAAAAAGCAATGATCTCTACAACCACATCATGGCAAAACGAGTCGTTTATCTTTAATTAATAAAGATCATTGTTAAATATCTATATAATTTTATTAAGAAAATAAAAGCTCATAAAATATTTAATTTGATATTTGGCTAATTGGCTCCAAACTCCCAATCAAAGAATGAAGTCACTCTTCCAAATGGGATTTGATCTTGAATAGTTGGATATAATTTCAAAAAAAATAATAAAAATAATATTTAAAAAATGGTCGGGTTAGTCGGGTACCCGATGGGGGAATTCGGGTTTACTTATGAAACCCAATACCCGACCCGAACTATTAGTTTCGGGTTTGGGTACTCGACTTCAGTTTTTTCTTTTTAAAAAACCCGAACCAAGCACATTATTTTTTCGGGTTCGGGTTGGGTACCCGACCCATTTGCCCAGCCCTAGCCCTAAACATGAACCATAAACCTTAAACCCTAAATCCAAACCGCGAACCCTAAACCATTAATTTTTGGTAAGATTCCCACATTAATTGCCTATAATCATTGCCATTGGGGGAATGAAAAATGGGAATTAGGACTTCTCTTTTTTCGCAAAGCCATTGGCCAAAGAAACGGTGGTGGAAGCCCATATCACACAAATTACAAAAAGATAAAAGGGAATGATAGAGAGCCGGGTGGGGAATCAAACTCCAACCATAAGGTTGAAAGACAGGAGACTGGCCATTTGGCCAATTCATTAGGAATTATTCCCAAATACGTGGATGTGGTTAGGGTCATGATTCTGCATATCCTGAGGGAATCAAAACATATGATTATGTGTAATGTGATATATTGGGAGATTTTCTGACATATTGAATGTGTTATCATAAATTTTCATATATTATTTATGTTAGTGAAATTTGTCGCACATTCATGAGATTTCATGATACAAATATTATGATATCTTTGAGAGATCAAAAATTATTTGAATCTCACACCATAAAATTATACTTCATCCGTTCCTTTTTAATTGACACGGACCCACATTTCACGCAATCCAATACACATTTTTAATCCTTAATAACTCAAATTGCATACGAGACAAAATTATAAAAATTTGATATTCTAAATCTATGCGATTAGACGAATCGAACAAGATCTCAATTGACTATATTTTATCTTATAAAATTGTATGAAAAAGTTGAATTAAAGTTACTCAATGAACAGTGACAAAACACCATCCGTGTCAATTAATTAGGAAATGAGGAAGTATGTAATATATTTGTGTGATTTGTGGTAAATTCATTAGATATTGTAATACATTCATGAGATATTATGTGTGTAATAAAATGTATAAAATCTTAAATATTTATGGTAATAATCCCACGTTAATTGCTAGAGACCCAATCTATATCCCAATAAACGTTTCATTTGGGCAATCTGGTTATGGTGTTGAATGTAAAATATTCTGTATATGAAGACATATTGAATTACCAATCAAAAGTGTTGAATAATATCTCTTAACTAGGGGTGAAAACGGGACGGATACGGACAGATAGTACTCGTCCCGTATCCTATCCCATATTTTTCTTGTCGAATACGGAATCGAATACGAATAGGCCAGATACAAATACGAATTCAAATATTTTGGAAACGGATACGGGACGGATTCGGATTTTAACTCGGATAATCTTATAATTTTTAAAATTAATTTTTTTTTATAATTTTTTAAGAGAAATCGGAATATACTATTATGTAAGCTGATTTTTTTAATTTTCCAAGATCATTAGTTATTTCGACATCTAAATAGCATCACTACAAGATGTTACGTACTACAATTTAGATGCAAAGAACCTAATGATGTAGTTGAGTTTATTAATATGATTTGATTTAATTAATTACATATGGCTTTCAAGCTTTTGATTATATATATAAATATAGTATTACTTATTTATTTTATAGTTAATATAATACTTCCTCCGTTTTTTAAAGATAGCTACTGACCAATCCAGCACGCAGTCCAATGTACAATTTAAACCATTAATAACTCAAATTCGGTAGAAGTAAAAATTCTAAAACTTCGGTATTTAAAAACTACAAGATGAGACGAACAAGATCTCACTTGGCTATATTTTAACTTGTATATCTATGATAAAACTTCAAATCAAAGTGTTTAGGTGAATAGTGCCAATTTTACCAATGTAGCTATCTTTTCTAAACGGAGGGAGTATATTATAATATACATATATAAATATATATAAATTTCCGGATATTTGGATAGAAAATACGGATAATATCCGCATGATAATCGGATTTTTTTGGATCGGGCGGATATTTACAATCTCATATCCGGTCCTGTATCCGACAAATATCCGCCGGATATTAGAATTCGAATTCGGATTCGAATATAATCGAATACGGCATCGGATCGGGCGGGATTTATCCGTTCCGCTTTCACCCCTACTCTTAACATCAATTAGTTAGTTAATGTGGAAAATATTTATTCAAACACTTTTGAGTAGCACATCTGTGTATGTAGAATCACCATGCAAACCACTCCCTCGTTTGGGTGGCTAAAGAATCTATTTGTGATTGATGAAATATAGTAAAGATTGTTGGATGATACCATCAGTTTTGGCATCATTATATAATAAATAGTGAATGCTTTTAATTACCATTTTAATAGGATTTATATTTATTTGTGGAATATAAAATCATCTCACTCATACTAGAAATGATCACAATGCCCATTTAGAGTCACATAACGAGCAAATTCAACATACCCTTAATTAATGAGTTCAAGGCCTAATTAAACCCCTAATACACACTCACTCACATACCTAAAACACGAATTGGTTTCTATGCAGACTCTGCATTTGCTGACATGCTTTTTAGATGTAACATTTGTGCTATGCTTTTTAATTCATACATATGGTAGTATAATTACATATTTTGTTTCCTTATTAACATTGTGGTAATTGAATCTATTTTTGGGCTAATTTAATAACCGAATTTGTTGGCATTGATTGTGGAGGACTGTAATTGTCCCACACGTGTAATGGGCCACCATTATTCTACATCATTTGGTTCAGTTTTAAATAGTAAAAGTGCTTCATTAGTTGAATACACGTGTTCCACTGGTGACATGTATATGTTCTGTCAAAAAATAAGCCATGCTTACTTGTTATGAGATGTGTGTTGTACTGGTTGACAGTGTGTTCTGTGAGCTCTTACTAGATGCTATTCACAAACTGTTTAATATTCTTATCTCTAAAATACATCGTATGTGCTGCCAAGAAGATGGCAGTGTGTTCTGTGTACTCTTATTATATTCTATTCACATCCTTCTTAATTTTATTGTCTCTAAAATAAATCGTGTGCTGTGGAATGGAAAGATCCTCCTAAATTGACGTTAATCCCACTAATTTGGGTAATTAAATATCCACCTTCCATTTGTTATTAATTGGCTTTAATTAGAAAGAAATGTCAGCCCAATGCACGTAGCACTAACTAGCTTATTTGAGAACACGTCTGCATATGGGGATAATTATTTATCAGCATAGTAACTCAATTAACTCAATTGCCTAAAACATACCTAAATAATCAGTTCAGGAAATCCAGAAATCCAGGAACTGAACACTCTTTTAGATACAAGGGCTTTCCGAGCTTAATTCATATATCTCATCTGCAATAATTATGGCACTTAACTTCCCTGAGGGTCTGAATACAAGCTTGGGAGAGTTTTACTATTCATATTATTGGATATCAGGTGAGATAATTCACACGGTCCATATAATTTTGGTTTAATATGCATGTAAGTATAGCTAATCATTTTGCCTACCTTACTAGATAAAAGCCTGAAGTATGATGGTTTGAATTTTAATATAAATTAATTGATTTTAATGCAAGCATGAATGTATTTTATTTAAATTAAATAGAGAAGATTAAGGGATACTACATTATTGAATTAAATGGAGAAAAAATATATTTTAAAATTCGGAAATGGAAATGGAAATGATTAATTAATTAATTAATTAATTGTTTGATTTGGATCAATAGAAATGGAAATAATTAATAATGGAAATGGAAATTAAAATAGGTGAGAAATGTGTTTCGTGAATTAATAATAGTTATATATTAAATTGAGAAATAATTTATTTTTAAGATTTGGAGATGTAAAGTGTTAGATGTTAGGCCCATTAGGTGTTGTTAGCCCATTAAGGTTTCTAGCCCATTTAAGATGTCTATATATTGTACATGGTTTTGTAATTAGTTCTGAAAAAATAGATCATCATATTATTTTAACATGGTATCAGAGCCACCACCATTTAGTAGTTAGAGTTTATTGCCGCCGCCGCGACAGCGTCGCCGCCACCCCGTTTTTCTCCTTTTCCAAGCCCCAGTTGTTATACCGTGTCTGTTTCATCACTTTAGCCTCATCATCTGGCCAAGGTGACAGCAGATCTGACGTCTACAGTACCCTGCGACCCTGTTAGCAGTTGACGCTCCACCGCCCGCCACGGATGCCCCTGGATTCTCGTCGCTGTTTCATTTTTCTCTACCTGTACCTCTTCTTATTACTGTTTCTATGGCTGAGTGTCCTGTAGCTCTTCTTATTACTGACTATGCTGCATTCCTTCAGTTCTAAGCCATACAACAACAATCGTCTCCTTCTACCAAACCGGCTGCCTCATCTGATGCCACAGATCCTGTGGCTGGTAACCCATCTTTATTCTCTACTCTCCGTCCATGCAATTCAGTAGCCCATGTTACTCTTGCCAATGGTGCAAAAAAGCTTATCCTCAGGCTATTGGCACTGCATATCCGTCACCGAATTTACCCCTTGGTACAGGACGTGAGTCTCATGGGCTTTACTACCTCAACTCTACCTCCACTCTTGCCATTGCGTCTCCTTCCACTCCTGACCTACTTCACCAACGACTCGGTGATCCAAGCCTATCTATATTACAATGTCTTGTTCCTTCTTTGTCATCTTTATTCTCATTACCTTGTGAGTCCTGTGAACTTGGGAAACAATCTAGAACTTCCTTCCCTAAGCACGTCAATAATCGAGCGTCTGAGCCATTTGTTTTAGTTCATTCAGATATTTGGGGAGCTTGTCGTGCAGTCTCGACCATTGGTTTTCGTTATTTTGTTACATTTATTGATGATTTTTCTCGTTGTACTTGGTATATATGATGAAAAATCGCTCTAAAGTGTTCTCTATTTTTAAACAGTTTTGTGCTAATACACAATATCATTATACTATTAAAGTCCTTCGCAGCGATAATGGTGCCGAATATTTCTCTCGCGCCTTTCAGGACTTTCTATCCTCCAACGGGATTCTTCATCAGTCCTCTTCTCCTTCTACTTCTCAACAGAATGGAGTGGCCGAGTGTAAAAACCGACACTTACTTGAGACTGCCCGTACATTACTTTTACAACACCATGTTCCGTTTAGTTGTTTTTGGACTGATGATGTCTTGACTACACGTTTTACAACATCAAATCCCTCTTAAGTGTCTTCAACATGATGTCTCCTTATACACTTTACCTCTTCGTGTACTTGGGTCTACGTGTTTCGTTCATGACCACTCACCTGGTTTGGACAAGTTGAGTCCTCGATCCATTAAGTGTGTTTTCCTTGGCTATTCTCGGGTTCAAAAGGGTTATCGATGCTATTCTCCTCTCACCTGTCGATACTATCTGAGTGTTGATGTTATTTTCTTTGAGTCATCGCCCTTCTTCGAGTCATCCCCGCAGTCCTCTGATCCCTTCCTTACCCCTATTCTACCTTTGGTTCCTCCTGCTACCCAGTCGGTTTCTACTCCACCTGTTAAAGTCTATCAGCGCCATACATGGCGTCGTACTACCCCAGATAACACCTTACCACCTGCTTCAACGCCCTTTGATGACTCTCATTCAGTCTCGCCTTTAGTCCCGCTAACTGATCCTCCTCCCGTTGCACTTTGCCGAGGTACTCGATCTACTCGTAATCCTTCTCCTGTTTATAACTTACTTTCCTATAATCGTTAGTTCCCTACTGTTTGCATTGTTTTGTTCGCCTTGGAATCTGTTTCTGTTCTTCGGTCTTGGCGTGAGGCTTTGGGCCACTCAGGGTGGCATGGTTGAAGAGATACCTGCATTACATGCCAATAACACTTGGGAACTTGTTCAGTTACCCGCTAGGAAAACTCATGTTGCATGTCGATGGGTTTATATTGTTACGACAGGCCCTGATGGTCGTGTTTAGAGGCTTAAAGCCAAGGGTTTCACTCAGGTGTATGGTGAGGACTATACTGACACATTTTCCCTAGTTGCCAAAATGACTTTTGTTCGCCTTTTTCTAGCAGTGGCCGCTATTCGTGGTTGGGCACTCCATCAGTTAGACATCAAGAATGCCTTTTTACATGGCGAACTCAACGAGAAAGTGTACATGGAGCAACCACCTGGCTTTGTTGCTCAGGGGGAGTCTGGTCTGGTTTGTCGCCTTCGTCGCTCTCTCCATGGGTTGAAACAGTCTCCACGTGCTTGGTTTGGGCGATTATGTGGAGGTCTTCGATCATTTGGGATGAAACAGTGTGTATCAGATCACACTATTTTTTATAGTCATACACCAAAAAGAGAATGTATATATGTGGTAGTTTATGTCGATGATATTGTTATTACTGGGGATGACGTGGATGGCATCACCAAGTTGAAATCACACCTGCATCATCATTTTCAAACAAAAGATTTGGGGCCATTGCGGTACTTCTTGGCAATTGAATTGAAATTGCCCAATCAAAAAATGGGATTGTCTTGTCACAGCGAAAGTATGTCCTTGATTTACTATCTGAGACCGGCATGATTGAATGTAAAGCTGTGGATTCACCTATGATCCAAATACCATGTGGATTCACCTATGATCCAAATACCAAGTTGCTTCCTGATCAGGGTGAGCCTCTAATGCTTGGACGGTACAGATAACTGATTCGGAAACTTAATTATTTGACAATTACACGACCTGATATTTCATTTGCAGTTACTATTGTGAGTCAAATTCTTCAGTCCCAACGCGAGTCCCATTAAAAGCGCTAGTTCGTATCTTGAGATACATCACGGGATCTCTTGGACAAGGGTTATTGTCTACAAATCATGGTCATTGTGACATTATTGGATATTCAGATGCAGATTGGTCAGGTTCACAGTTTGATAAAACATTCGACCTCTGTATAGTATCTCTTGGAGGCAATTTGGTATCATGGAAAAGCAAGAAACAAGATGTAGTTGCTCGTTCCACTGCTGAAGCCGAGTATCGTGCTATAGCTTTAGCTTCTAGCGAACTTGTGCGGGTGAAACAACTCACTCGTGAACTCAAGTTTTGTGATGTGACTACGATGAAGTAGTTGTGTGATAATCATACAGCAATTCATATCGCTTCCAATCCTGTGTTCCATGAGCGGATGAAGCACATTGAGATTGATTGTCACTTTGTTAGGGAAAAGATGATGTCAGGGTATACACACTGAACACGAGTCATCAACTGATCAACGGACATATTAACGAAAGCCCATCATCGAACTGAGTTTATTTGTAACAAGCTTGGATCGTTTAACCTGTACGCTCCAGCTTGAGGGGGAGTGTTAGATGTTAGGCCCATTAGGTGCTAGCCAATTAGGGTTTCTAGCCCATTTAAGATGTCTATATATTGTACACTGTATGGTGGTTTTGTAATTAGTTCTGAAGGAATAGATCATCATAGTATTATTTTAACATAAGGATTAATTAATTGCTTTGAATTTGCTATAAATGGAAATAGTTAGTTAATAGAAATGAAAAACAAAAGAGGTTCGTAAAATCCAAGGCGGGAAAATGTATTTTCTCATTTAATAGTAGTTATAGATATGATGAACCATGTTACCTCTACTTTGTCATGTACCATCAGTTATGTCATACTTACCTTTGGTTTTCTAAATCCATTAGATGCATACTTCAAAGAAGGGAGGAATATTATCAATTTTATTGGCGATAACCTGCTTTCATATAAACAGAATTTTGGTGGCAATATACATTGGTCATCTTTAAATTGCTTCAAAGTGTGAAGTTCTTAATGTATCAGGACATGTTGCACCCTATGTGTTTAGATATTTTTTCCCTCTCTCGTTTTTTTGTGTGTTGTTGCTTTTGCTAATTCAAATTGAACGCTGATATAAAATCAGTCTATTTTCAGCATCATATCCATAGCTAACGCATTCATCATAGTTAGCATTAAATCTCCGAGGAGTACGTTTACTCAGATTATACATATATAGCATGTTTTTGAAAGGATTCACAAAGACCCGGATCAGCGCAATAGCACTGGAAGATAAGCTGCTTGTAGCAGGGGGATTTAGGAAGAATATGATCAAAAGTGACATACTACCATCGATCCACACCTACAATATGATCATGAAGTCATACTTTTTAGCAAAAGATTAAATAATGGGATTTGCTGCTTGAGAGGAGATGCAGGAGAAAGGTTGTTGTCCAGATGAAAACTCATACACCATTCTCATCGGAGGACTTATAAGGCAAAGAAGATCCGACAAAGCTTGTAAGTATTTGGAAGAAATGATACACAAAGGGATGAAGGCGCCTCAAAATGATTACAAGGAGTTTGCCCCTGCCCTTTCCTGGGACGGACTGAATACGTTGCAGCACTTAGCTTAAAAGACGAAATTATCGGGAAACCTGGGCTTAGTGAATCTCTTCGAAAGGTTGCAGATATGTTTAAAGAAAGGGACTCTTACTGGATAACCCGATCACCATATCTGGACCTGTAGAGTTTTGGTGTTGAAAACACTTTGAATTTGTTGTTTAAGGGTGCTGTAAATTGTTGCTACTCCAAGCCTGTTTTATGTAAAATTCTTTGAACGTCAGTGATTGATTCCAAATTTATGTAATTTGCATGATGCATTCTTAAATTTTCCATTCATTTAAGAGTGCATTTGTGGCATTGCTATGTTCATTATACTTTCCAGTTATTTCTACACATTCTGTTTTCAATTTCAGTAGTATGAGCTAGATTAATTGTATTTCATTTTGTTTTGGTATTAATTTAAATATTTTATTTTTAAAGGTTCAACATACGATCTTTTTATTGTAACTTTGATAATTTAAATTCATTTTTGCTACAATGAAGTAATAGTTGTATCTTCTTATATCATAATAATTTTTTATATTAAAAAATGTTTGAATAAAAAATGGGTAAGGGTAATTTGTCTACACCACTAAACCCTAAAGTTAAATATCAAATACTTATTTGATTAAAAGCTAATCTCAACAGATGATCAGAAACTCTAAACTCAGTCCCAACCGCTGATCATAAATTCTAAACTATAAGGCTGTACTCAGAAACTCCAAACTCTTTTTAGATTTACCAAACTAAGCCATTGAAACAAGAGTGTTCATTTCAAACTTTTTCTTTCCCTTGGAAGAAAATTTCATTCACAAAACTCCACTTATTCTTTCCTTCAAAATTCTTCCCTTTCTTCTCTCCAATTAAAACATCCAATCAAATTATTTTTTAAGAGTGAATTCAATAATATATAAAAATGCTTCTTATCTCAGTCTAACATTATATAATAAGCCTATGGATTATTACTTTAAATGCTTGAGGTAGCATCCTATCATCCTAATCCTAATCCCAATATAAGAAAAGCGCTTAAAAACCAAACTCACCAACAGTGATGTCGCAACCACCAAAGAATTCACCATCAATGAACAATTGCGGAAAAGTTGGCCAGCTAGAATATTCCTTCAATCCCTGTCGCAAGATTTCATTTTCCAGAACATTTATGGTTTCAAAAGGCACATTCAAGGAATTCAGAATCTGCACAACAGTGTTTGAAAACCCACACTGAGGAAAATCCTTGGTTCCTTTGATGAAAACAACAACCTTGTTCGAGGCAACAACTTTATCCAGAGAAGTCTTCAAATCGGGAGTTAGAGCTGCAGCAAACAACACAGAAGGACCCACTGAATGAGATATTTCATATGCAGCCATACATACCATACAAGTTTCTAAGGAAAATCCAAATACATTTTGCTGTTTCAAGCAGCACAGAAGTTGATACTCTTATTGGTGCGTATTCAATCAACACTCTATATGAGTTTTTTGGACTTCTAAAGTTTGAATGTATTCAATCTGTATTTTAAAAATTCTATAAAAATTCTAAATTATTCAATGCATATTTAAAAAGTCTTTAAAAATCACTAGAGGTATTCAAAAGTCTATAGATTTTAAATTTTCATAGATTTTATTATTTTAGTGATTTCCTTAAAAAAATATAACTACACGAAATCTCTCCAAAATCAGCCAAAAAGTCTATACAAAATGGGTCACCTCTACATGGAGTGGAGGACTTTCTAAATCCACCACTTCTTAAAGTCTATAAAATTTTAATAAATTCAACCTTAGAACTATACATTATCAAGTTAAAAAACAAAATCTAATAATAATGGTAACAAGAAGAAGAAGAATATATGAAATCGATTCGCAAGGAACAGATAAAGCGCAGGGCGTGGACTTTTTAAATATTCTATATAAATCAGTCGAGTGTGTGGACTTTTTAATCTATTGACTTCCAAAAAAAAAATCTAATAAACTCTCAATTCGAATACACCCTTAGTCGGTGTTATCCCAATTCCGAACGAACACACAGCAAAATTGATCGACAACCATTCAATTGAGAGCAAATTGGCCGTTTGAGGTAGAGGTGTTATGTATAAGACGATACTCGACACGTATACCTGAAAAACATCGGATGGAGGGCATCGTTCTCCGAGTGGTTGAACCAAGCCCAGGAGTTGAAGAAAGAGCGAGGCCAACAGTGGAACACGTGCTGGTATTGATACCGGTGTTACTGTATTGGCGACGGCTAACCCATGGCAACACAGGGAACGCCGCCCGATAGCAATTACTTAGCGAGGATGGGCATGCCGCGGATTGCCAGTAGGAGGCCATCGAGAATGGCGATGGCGGTTGGGGTTGCACAGTTGGACTTGGCTCAACTCAAATGTGTAAGGCAGGCCAGGTTTCAATTTATTAGTGTATGTTTGGTAAAAGAGCTTATTAGGAAGTAATTATAAATTATTTATTTATTTTTGCGCATTTTGAAATTAGTCGTCCAAATTGTCAAATACTCCTTCGTAGAAGTACTTAATTAATTTTATCCGGTATTTTAAGCTTAAGCCCAAAGGCCTATATTCCCTTGAGACTCTTTTATGCCTTATCCGTTTGTTGGATTATGGATGGGTTATTTTTATTAACTTTCACTCTATTCTAAATTAAAAAGCTTATTAGACCTATTAGTCTTTGCAATGTTTTTTATAAAATTCTTACAAAACTGTTAACTATGAGACTCACGAATATTATGCCATACTTGATTGCTCCAGGCCAGGCCAGTTTCGTGAAAGGCAGACTCATTCATGACAACATTATGACTTGTCAAGAGCTTGCCTATCGCATGGAGAAGTCTAAGGCCAAGCCAGGTTTCATGATGATCAAGTTGGACTTGGAGAAGGCCTATGATCGAATGAGATGGGCATTCATCCGAGATACACTCTCATTGGCAGGTTTTCCTAGTACTTGTGTTAATCTTATAATGAGATGTGTGGAGTCTACATCTATGCAGGTCCTTTGGAATGGTAGCCTATCCGAACCATTTGAACCTTCAAGAGGGATTCGACAAGGGGATCCCATTTCCCCCTATATCTTCATCCTTTGCATGGAGAGGCTTGGAAATCTTATTAATAAAGCTGTGATGGACGGCCAGTGGAAAACTAAGGGATGGGCTGGTGGTAGTCTCAAAGTTCCTTATCTCTTCTTTGCAGATGATATCCTTTTATTTGCTAAAGCTATTTCTAACCAAGCTTCTATCATTAAACATATTCTTGATAATTTTTCTGATGCTTCTGGTCTCTCTATTAATACTCTTAAATCTCAAGTGATTTTTGGTAAGGTGATTGGTCGTGCTGAAAAGCAGAACATATTGAGGGAGCTTGGTATCTCACAAGCTGGCTCGTAGGCACATATTTTGGCATTCCAATCCATGTTGGCCGTCAGTCCTCCAGTAGTTTTGGTTTCCTACTTGATAAGCTCAATAGCAAAGTTGGCAACTGGTCTAATAAGTATTTGAGTTTTGCTGGACGTATTACTTTGGTGAAATCTGTCTTACAGGCTATGGGAACACATATATTACAAGTCATGAAGCTCCCTTCTAAGGTCTCTGCGGAAGTGGATAAAATTATTAGGAATTTCATTTGGGGTTCTTCTAGGTCCAAACGACGAGTTCATCTCCTAGCCTGGGAGAGATTAACCGAACATATCACTCGAGGGGGTCTTGGCATCCGGAGAACAAGAGATTACAATGAAGCTCTTCTCATGAAGGGTAGCCGGAGTCTTATCACCAGGAACACACTATGGTCTCATATCATGAAGGCTCAATATGGTTGGCACGGGCATCAATTCAAACATAACAAACAAACCTTCTCTCCACTTGCTAAAGCCTTTAGTGCAGTCTGGGAAAGTTTCACCACTAACTTAGGGTGGAATATTGGAAATGGTAAGCAAACTCTTTTTTGGAATGATAGATGGCTTAATGAAGATTTTGTCTTGCAGGATTGGGTGCATGGTGATCTTCCCTTTAATGAGCTTCAGAAGACAGTGACTAATTATGTATCTGCTAATGGCTGGGACAAGCTTCATCTATCCAACTTTCTCCATCCGTCTATTCTCCAGAGGCTCGATCAACATATGCCACCGGATCAATCGAATTTGGATGATACTCCCTTTTGGCGACATACCACGAATGGTATCTATACTACACGGAGTGCAAGCGATCTAATGGAAGAATCTCGGGCAATAGCACCTGTTGATTTTAATTGGAAATGCATATGGCGCTGGCCGGTTCCCCAGCGTGTACGTTCCTATCTATGGCTTTCCGCCCATAATCGTCTTCTCACCAACCTGGAGAAGTGTAGAAGGATGCTCCTGAACTCCGATTTGTGTTGGAAATGTGGTGTTCCCGAATATAGTATACATGCTCTTCGCAATTGCCACACATCCGAGATGGTCTGGAGGAATCTGAATCTTTCCCTACCTTCAGGTTTTTGGCATACGAATATCCATGATTGGATCCTTTCTATGGCCCCTGCCAAAGTTGGAGAATAAGTAGCCACTCTTTTTGGCTTTGCATGCTGGCAGATTTGGAAGAATAGGTGTAAGGAATTGCATGATGAAGTCTTTACTTCCTGGCATTCTCTTCACTGGCTTATTCGTAGAGCATCGAAAGAGTTTTCATCTTGCCAACTTCTGCTCAGGAAAACTGGTGTTAAGCAGTGGATACTAGAACGGTGAAGTGGAGGAAACCCCAAGAAGGTTGGATCAAAGCCAATACTGATGGCCACTGTTCCAAGTTATCTTGTGTTGCCGGAGGAGTGCTCCGTGATTCGGAAGGCCGATGGCTTGCTGGGGTTCGAGCAAAGTATTCAAACTCCTGTATTGCATATGTGGAAGCTAGAGCTATACTCCTGTGCCTCCAACTTGCATGGGATAAGGGTGTCCAAAGACTTGCGGTTGAGTCAGACAATAAGGAAATTATCGCACTGATCAATGATGGATATTCTTCTCCAGGCCCTCATACGAGAATCATCACTCAAATCCTTGATTTGAGCCACTGGAATTGGGAAGTAACGTTCCAAGTTGTCCCGAGGGAGTGTAACAAAGTGGCCGACCAATTTGTTAAAGGTTTATCTCAATACTTAGTTTTTGAACATTTAGATAGACCTCCTGATCACTTGTCTGAGCTCATTCATAATGATGTACTTGGATTGTACTCTGCACAACAATTTTTAGAATAAATGGCTTCGGCCCTCCTTTTCACCCCGAAAAAAAATTAAAAAGCTTATTTTAAATATATATTTAGTTGTAAAAATAGTAGAAAAGTTTCCTAGCCTGTACTTGTTAAAAAAACATAGTAATAACTAATAAAGTTATACTATTAACTAATAAACGTAGTAGAAAATTGATATACCTTTTTTGGTGTCCCATGAAGTTTGGTCTTTATTTAAGATAAATTAAATTAATAAAAATATGATTAAAATTTTAATTGTTCCCAAACCCTATTAAAAATATTTCAAATGGATATAAATAAAATTATATAAATATATATTCTAAAGTTACATGATTAAACAATAAATAAATCATTTCTTTGGTAATTGAGACTTTGCCTAGTAGTTATATCCACTGACTTCCAACCTTATGATTGAGATTTCGATTTTCACATGGCCTCTATCCCTCTCATTTATTCCATTTTTATAGTTTGTGTGGTTTGAGCTTTCGCACACTTTTGTTGATAGATAAGTGTCAATGTTAAAAAAATAATAATAATAATAAACAATGTCAAAATTTCATTAGAATCTTAAACACAAAAATCACATTACTTTAAATTTTTAATTACTAATCCACACTATTTAAATTAATGTACCAAAAAAAATGAGTCAATCTTTACATGACGGATGTAGTATTTCATTATTTCCGTCTACAAGGTCTTCGAGCCATATTATGGCCGAACAAAAATTTAGTGAATGTATGTAAATATTTGTGTCCCCCATGACTTCTGATACAAGGGTGCGGACCACGACTTATTGTATTTCTTGTCCAACCAGGACTGTTCAGACCTAGTGTACCGTGCATACAAGATATGCGCATGCCCATGTGTGTTGTGCACCATGCACGATGCGCTGCCGGGTGCACAATTCACGGATGCGGTCCGGCACGACATGTGGTCGACACTCTGCACGGTGTCGTGCCACAGTGCGACATGTGTAGTGCACAGCAAAAGGGGTTTTGCGGCTTGTTTAGTGCACGGCGGATGGTGGTCACGTGAAATGAAGTTTGGTAGTTTGGAGTTGAATGAATTTAGTACTAAAGAGTGAGTAGGTTTTCTGTCACACTCAACACGCATTCTAATGCACATTTTAACAATTAATAACTCAAGTTAAGTACACTTAAAAATTATAAAAGTTGATATTTAAAACCTATAAAACGAGAGTATAAGTGAGGAAGTTATTTATTTTTGGTAGGGTAAATTAGGGGTGATTAATGAGTAGTGCTACTCATACTCGACTCGGAACTCGACTCGAAAAAATCTCGACTCGTACTCGACTCAAGCTCGAGCTCGTATAAAGTCAAGCTCGACTCGGAACTCGACTCGAGTATTTGAGCCCCACTCGATTCGATAATATCCCTGACACACATTTTAATTAATCTTAATCTTATACTCCCTCACAGTCCACTATATTTTATATTAAAAACTATGTTAGTTATTTAAAATATCTAAACGAGAAAAATAGTCATTCTAAAAAATTAAAATATATTTTTAAAATTTTTTACTTGTATCATAATTGTACGACAACCAACACAATATTCAAGTATCAAATTGAATTGTGTCATTCAGGATATGGTTAAAACTCCAAAATCAAATATTAAAAAAAATAAAAGAATATTCAAATTTAAGCTACAACTCAAATTCAAGCTTAGCAACATAAATATTCGTGAACTACTCGAGCTCAAATTCGAACTCGATAATACTCGGTTCGAACTCGAATTCGATGATACTCGAGCTCAAGCTGAGGTTCGAACTCGAATTCGATGATACTCGAGCTCAAGCTCGAAGTTAAAAGTATTTTTTGTAGTTCAAGTTCAAATATTATGAGACTCAATCTCCTCCGAAATTCCAACTGGCTATCCACTAACCCGTAGGTAACTGGGCATTGGGCAACAGGGCAACCGGGGTAGGAAACCGGCGCCATCACTCGGGTAAGAGTACAAGCTTCGCTGGGTGGTGTGGCGTGTTTCATTGACATCTACGATACAACTACAAATCGTTCTATTTATGGAGCTCCACATCAAGGTCGCACAGGCCGTCCACGCCCTCAATCACGATGCCCAATCCTGCAATCGCATCGCTGCTAATCAGTGGCTCGTCCAGTTCCAGCAGACCGATGTTGCTTGGGAAATTGCCACTTCCATTCTCACGTCCGACCACCATCCCCTTTTCCATTTCGATTACGAGGTCGAGTTTTTTGCTGCCCAGATTCTCAGGCGTAAGGTCTGTCTCCAACTTTCCTCACATTTACTCCAATATTCGTTGTTGCTTTTGATCTCCATAGACGTCGAACCAAGTCAGAACAGAGGATTCGCCAATCGTCAATTTGTTTTTTTATGTTTTATTTTATTTTTCCTACTGAACCTAATTCGTCTTCACTTCTATTTTTTGTTCGATTCAAATGCGTCTTCCTTTTTAGCTTTTTCTTTTTATTTTATTTTAATACTTTCAGTTAGAGTGCCACCTTATTTCCAGCCTCCTCTTAAATTAAACCGCTCCGTGTGAATTTTAGTTCCACTTGTTCTACCTCACTGTAGATCCAAAATGAAGGATGCAACCTGCATTTGGGAGCAAAGGATGCTCTACTACACGCACTTCTTATAGCTGCCAAAAGATTTAGTACTGGTCCTCCTCAGGTGAATCGGGCCTTATAATTTAATTCAGCATAACTAAATCATCCACCCTATTATCTTAATTTCTGATTGTCAATAAATTTGCTGAATACTTTTATTTATTTTTTGGTTACATAAAGCAGCTCATAACCCAAATATGTCTTGCACTCTCTACGCTTGTACTTCATGCTGTAGAGCATGGAAAGCCCATCGAGAAGCTCTTCTACAGCTTGCAGAATCTACGAAACCAGGACAATGGAAATACTGTAGTTTTAGAGATGTTGACAGTGTTGCCCGAGATTATTGAGGACCGAAATAGTGATTGTCATATAACCATTGCTCAACGCTATGAGTATGGAAAGGAGGTTTTGTGTTTTGATACTTGCAACTACTAAATCAATGTTATTTTCTATCACACACATTAGTTTTATGCTGACCCACAACATGTGAATTGATAATGCAGCTTCTTGCACATACTCCCATGGTGTTTGAGTTTATAATGCAGCAATCTGAGGAGAGCTTTGGGAGCCATGTTCAAACACATGACCGGAGCAGAAAAATATTGCGCTGCTTGCTAAGCTGGGTGAGATAACTATCTTTTTCTGCTGTTTCCTGTCTATACTGGGAACCTACAGTAGATTATGTATATTCTGCTTTTGTGGACTCACCCAAAGATTTAGGATTTAGTAAAAAGATTCTGATTGCCATATAAATGAGTGGATTGATAACAGTGAGCGAGACGATGAAGGATTTTATGTTCCTTCCTATATGGGAAGTTTAAGCATGTGGAGTCATTCCAAGATTGGAGGCAGGATGAAGGTTAAATAAGTAAAGTAGCAAAATATTCTTGTAATAAACTGAACAATGCAAAAGAATCTCATTAATTCCACTTTGGCCCAAAGTTAATTTATTTAGTTTTATCATAAATCTCGCCAACAAAAAGGATTTGAATAATATTCCGTACCCCTACTAGATTGAAAGTATATTCACTATTAATGACCATCTCATCTAAAAGTGAGCATCACTTTTGGTTCATTGCTTTATATTTATTGGTAATTCCTCCAACAAGCTCCATCATATGTGCTGATGTGCATATACAATTTTAACAAGTGGGTGATGATGGGGATTTGAACATGAGAACCCCCTCGTGTTGAATGCCCATCTCGCATAAAGGTTGACAAGGAGAATCTTTGACATGCAAATATGCAATTATAAATATATTGGATGTTGTTTTACTTCCAATTTTTGTGTGTTGTGAATTGAGTACCTAATCTTCATTCCAAATGTATTTTGTGCTTAGGTTCGAGCTGGGTGCTTTCTGGATGTGCCTCCAGGATCATTGCCTGCACATCCAATTTTTAACTATATTTTTAGTTCTTTGCAGGTCTTGTTTTTCTTTCTTTTGATGGTTAACATACATACATATTATATATATGTAAATATATTCTGAACAACACAACTTTCCTGTTTCATAACTTAATATTAATAGGGTGCGTCCACTTTTGATGTGGCTATTGAAGTTCTAGTCGAGCTTGTCAGTCGACAGGAGGTATGCTACCATGCTTTTCTTTTCTTTAATTAATTAATTAATTTAATTTTGTTTTATTAATCAATTGTCTTTTAGCTTTTTTTTTTGGTCGATTTTGTATCAGTAAGCATCAGCAGTTATAATTTAATTTTACTATACTCCAGGCTGAGGTATTTAAGTCTATAAATGAGGTGCCCCATTATTTAGTTCAAAACATCAATGGAAGAAAAACTCTAACTCCAGGAACTCCTTTTAAATTTCTCCGTAGTAATTTTGCAAATCGTCTTTTGTATTACCTCCAATTCAATCCAGAAATCATAAGAATTGAAAAGGAACTTTCATTATTTTATTTTATTTTTTTTTGGGGGGTGGGGGAAGGTGTATGTTTGAACCTTGGTATTGGAACTGTTGGATTTAAATCAAGGACTTCACCTAACTATTTTCTTTGGTAATCAATCAAAATCCTTACTTCAAAATACTTCCAAATCCTCTTTCCAAACGCCCCCAAGGTATTGTGAGTAACTATTGGTGCTCATCTGTGAATTTGTTTTCAGATTTTTTTTTTTTTTTTTTTGTGGTTGGAATTTATAAAAAATCAGGCTGGTCGTATTAAAGGAAGTCCATGGCTACTGAAAGAATATTATTATTTATAATTAGTAATGATTGAGCCTTAGTAGCCAGGTTTGGGAGTGGTTAGATATCAATTACAAAAAATGACGTGTGCACATCTGTTTATTTATTATTTTGAAGTTAAACACTTTGTCATATACTCTTAATATCTATTACGTGGTATTAAAGGCTCCAAACTCTACTTCCCAACTTGAAACCCTAACAGTCTAAGCAGGAGCGTCACAATTGACCAGCTAATTGTAAATGTTCCCTGTTAAAGCTATTGTTCAAGTACAATGTTTTAGCTAAAGTGTCTCTTGATTCAGTTTTGTATGTCCCAAAGTATCGCTTTTAACCTTGTTTCCATCAATAAGTTTTCTAAACCCTTGAACTATACTATCACTTCTGGTGCTGATGAATTTGTATTTCTGGACCATAATATGGGTTGGCGTAGAATGTGAGTTAAATGGGCTTTACCATCTCATTCCAACAAGTACGTACAATCTTAGCTACTTGCTGAGCTTCTGTCCTTCCTTACAAAGACGTCAGGGTCTATAAATTCTGTTGAAACTTCAACATAGGGTCCTGAGCATAAGTCATTCTTCACCTCTGTGCTGTGAGTCATTTTAGCTTGGGAATAGTGTGACATGTCGTTTCCTAGGTAAAATAATCAGAATGATGCACCGCTTTCTTTTGTTCACTCTGATATTTACGGTCCTAAACAAGTAAATTCATTGCCTTTGTATTTGATTTATGGTATTTTGTTATGTTCATTGATAATTTTGCCAACTGAACGTATCTTTCCACAAGGAAATTCAATTAGAATCCTATAAAAAAATATGCTGTCACAGACCTAATTTGTGTGACTATTAAAGTGCTTCATAGTGATAATACCTCGGAGTAATTGTTCACTTCTATAACCCAAATCATGTTATCTGGGGATATGATACACAGTTATCTATGGTGGGACCACCATTGGCAGCTTTGCCAGAGGGAGATTTGCTAGAGGGAGAGGGTGGCATTAAAGGGAGTGCCATCCAGGGTTGAACTTTGAAGTGAAGTCAGCTCCAGGAGAGTGAAGAGGCAGCAGCAATAGGAGCAGGATTAGGGTTAGTGTTTGGAGATTACAGCCATTGGGTTAAGGTTGGGGTTTGAAAAAGTGCATCTTCACATCCTATATATTTTTAAATAATGGGCCAAGAATTTGGCAGTCTAAAAATATCCCCATAACGCAAAACATAAAAAATTTCTGTAGTGCATAATATATCTAAATCTATTATATTATGTGTATGTTAATTACTTTTACTTATCACTGCATTATTGCCATGGCAGTATGGTGGTCTGCTGTTACTATGCTGAAACAGTATCATCCATAGTCCTTTGCCTATACGAATAATTATAATGCGACTCTACCGAAAGACAAACATAGGCATCTCCTTTTCTTACTACATAATGTCCCAACACTTTTGGTTGATGCTGCTTCACTTGCATGCTGTAATTGAATGCCCTTTTTATGGCTCTGCAGTATGAAGTTATTCATAAGATAATATTTCATGCCATTTTTTTGGTACTGGATTATTTTATATTTATGTTAGTTTCTCCAGCATGACCTTAATGTGTAGGTACATACTACATACCCCCTGAAAAACCTTGCTTGACTTATTAATTAAGCTCCCTTTTTTTTCCTCTCTCTTTTCTGTCTTCTCCCTCTCTCTCTCTCTCTCTCTCTCTCTCTCTCTTTATAATGACCCTCCCATCTGACATTTGGTTCCAAAGTAAACTCTCTTGTGTTGGTTCCTTTGTGCGTTACAACTTTTTATTGTTCTAATAACCTTGTGTTTAGCAATTCTCACTCAATGGACAAACATTTAAAAATGTTATCCTCATATGTGGGATTTGAGATGATTCTCAGGTCCTCAACAGTTGGTTGTCCAGACAAAGTCACTTCATCTCGGTTCTTGGTGTTTATTTTGTACTTTGTAGGGTCTACCACAGGTTTTACTGTCTCAAATTGGGTTTCTCAAAAACGCACTCCTTTTCCCATCTCTTAAAAGTGGAGATGAGGCAGTGGTGGCAGGACTTGCATGGTTGATGTCAGAAATTGGTCAAGCAGTGAGCATCTGAGTATTATATTCAGCGAGCACTATGAAATTCCTTTAGACTGCTCTTTCTCCCTCTCTAATTGTTTATAACTTAATACTTTAACTCTTCATTGCTCTATTTTATCTTCTTCACTTTAACTCTTCATTGCTCTATTTTATCTTCTTCTTCTTCTTCTTCTTCTTCTTCTTCTTCTTCTTCTTACTATTATTATTATTATTATTATTATTATTATTATTATTATTATTATTATTATTATTATTATTATTATTAATGTAACAGTGAAACTCTTAATTAATCCACCTTTGTTTATTAGGCACCTTTTCTTATTGTGAATGCAAGCATTGAATCGCTTGCATTAGTAGATGCTCTCTTAAGGTTGGTTCTTGTCTTAATTTTAATTTAATAGAATAGCCATTGGACATAAAAGTTCACATTGAAACATGTTAATTCAGATTAAAATTAAAAGATTCGATTGAATTCCTTTTGTTTGGCCTGTTTTCTATGTTGGCAGTTGTGTGGCATTTCCGAGTGAAGACTGGAAGATTGCTGACTCCACCTTACATTTTTGGTACCTCATGCAATTTTATGTGCTTTCAGCTACAAGGGAATACTGGTTTACCTTGGTCTTATAGCTTGGATTTATTCTTTCTCCTGCACATCAGGTCGAGCCTTGCCGGGTACATTCATGGGCTTCAAGCTGATAGTACTGAAAGTAGGAAAAAATTGGAGGAGCATTTTATTCCTATTTTTTCTGCATTGGTTGATGCTCTTCTCTTGCGTGTTCAGGTCCTTTTCTATTGTTGAGATTGTGCTGTTGATATAATAGCATTGCTGGATCTTTGTTCCATCTATTATGCCTCCACACCAAGATTTGTTTATAAATGTTGTGCATGTTTGTACTTGTTTCAGTAGTATCTCAATTTACTTTCTTTCGTTCTCTACTTCTCTTTTGTGATTCTAGTCCCAGAATGAATGCATGATTTCCAAGAACGTGAATGGCATTTGTTTGACTCTTTTTTTTGCTTTAGTTATTCAGTCATTATTGAAATGCAATAGCGAATTTTACTGGCAGAGTGTGTGGATGCTAGTGCAAAAGTTTCCTACTGGGAAGATATATGAAGTGCTTTTGATGATGTATGCACCTGTTGCATTCTCATGTTTGCTTGTGAATGTGATCTGTTTGTCTCATTTTGTCAACCTAGGTTGATCTACTTGAAGTTTTGTTACATTATTTTACTTTTACATTGTCACTTTGTAAAGTTGGCTGGATCTTGCAGAACCATTGTAACTTTTAAGGGTGTGCGTATGCCTGTTTTTATTTTTTATATTTTATTCATATATATATATTTTAAATATAAATAAATATTACTGAACTTACATATAAGACTTTGAGACACCCCAAGGATGACGGTCCTATTAAATAATTTTAGCAATTTTTTGAGGTTGAAGGATTGGGCTGCAATAATAAAAATATTTCCTTGATCTAGCATTATGTGATGGGTCTCTTCAATTTTTGTTTTTTTTGTTTTGTTTTGTTTTTTTTTTTCCTTGCTACTTTTTATGATGTGTAAAACCTTTGGTCTTCCCATCTTGATGTGTTATAATGATATCTTATTTTAGCATTTGGGGTACTAAAATTACACATTGCATCTTATCTTGAGCCCTAAAAAGTTAGGACTGCAAAGAAATCCTCATTGTCGGCCTTCATTTTCAGTGCAGTGTAGACTTCGGAATATACGAGTGCAGTTTGTACAAAATATTGAAATATGATCACATGTATGTACAGATTTGTCTGTACTTGGCCAAAAATGTTGTGCTCCTTTCTATGGGTTAGATATTCATTTCCGTAATAACAGATTTACTTTGTCTTTGTTGTGAACCCTGTCTTTCCAGGTCGACGATTCCACATATAATGATAACAGAAGAACCCTTGATGTGCCTTCTAGCCTTGACCAGTTCAGAATGAATTTGGTGGAACTTTTAGTGGATATTTGCCAGCTTTTAGGGTCTGCCATGTTTACCCAAAAGGTGATGATCATATCTTTCCATTTATACAATAATAAACTTAAGGTGATTTCTACTATGGAAATTTATTAAGTGCTGGTAGCTCCCTTTTAAAGTGTTTGATCCTCATTTCTGTGCGAGTTGGGTTCTCACTCCTCATGGCAGAAAAAGATGAAAAAAACACAAAAGTGCTCCTTTTTGCATATATGTAATAAACTCAGCTGCACATGGGCCAGCTGTGCGCAGCTAAGTGGCAGCTTTATGGTTTCTGGATACTCATTTAATTTGTGTTTATATTTTTCCCCTATATAAACATTCTATTATATTGTCCCTTTATATTTTCTTATTGTTTCATTCCAGATTATTGTGGATCTTCCCTTTATGATAATAATGTTCGGGGATGAATATAGATTAATGCTTCTCCTTATTAGTTTAATGTTTTATTTGGGATGGTATTAACATGGTATTATAGTGGAAGATTCCATGTTGGGACCCACCCTTTTGAGAAAAAAAATGTCACATGCAACTATGCAAGTGAGATGGTAATATATCTATCAACCAACCTTTGTTTTTTTAGGTGAGATGGTATTAGCAATAATCTATTCTAAACATTCCATCCATTGTACTGGAGCATCTTGGTTCCAGCTTATACATCTTTACAACCCTAAGATAAAATTAAACAAAATTAGACAAAATCACTTTCAAACTCTTGTCATTGATTTTGAATTATAATCATACTCCCTCCGTTCTTTTTTAGTTATCTTTTTAGAAATTAAAAAGTGTTCCCCAATAATTGTCATTTTTAGTTAGTTATAGGTAATTATGCTATATTTTTACTATATTGCCCTTCACCTTACATAAATGCCATTTCTTGACATTTATTACAAAAGAGTTTAGTTGAAGGGTTAAAATGAAAATTTCTGAGTTAATTAATGCAAACCTTGGTTATTGAAAATTGAGTTGAAAGAGACAATTATTTAAGAACGGAGGGAGTATATTGATTGTTATAAAATTGTTAGGAACCTACTCGCCTAAGAGCTCAAACCTATAGGGAGGACAATGACCTAGCTTATGTACCATTCTCAACACTTTGTATACTAAATAGTTGGTGAAATTAGGAAAAAGATATGCATTATGTGTATGGATGTCAATTTTACGCGTAGGGTCGGGTACCCGCCGGGTAATCGGGTATCGGGTGCGGGTGGGGTAGAGATAATCGGGTAACGGGTAGGGTATTACCCGAAACTGAAATAAATAACATTGGATGCGGGTAGGGTACGGATTTTATACATTATCCGATTACCCGAATAAATATATAAACATCGGATGCGGGTAGGGTACGGATTTTATACATTATCCGATTACCCGAATAAATATATATTTATTTATATATATCTATATATTTATATTTATATTTATATATATTTAGATTATTTATATATATTTACATATAATCGAATCCATTAGCACTTAAGATTCGACAGTAAAAAAATGTATGATGAATTTTCTACTATTTAAGAATACTCTGTTGCCTTAGAGGGTTTTTTTAAATATTCTTTTAAATTTTTAACTCAAATTTATAATGTGCATTTTGTTTTCCTGCATTGTATAAAGGTTTTATTTATTTATTTATGGTAAAATAAGTTTTTTCTTTATTAAAGTTGGGTCGAGTAAAGTCGGTTAACCATTTAATATTTAAAATTTCGGGTGTCCGTTTACCCATGGATTATCCGCATACCCGGCGGGTATTACCCGAATCCTACCCGATGCTTGATTTTCGGGTAATAGGGTACAGTAAGGGTAGGATAATTATATTTTGGGTAGTGAGTGGAGGTGGCCTATCCGTACCCTACCCTACCCGTTTCATCCCTAATTATGTGGCGTGGTCGCCAGATCAGTTTCATTAAAAATTCCTGATCCTAGATCTGGGTCAAAAGGTTCAGTGATTGCAAAATTGATTAAAATTGTAGATAAAGTGGAGCTGGAAATGGCGGACAAAAAATACATTTATTTTAGAATAGGGGAATAAGTGCATTGGCATGCCCCAACAACCCAATATGGCATGCTCAATTGCTTTTGGAGTGTGCCCACCAATGTGCCAATGAGAGGAACAAATAAAAGGGATTCCGCAGGTTGAACGAAGAGAAGAGAGCGTGCCAAATGAGGAGTGTCAACGTGCCCAAACAAAGGAGAATGGGAAGGAATGAAGAAGATGCCACACGCTTAACCCCGCATGTTCATGCTCGCAAGCGCACACGTACGACCAGAATTCCAAAATGCCTTCGTCAAATAAGTGTGCTGACACCCACTTGTGTTGTCCGACATCACTCCTTGAACGTGCCATACTCAAATTCTTTCAGCATTGCAGCCTAAACCAACACACCGAGCGTGCCATTTCCCTGCAACATGCCAATCACCTTGAACATACCAAGATTTATGGGATCACTCCCTCGCACGCGTAACAACCTCTCCAAGACGCACCGAACAGTCTCCTTCAACATGCCTGCTCGTCTTGGATGTGCCAAACATGTCTACGCATTGCCTTTACTTGTTTAATTGTTTTCGGCATTGTTATTTCCTTGTAGGGTTGTTTAGTACCCTAGTTAATCACGTTTAGTTGCTTAATTACTTTGAGGCCTATAAATGTAAGTATGCCCCCCCTTGTAATCCATTTTCACCTTTTGATTATTGAATACATTTGCTTCCTTAATTCAAGAGGTCACTCGAGAGTGAATTTGTTCTCAACCTTGTGATTATCCATTGTTGGCTAATTGCGCTTTTGAGTTCTTGAGATGGCTCAATTGAGTTCACCATTGATGTTAATAGATCGGATGAGTCAAGTAGCTAATTTTCATCTTTTGAGTCTTCAACCTTTATCCTTGTTCTTCTTTGCTTGTTTGATTTTGGGTATATGTATGTAATCCGATGCATGGCATTATGCTGACATGCTGACAGTATGAAACATGATCCAATTTCTGGACATAATTGTTCTAGTTCTATTATTGGCTATTTTTACTAGTTATGTAATTATTTAGCAGCAAATTGCAAGTGTAAGTTGAAGCTTTTTGATACTCTTTTACTAGTTAATTTATTTATTCACTTTTTTCTGGTATACCTGTGCGTTACAAAACGACATATTAGATCGTCAGTGGAAGTTGGATTTCATCCAGCATGGATATTCCTTGGAAAGAGGTGGAAGCAAAGTTATTCTCTCTTAATGCGGTGCGTATATAGATGGATGATTCTTTACTTCAAATTTGTCTTTTCCATCTTAATGTTGTAGCAGCAGAGACTGCCTATTTTTGGGTTGACAATTTGGATGTTTATCTGCTAATAAAATATTTTAATGCCTTGTTTTAGGTTGCTGATGTTGTTCTTGGGGAGGGATATCATTTTGATATCTCCTTTATTCTGCAATTGGTGATGATTTTGTCCAGCAAGGCCTCTGCTGGTATAAGAGGATTCACATGTCTTGTATGTATTCTGTTCAACTTATATTCCTTTTATTCTTGTTGACTTTAAATCATTGAAACAAGAAAAGAGAGCAAACACTCTTGTTAAGCCTCAAGTCCTGAATGACCATTTCTGGTGAAAGACAACAATAGCTGATTGTTTGACAATTATTGTTCTTTGATGCTTTTCTCCATAGGTGTACAAATCTCTTGCTGATGTTATTGGTTCATATGCTAAATGGATGCCGGCCTCCCCAATCAACACTAGACAGCTGATGTAAATGCTTCTTTGCTTGCTATTTCACAATGCATTGTTTAAATTTCTCAGGCATGATTTCATGTCATATTGTCCAAGTTAGAGGAATCTTCTCGTTCTAGCATGCTACCTCAGCATACTATGAGTATCATCTTTTTGTTATTTAATTTGCTCTGAGGTTCTATGTTTGTCGTACTATTTTCAGACTATTTTTGGGCACTGGGATTACTCACACATTTTGTTCGAGCACTTGTGCTCTAGCATTTCGCAAATTTTGTGAAGAGGCGCATGAAATGTTGAATGAGCCTTCCAATTTGGAAGTCTTAATTTGGATAGCAGAGGTCAGCTTTTATGAATATTTTGTCCTTTGGATTGTACCTCTGTATAATCAGGGGCACCATTATGGGATGATATGCGGTGCACATCTAGTGTGTGTAATCATGCATGCTTGAAAAGTTGTATCACAATCACATTAATCTGTTGGGTAACCTGAGAACATGCATGTTTATTGTGTGTTAACTACTATATTTATGTCGTTTAGGGGTTGGAAAAGAGGAGATTGCCTTTGGAGGATGAGGATGAAGTGGTTGGGGCCATCACTTTGATTTTTTGCTGCGTACCGGAGAAAAAGCTGATGAATGACCTTTTTACAAGATTGCTTTCTCCATCTTATAAAGCCATTCTAGACCTTGTAAGTGTGCCATTTTCCTTCTTTTTTGTTTAAAAGCATCCATCACAGAACGCGCCAATCATTACTTGAGTTTTTAATTATTATTTTCGTCTAGTTTTATGGATATTTTACACCTATACTTCTTTGTCTGCTCTGATAGGCCATATGGATTAGCAGATTTTCCTCGATTGATTTGGTCTTTCAACGTTATCAGAAGTTTTTAATACTTGAGCATGATCTATTGCAAATTAGTGATGACTTTTTATTTTTTTGAATGCAATACCAACGCAAAGGCGGCATACTATAATGGGACACATACTTCATATAAAGATTGATTTAGTTTTATGCCAGGAAAGCTTAATGTATATGAAACCCCATGGTTATGCATTTATTTTGGGTGAAGTATTAACTGTGTTATGTGTTTAGAATGTCTGGATGAAATAGAGTTAGAGTAACTAACAGAAGTTTTGAGTGTTAGTTTTGTTAAATTTTCTATGCCTTTATTATTTGAGTCATCGAATGTTGTACCTCTTAATACCCAAGTTGATGGTCCAAGACTGTTTTATGGAGCCTAAGCCATAGCACTAAAGATTTTTTGTTGAGCTAAATTGACCTGGCACATATTGTGCCTGCTTTTACAGTTCTGTTTTGGTTTGTGGTGTTGCAATCTTTTGAAAGCTGTTTGTGATTGACCATTGCATGCCTTGATTGTTCTTTTCTTTCTCAAAATTCAGGAAGACTACACAGATCTAACATTCTTATTATGATAGACTTAAGACTTGTGACTTGCGGGTCTAGGGCACTTTGCCCCATCATGCCCATGATGGATAAAATTATCTGTTTCTATAAATATTTTCTATTTCAGTTGCCTTTGCCTTGGTTGTCATTTTCTTTCTCAAAATTCAGGAAGACTACAGATCTAACATACTTTTTTCGATTGACTCATGAGTCATGACTCGTGGGTCTTAGGCGATTTGCCACATCATTCCTATGGTAGATAATTATCCGTCTTTAAATATTTTCTATTTCAGTTGCCATTTTCTATTTCAGTTGTCCTCCTCCTCCTTCTTTGAACTAGAGTTTGAACTAAATCATATAATTTTGGTTTTGCTCTGTAATACTTGTAGTGTACACGGCCGTATAGTTGTTTAGGTCATTTGTGCTCAGATAAGAGGAGTAACATCATTTTCTTGTGCAATGACTTTGTTATTGATGCATTTATTGGGAAGGAAATAAAATGCCTATTGGTTAGATGGAAGGAAATTGCGATGAAATTAGTGTCAAATCATTCTATTTATGAATGTGTTTTTCTGGGAGAAATTTTAGAGTACTTCCTGTCATAGATATAGCGTATTACGTACATGCATACATACATACATATGTGTATGTGTGTGAATGATAGGATGTTGTGGCAGGATTTCTTTGATAGAATGTAGAGGTATATAGATGAGAATCTGGAGAAAGGTGATTTAGATTAAGGAAAACAATATTTTTGGATCCTGATTCTCGTAGTATCAGAGCAAAATTTGGGATTAGGTTTGAGAACACACCTAGAAGTTGGGGTGTGTTTGGACTGTTGGAGTTTCCGCCACTCGACCAGCCTGCCATCCAAAGCCCATCGCCGGAGTAAGCATGTGTGCTTGCTGCCATGATCGCTGTATGATTTTGGGTCACCGACTAGGGTCTGTTTCTGGGGTGAAGTTAGGGTGCGACTAAGGGGAGTGTCTTGATGTACTGCGGCCTTTCACCATCGTTGATTAGCTTTTTAAATCAACGGTTGAGATGAACTGGAAGGGTAAAAAGATCATTTTGCCATATTACTCCAAAACGTATTTTAGTACATTTCAGTGACAACTTATATATATTTTAGCGATTTGTTTATATTTCAGCGACATACGTAATTTTTTCAGCACACCTATTTATTTCAGCGACATATGATATTATATTTCTGGGACGTATGTTAGTATATTTCAACGACATTCTATAGTATTTTTCAGCGACCTGATAATGGTCATTTCAATGATTATAAAAGTTGCAACTCCAATTCTTTGGTTTAATATATTTCAGCGACGAGCTGTTTGTATTTCAGCGACAGGCGGTGTGTATTTCAGCGACATACATAGTATTTTTCAGCGACATGATGTACATAATATTTCAGCGATATGCCGCAATATTTTTCAGCGACATGATGTACATAATATTTCAGCGATATGCCGCAATATTTTTCAGCGATAACAACCTACGTGTATTTCAGCGACTTGACCGTTATACATTTTTTTGGACAATTTTACCCTTTTTAATTTTGAACCGTTGGATTAAAATGAACGGTCGTGATTCGTGCCTTGATGTGCTGCGGCCTAACCCCATCGCACCATAACTAGTCCTGGTATTGAATTTGTCATCTATTTTGAGTTATAATGCTATTGTATGAGACAGATCTGGCTTCTTTCTTATTACGGATTTTAGATTATAATTTGCTTTTGAATTAATTTGAACATGTTAGATTAGAATTTGCTTTTGAATTAATTTGAAAATGTGGGGGCGGGGATATAGGCTGTGCTCCGCCACATTATCCGAATAAGAGTGCACCGGGTGGCATGAGGAGACAAGCAGTTCTAGAACTAGGGAGACGGAAGCCGAGGGTTGTGCATAAATAAAAGTTTCTACTTTGACATTAATTTTTTTGGCGAAGCTAGAGGCTAGAAAAAAAAAATAGAAAAATACAAAAGAAAAAAATGCAAAGCAAAAACTAATTACCCCAGGAAGCATCCGCGGCTAGACTCCTATGAACAAAATCCGGCAGAAAGGCCCCAAGTGGTGAAAAAATCCTCCTTAGAAGCACCATCGGCAACTTGGTTGCCCTCTCGCAGCACATGTTTAATAATGCATCAAGAGAATCACGCAAGACACAGATCCGCTGAATAAGTGGAGCCAGATGAGATACAGTTCTGAGTTCCCTAAGGAGACGAATAGCTGTTTATGAGTCTGAGTAGCAACAAACATCCCGACACCCAATCTGCGCAACAAACTCAAGCCCAAACACCATCCCGCCAAGCTCAGCATAAGTGATAGTAGTATTACCCATGTAACCACACCCTCCACCAAGCCATTGGTCGTCTGCGTCACGAACAACAAACCCAAATCCCGCACAAATAGGATATCCAAGCAAACTCCCGTCAACATGTAAAATAATGCTGTGGTACCCCAACATATTCCACCTAACGAGGTGAACTTCCGGCGTTGGTAAGGTTGACCGGCGAGTTCCAAATCCTGACAATGCCTATAGACTTCCTTAAGCAAAATCCAACGAGGTTTGTTCGTACCCCGAAAAATCCGCACATTCCTCTCGAGCCAAATCGCCCAAAGGGTTGCTATGAAAATAACTCCATGCCAGCGAAACATAGCATGCATAAAGAGAAAGAGACGAATGTCTTCCTTCTCAATACTTTCACAATCCATTGGAATCATAATATTAAGCTTAATCCAAACCTGCTGCGCCCAAGAGCAACAAAATAAACAATGACTCCAAGTTTCAATACCACAACCACAGATGGAACACAGCGAGGAAGTGGCCAAATTCTGATAGTAGCGAAGACTATTAACCGGCAAAGCTTTGTGACTGCTGAACCAGAGAAAGAAGCAAAGCTTTTCTGGAATACCCACTTGCCAAATCCAATTCCAACCCTTAACATTATCCATTGTCTGAGTGAGGTGATTGTACCCGGCCCTAGCTGTATACTGCCCCGAATTATTACCCTTCCAAGCCCAAATATCTGGCACCCTGTCATGGAGTAGTGGAGGAGGGGAAGCATTGATGTTGTTGAGCATGTCCTGCAGAATAAGAGAATAAACCCCCTCCCAAGACCAAGTATTGCCCACAATAATATCCCTCGCTTGAAGATTAATATCCTGTGTAGCAATAAATGGTAAGTGGGGCCCCAATTGCTTATCTTTCCATCATCGAGAGAACCATAATGACATTTTGCCGCAGCCTATATGATGGAAACCATCCCTGAGAAGTGGAAGCACGTCCGATAGCACGCCGATCAGTTTCAATAGGAAATGGGAGTTAGCACTCGATTTCGTTGGTGCCTCGAATATACTTCAATTGTTTACTTATTCAAATTCAATGGGTAAAGTTGCAAGCCCAACCGAGGCTTATGAAAGTCAGAATGAGAACTATCAAATCACTCATGATCAGATAAAAAACAAAAAAGAAAAGTGGAGTCAACGTTTTTTGTCTCGGCATCTAAAGGTGGCAAGGCCTGCATAGTATGTAGTTCATTTGTTAATACTCCCTCCGTCCCATTTAACTTATCTTATTTGACTTTTGCACATAATCCAATGCACGTTTTCAACCGTTAATATCTCAAAATATATACTTCTTCCGTTTTTGTAAAATTGCAACATTTCACTTTTTGTTACTATTCATTGTTTAACTTTGACTCAAATTTTTATCATAGTTATACAAGGAAAACTATAGTCAAGTAAGATCTTGTTGGAATCATCTTTTCTTGTAGTTTTATAATATTAACTTTTTATAATTTTTGCTTATACATAATTTGAGTTATTAATCGTTAAAAATATGCATTGAACTGCGTGTAATGTGTGAATGTTGCAATTTTATAGAAACAGAGGAAGTAAAATAAAAAAGCTACAAGTCTTCAGTTTACTAGATGAAGTCCTTTCCCTTGTCTATCCTTCTAGATGAACCGACTAATTTTTTTTATCAATAGCATCGCAAATAGCTTCCGGGAGCCAGTGGAGTTGCACATAATATGTATGAATAGCAGATAAAACTGATTGGCGAAGGGTAAGCCGCCCTGCTTTATTAAGAAGCTTACTTGCCCAATCATCCACTTGCGCATCAATTTTATCCAAGATGAATGCAAAATCCGCACACGTGTGACGACCCGTTAGTATAGGATATCCAAGGTATAAACCAGAATCTTCCACTGGAGGGATATTGAGCGTTTGAATAATCCAATTTCTAAAAGCAACAGGGATGTGTTTCGGCATGAACAAGGTGGACACTTTGACAATCATAGCAAACTTATATGGTTGACACTAAAACGAATAGAATAAAAAAATTTATGGAGCATGAGAATGGTTGACAATCATAGCAAACTTATATCTTACTGGTGTATGTTTTTTTTTTGTCGCCAGTGGTTTTGTTGAAATGGTTTAGTTTATTCTTCTTTGATTTTCTAATTTTGATGACCCTGTTTAGGACTATTTAGAAAGTATTGCAATCAGGAAGCATCAAGATGATTGTGGTTGAATTGCATTACCAATATCCCTTTCCTGGGTGATGCCTTTTGAAATTAAAAATATTTGATTTGATGATTCACTACCATCTCTCAAAGACGGATCCTCCCGACCCGATTGACCTTAAATTATGCAATCAGACATAATCATATTGAAATCAGCTGGTATTTTGCCTTGGAGCATACTTGATTTATGCATACATACAAATATCAATGGGGAAGTTGACACTTGTCTATTTCCTTGAAACATCTGGCATTCATTAGTAACCTTCCCTCTCCCCAACACAGGAAATACTTTAAATTATTCAAAGAATCATTCAACATGCTGGCTTATCTTAGTTTCTTACTTATTCACTGTCACTAAAGGGTTCTTCCTATTTGATTCAGGTTGAAGAAGACCAAGGGTATGTTTTGAGGCAAAACCAATCTGCATGTAGTGAATCGGTCAATACAGCAGGAAGAGGGCTGCATAGGTTTGATCTTGCATGGATTGTATTTACCTGTGTTTTGGTGAATTTTTCGACCTTCGAAGTTTATTCTTTTATTTGTTTCTTGGCATGATGGATAACCCTCAAATTAATCACGCGAGAATGGATTTGTAGTTTATTATGGTCACAGTTTAACCCTGACTTGTGTCAATACGATTTACTCATTTTGAGCCATTTTACCAGTGTCTAATTATGTGGAGTAGGCTTGGATTCTTATGTGGATCTTCAGAGCTTTCTAAAACACTTGAGCTCTGTTCTCTGATGTAATGGTTTGAAATTTGTTCTCTGATACAATGGAGTGACATTTGCTTTTTTATTTATTTTATTTTTTATTTTTTAAAATTTTCTGATATTGTCACTGATTGTTGAAGTTTAGTTTTGTTTAGTTTAGGGAGTTTTCTGTTTTCAAACACACCATTTGTTTCATATATTTTAATCAATAATCAGTAGATTTGTTATATGACAGCTATTCTGACAAGATGCAAACATTGTATTTAATAATTAGTACTATATGGATGGCTAGATATTTGGCATGATCACTTTTCATTTCCTTGTGCTATTTCATCAAATAACCTTTCTCATTATTGTTTAAAGATGGTGATGTTCTGTGTTTATTTTTTTTGTGTATGGACCTTCTTGCTTCAGACCTTTCATATTCTTTAATAGTTTCTCACCCTTTATTGTGGTTTGGTTGGACATTGTGATTTACATCGCATTGAAATTATCATCACGGTTTTTCATGCAATCATCATCTGCATTTTAATTCCTAGTTGACATGTTTATTAAACGTGGTATCTGAGCTGAAAGTCTTTTGTTCAAATTCCCCATTACCCTTGTGTTAAGGGACTCACGTATAACGGTTTGTGAAGAATGAGACACTTATCACCCTTATGTTGAGCGACTCAAAGTTATCTATGAGAATTGAGATATTGTAATTTAAAGGTTACAGTTAATTATGGCAAAGAGGAAGTGGCTTGTGATATTAGTGGATAGGCTTTCTCATATTTTAACTATTTAATGCCCAAAGGACTTCCCTCTGCCGCTTGGTTTATTTGCTATCTTGTGTTGATGACTTAAATATTTGGATGGTGTACAATTCTGTATAAAACTGAAGTTCCAATGCCAGCAAATGTAGGCATTTCTGTCTTCTCCTTCGATTCAAGTTTGTGTACTTTTTTCTTATTATTCTATTTATTTTGTTTTTTCCTGTTCATTTTTTATCCGACTATCCCAATATCAAAGTGTTCTGGTTTTAACATTTCATTGATTTGTTGCAGGATTGGGACTGTTTTTAATTGTTTTGCAATACATCTTTCTGCTGGTCTGCGGGCAGATGAATCGATTCTTGCTTTATTTGAAGTGTTTTGGCCAATGCTCGAAAAAATCCTTCTGTGCAAACACATAGAAAATCCTAGCTTGTCTGCGGCTACTTGCAGGACTCTCACACTTGTAATTCGAGCATCAGGTTTTCTTTTTTCATTGTTTTATTTATTTCTTGTCAGGCGTTGCAGCTAAAACTTGTTACATCGGCGCACTAGTCATTACCATGATGATTGAAAGCCTGGTAGTTATGCTTAAAACAGTTTCTGTTGTGTAATAGGAGATATATTGATAGGAACTGTACTAGTATAACTTGTAATTCGAGCATCAGGTTTTCTTTTCTCTTTGTTTTATTTATTTCTTGTTAGGCGTTGCAGCTAAAACTTGTTGCATCGGCGCACGATTGAAAGCCTGGTAGTTATGCTTAAAACAGTTTCTGTTTGTTGTGTAATAGGAGATATATTGATAGGAACTGTATTAGTATAATAGTATAATAATACGTGGAAGATGGATTCATATTTTATTCTCATTAATAATTAATAACGAGAAATAAGCTCAGTGATCAAAGGTTATTGCTAATTGCTATCCAGATATGATAGGAGTTTCAAGTATTATATGTTACAATAAAATAACTGCAGTTATTGAACATTTTGAGTGGGATTGATTCTATTGAGTGACTTGTATTTTATATAACAGTAATCTTTAAGATGTTTGTTCGCACATTAAAATTTCAAAGAAAGGGTTTATTTTCTAACAGCTGGTGGTTTATTTTCAGGTCAAAACTTTAAGAGACGGTTGCCGAACATTCTTGAACGCATTATAACGAATTTCATGTCATTTCAGAATCAGGAATCCTACATTAAAGCAGGTGAAACACTTGATCAATTCCTAAAAATGAACAATGCCGAAGATTGATGAAACCTAGTTATTGTTTGATTTACAAACTCATTCCTGCGCTGTGAATGTAATGTCTAGTTATATTAGATATTCTTGGATCCTTGAATTGAATTTCTGCAACTTTGGCATGTAGCAATTTGGAGCAAAATATAATGAGCTCTGTTCTGTGCCATTTTAGAGCCTTTTATATCATTTATATCTTTTTAGTGAAGTCACATGTTGCTCTGTATGTCTCCTCATCTCTTATCTGCTCTCTGTATCTCATTATTGTTAGTTTTTTCCAGCTTCTGTGGTTGTTGAAGAATTTGGCAGTGAGGAGGAATTCGGACCTCTATTCATCAGTGCATTTGAAAGGTTTACTTATTCAACATCAGTAATGGCTCTTACTTCATCTTATATCTGCGATCAAGAGCCTGATATTGTTGAAGCCTACACAAACTTTGCATCAGCATATGTGCGCAGTTGCCCAAAGGTGCCTTTCAAGCTTATCACATTTTTTTCGACCTGTATACCTGATAAGCCCTATAAACTTTTTGCCCTAAAGCTTTGGACCCTGTAGATGAATGGTTTGACTGTTACCCTACCATTCGGTTAACCAGTTTTGCAATTGGGATGAAAACATGTGCCTTCGTCCAAATTGTTACAAAACTGTGAAACCAGCTGCAAGGGCCACAATTGATCCATTCATCAAGTTTAGGAGCTAAAAGTAGCCTTTTTCAGATAAGGGCCAAACATTACAATTTACAAAAAATTGACTGCTTTTATTGATTTAAAAAAATTACTCTTATAAATAGGATCCAAAAAGTTCACAACACATATCAATAAAAAATTTAGGATGAACTAGTGGGCAGTGGCATAGCTTCCTGATCATAATCAAGTTCATTTTGTACTTTGATTTTTTAATATCCACTATCCTAACAAAAATGTGATTTACTTTTCAGGATGTATTAGCTGCCTCTGGTTCTCTTTTTGAAGCATCCCTGCAGAAA
This sequence comes from Hygrophila difformis, assembly GCA_030278955.1. Lineage (NCBI taxonomy): Eukaryota > Viridiplantae > Streptophyta > Magnoliopsida > Lamiales > Acanthaceae > Hygrophila > Hygrophila difformis. Next base: position 50,868,209 of record JAOANR010000011.1, read on the forward strand.
GCAGGAATATGCTGCCCTGCCTTACATCGTGGTGCAGCTCTATCAGCAATGTCATATATGATCTGTAAGCTCTGTTAAAACTCTGATAGTATCCATTTTATTCATGCATTTCTACTTTCTTGACACCGAAGCTCCTCTACCAGGACTTTCAGCTCTAGTATTTCATGGCTAAAATACTTTGAGTTTGTTGGAGAATTTCTGGTGATAATGTAGTTTTCTATTCATCCAGTGCATACAAATAAATGAGAAATGAATTCAAATTAAACTTTACCAGTATCACTAGGACAGAATCCGTCTCTACCCTATTAGTTTCATGACTTATTTCTTTTCATTGTTTGAGCGTGTCAGATATAGTAATAACATGGCATGCCCAACTCATTTATGAGCTTTTCAGGCTTCTTGGAGGTTAGCCATACACTTCTACTGGAACTTGAGGCTTCTACATCTGATTCTGTACAAAATGTGGTGCTTAGAGTCATCTCTCACACTGGAGAGGGACTCGTATCCAATCTGGTCTATTCACTACTTGGTATCTCGGCAATGTCAAGGGTAAATGCATCAATTCTTGCTTTTCAAACTACTCCGAGTTCTAATTTATCTTAATATTGATGCTCTACCCATTCCATTTCCTGCGAAATAGGCCCAGGGTATATATTCCTGCAATTAATGATATATTATTTGACCAACAGCAGTTGGCTTGAGTGGATGGGGCTCTAGTCGCTTAAGCAAGGTCTCGGGTTCGAGCATTGTGTATGCAAAAAACTGCTTTGGCAGAGGCGCCCTTAATTGCCCCTGCAGATCCTTGAGGGATTAGTCTTGGGTCCAATGTGGCCTGGGGATATTCGGTTTCACCAAAAAAAAAATGATACATTACTTAGACGGTACTCCTAATGCGAGAGGAAGTGAAAGCTGTCTGCCTCTCTGCTTCTATTAGCAGATGATAAAAAGGGACCTTTCTTTCCACTGCATTCATTCTAGAAACCATTGCGTAGTGCTTCGTATTCTTCCACAAGATGGAGCTGGATGCTACAATTGGCAAATCTAAAGGGAGACTTTTCTGGCTATTGTATGTCTAGAAACCCCTAGGTTACTGTCACTGTCGTTTGCAATTTGCCATGCCTCAATTGCGGGAATAACTTTGCAGTACTATTGAGCTGAAGAGCCTAAAATATTGTTTCCACAGTGACCAACTGACCATTTAGTACCCAAAACAGCTAATTCTTCATAACATAACCAACAAAAATCTAGTTGTAATATTGCTGGAACATAACCAACTGAACTGAAGTATCTGTTACAAAAGGTCATTCAGTGCCTCTCGATGTCAACCCATTGATAAAATTTTACATCATAAATTGAAAATTCCTATCTGGACTTCTGAACTCCCTACCATGTAGAGTGGCATACTTGTCTTCTGAACTCCATATAAACAGGGCGGCATCCCAACATATAAGCGATGTGAGACATCAGGATCCTACGATCGTACAATGATCCGAACGATTTTATCCCCATCCCACTAATCCCATTAGTTTCAAGATTGGGCGTAGGATCATAAGATCATGCGATCGCGATTTTAATAACCTTAACTATTAGAATAAATACAGATAAAAAAATAAACAAATAACTGTGTTGACTTATCACTTAATAAAAAATACAAATTGTGGTAGTAATAGAGTAATCCTAAGCCCCATGCCAGTTCTTTCTTGGAATAAAACTTGTGTTAAATTCAGTACGTAATTATTCAATGATTCAATATAGAGTTGAAATTTCATTGAATTCTACCAAAACACAATACATTTGACGGTAAAATTTACTTAAATCTTGGATTTATTAAGCAATTTCTGTACGTAAATTTCAAACTATGTGTTCAGATTTTAGATTTACCAAACATTGCCTGAATCTTGAACCCCGACTTATGCTTTTCTACTCTTTTTTATGTGAGGTTACATTTGCTCAAATGTAACTCTGCTTTACTTGAGGGTTTGATCTTTGACCTTGATTGTCAGGTTTATAATAACTTTACACTTGGTTAAGTTTTTTTTTTTACTTGAGTGATAGATCTTGTTCGACCTTGATTCTCAGGTTTAATATAATTTTAGAATTGATTAAGGTAGCTTTTGTTTCACTTGAGGGGTGGATCTTGTAGCTTTGGCTTGCTCGCTTGCTCCTATTACCTAAAGCTCAGACTAATTAAACTAAACAATTCAAAAGATAATGAAGGCTCAAAACCATTTGTTCATGTCTCAAACTTTCAGAGTGCAACGTGAAACTCATTATGCAACTTATTGCAGCATTTAATTCCAAAAAGCAATAAACGAGATGACATATTTTGACCAGTTAAAAGATATCCTACATCCATGTAAAGTAGTTTGAAAGCTTAACAATGGTGTAAGCTTATGAATCTCATAGAATTTTCAGCCTATATTAATTCTACAGCAAAAGGTTATCATGGCGCCCCAGTGAGCCCAGGAAACCATGTACTGCCAAGGCGACATGGTGATCTATCAAGCATAAAATCATTAAATTTATTAAATTACAGCTGGTGCTCCTAACACTTTTTTCAACCTAATATGTAAACTAATAAAAATAAATATGAATTATAAATTATATATTACATTATTAATAATTAAATTTAAAAAAAATCATAATTCAACCTAGCAGGTGCCGTACCAAAGACTAGTGAATAAAGAAAGACTAGCGGTTTATACAGACTAGTGACGATTGGGTTCCTGTACTGGAAGCAGCTTTTCCAGTATATATTGGAATGCATTGTGACCCTTGATTTGATTTTCATCAGTGGTGTAGATTGATATGAGGGTTAAATTTGTAATTACACTTTTTTAATTTAAATATTATAAGTGTATCAATGATTACTTTCTATTACTTTTTCAACTTTTTGCCGAAATCATTTTCAAATCTTTTGTACTACTCATTTTTTTTATTCGTAAATCTTTTCAAAATTTAAATCTATTGAAGAAATCGACTAAAATATAAGAGAATATTAGATAATTATAGACAAAATATCACTTCATATAAAAAACAGAATGCTAGATGCTTCAAAACATAATATTAAATTATTCAAGACAGAATGTTAAGACAGAATGTCTTTAAAATAGAATGTCTAAACAATAACATAATGTGTGTTCATTATACTCAAAATTTATAACAGAATGTCTATTTCTTGGAATACGAGTAAAAGTGTGAACAACATTTAGACTGACAAAGAGTAAATAAAGTTTTCTTGGAATACGTGGCAGTTGTGGTGTAAAATAATAAAAAAGAGTAAATTACATAATTAACCTTATATGATCTAAACCATTAATTTAATAAAAAATCTGATCTAATGGCTAGAAATAATTGGAGGGGCTTCCAGTATATGCTGGCCCAGTACAGGAACCATACCGGACTAGTGAATACCTCGGATGTTTGTATAGGACTAGCAATAGGGCCATAGGGGTAAAGAAGCAAAAGAAACAAATATTTCTCTCTGCTAATAGACTCAAAGAATCAAAAGCAATAGCATTATTTTTGGCAGGCAACGGAGGAGATGGAGCATTATTTCTCTTTGCTTAGTTTCTTTTCTCGTAATCAGGGTTGGGTTTTTCGTGGGTTTTGTTTTCAACCCGACCCCAACTATATTGCCAGGGGGCACCAAGGCGGCAGTTCACTGAAATGGGTCTCAGCACTGCTACGGGGCTGTTTGGAATGGCTTATTTTGAAGTGCTTTTGGCTTTTGCTTCTGCCAAAAGCACTTTTGAAGGAAAATGAGTGTTTGTTTTGGCTTTTGGGAAAAAGCAAAAGCACCTCGAAAAGCTGCAAAAGTGCTTCTGTGAGAAGCAGCCCAGGGGGTGCTTCTCCGAAAAGCAGAAACCAAAAGCACCTAGTAATGTGTGCAGAGTCATAAATGCCCCTATTAATTTATTTAAATTACACTATAAATATATACTATCATATATAAATAACATATCCTTTTTAGTAATTTACACATTTCAAAAGCACTTTTCACTTTTACACATCCAAACACACTTTTGAAAAAAAGCTGCTTTTCAAACATTCAATCCAAACACAAAAGTTAGCTGCTTCTGCTTTTGCTTTTGACTTCTGCTTTTTTTAAAAGCCAATCCAAACGGGCCCTACGTGGCAGTAATTTAGGACAACCTGGATGGCATGGCGTCGCCATGTTAACACTGCTACAACACACAACTTCCATGTAGTTTCATTCTATTAATGTAATGAAAATTTATTTGTAGGGCATATCATTTAAATCTAAACAAGGGACACGAGCTTTCAACTTATAATTAATTGATAATGGGTGGATTGGCCATGTTCCATACCTGTCATTTGATCAATGTCGGATTTTCAACACCCCCTCAAGATGATGTCTCTTCTTGAACCAAATCCCACTTAGGATTGGCATTCCTCAAGATGATATTTTCAGCGATGATTAGGGTACCCGTGTTAGGTATGCTGCCCAGCTTAAGTGGGATTTAGTTCAAAAAAAGATTATCTCGAGGGGGTGTTGAAGATCTCACCCAATATGGAACAGTCTCATCTATTAGTTTCCAATTGATTTTAAGCTCATATCCTGTGTAGCTCGGACTCGGAAAAAAAGGTGGAGTACCCGTGTCCGCCGGACACGACACAACATGACACGGGCCCTGGTATTTTTGTGGGACACGGTACAATCAAATGGTCCTTTTGAAGCACAATACAAAATAGTAAGTGTCCGCCATATATTCCCACACCCGTATCGGACACCTGTACCCGGGTCCGAGCAACATAGCTCATATCCTTGGTACAGACACAGAGTTCTCATGCCAGCCCCCCGTCTCGTATCTATACTCTATTTCTGTTTTTGTTTTGCTCTACCGGTGTTGCTCGATTATGTATTTTTTGTGTTCACACTCAAAGTTAGCCTACCTTGCGCTTGAGGATGCATGTTGAGATTATATATACTACCTCTGCATTCAAATGTTGTTACATTTGGTAATGTAGTACTATTCACACACAGACTTCGGTACTATTCACGCACATACTTCGGTACTATAGGTTTTATAGTTTTATACTAGTTAAAATATAAGTAAGTGGGATCTTGTTAGATTCGTCTCGTCGTGTAATTTTTAAGTATTGAACTTTTAGAATTTTTTCTTGTACCGAATTTGAGTTATTAATGGTTTAAAATGTGCATTAGACCGTGTAAAATGTGGGTCCGTAAAAAATATTTGAATGCAGAGGAAGTATATACTAATTGGATTCTCGTCTTTAACAACCAGAGATGAGTTGGTCACTAATACTTTGAAATGGCCGCCACTTAACTGACTCTACAGCTCTTATATATGAATTAGTTGTTTTTATACTGTTTCTAGTATAGGATAAAATGAAGTTTCGTAGTTTTTGATTTCTTATCATGTTTGCAACATGCAGGAGCATCAGCCTGTATGTCTGCACATTCTTAATTTTCCTCATCAAATTAGGGGCATTTGGGCCATTTTCCGAGTCGGGGGATGAATTTGGGGGGGGGGGGGGGGGGGGGGGGGGGTTGGGGTTGTTGGGGGGGTGGGATGTGGGACGTGGGATGATGTCGCATGATGACTGGATGGGTAGAAAACCACCTCTTCATTTAATATAAGCATGCAGCTTGTTCTGTTTAGGATTTTGCTTCAGTAAAAGCACTAAAATACTTCGTTTGGATGGATAATGAGTAAAGATTGCACCTTGTTGCAGGTTCATAAGGCTGCTACGATCATCCAACAATTGGCTGCAATATGCAGTTTAAGTGAGAGAACAAATTGGAAGGTAGTTATATCCTGGGAAATTTTAAGGAAATGGCTTTACTCTGCTGTGAGTCTCTCTCTCTCTCTCTCTCTCTCTCTCTCTGTGTCGTTTACATGGAGCTTTGCTCAGCCAATGTTAGTACTTTGAAGCTACTATTTCACCTGTATATGCATGTTTAGGTTGGTAGACTCCTAAAGATAATTTTTAGCTCAAGTTGTTTCAACCTATCATGATCTTTCATGCTACACCAGTTTCACAACTCATAAAGATAATTTTTGGATTAAGTACTTTGAACCTACTATTTTATCTGTATGCATATTTATGTTGGTAGACTCCTAAACGTCATTTTTAGTTTTTTCAACTTTCATGATCTTTCATACTACACCAGAGTCCTACAAAACCAGTAAACATTTTCTTTGTAGTTGGTAGGAAATGCAACTTATCAACAGAAGCAACAGATTATTTTTATTTAATCTCAGTTGTTTTTTTAAGGTTCACACAATAAAAACTTTCTCACCCGCAAGAAGCTATTTCTTTCAAATCAATCAAAGTCTTTGTAGAGAAGTATAATGTATTTTCCATTGAATAAAATAATAGAACACTCTATTTACAGAATTTATATAATGGGTGCACTAGAAACAAAATCAAATGTAACTGGATAATAAGAAACAAAATTCAATTTAAGAAACAAGTAGACTAGTTATAATTAGTCAATAATTGATTTATTCTATGCCAGATTACTTATAACCTTCATATGGTCTTGAATCAACTAGTGAATGTATTAGCCAGTCAACAGTACATGAATTTTGCTTTACTAATACAATGGTTACAGCTTACAAGTAAATAAGGGTATATAACAATAAATTAAATGACAGATTTTTTTTTTAAAAATTTTGACAGCTTCGATTAGGGATTGAAAGTTAGTTGGTTATTATTTAATTTGGATTGGGATTTATTGAATATATATATATATATATCAAATTGTTGAAAAATATTTTTAATAGATAAATAATAATGGTTCGTTGAATTTGGACTACTAACATTTGGATGTCGATTTGATAGATGTGAACTTTCCTTCTTGTACATCATTTTTCATCTTGAATTTTCAAGTTATTTGATATTTGGAAATTTAAAAGTCTAGTTGTTGACTATGTCACAATTATTTAATCTATGAGTGTAATTGTTGAACCATCATTTGAACAGTTGGATTTATGCGTGTGTATAACCCTTGCAATAGTAGTTTTCATTTTAATTGGTTTTTCCCACTGAAGACCCCTAGAGTTTTGAGTACTTTTAAACAATAATAACATTGTTGGTATCCATGGAGCATGATTACCTCTGTACCCTTTGTGTAAATCCTGGCCTTTGATTTTATGAATGGAGGGTGTAATTTAAATTCAGTGCTGCTGAAGCAATTTTCAGCAACCAATGCGAACTGTCTTTATATGATGGAACTCCCAAGGGGCTTGATTGATTTCCTCCACTTTTTAATAGTTACAGTATTCTTTCCTTCTTTCCCTTCCAAATTCACATAATGAATTTGCTTGATTTTAATGTGTTTAAATTCGTAACAATGTAGTTTTTATATATAACTTAAATATATTACTCCTTAGAAATACTTGTAAAAAATAATGGAACTCTATTATATCGTTTATATATAGTTGCATGTATTTTTATGATTGTGAAAATAATCAGATGTTAAATCCCATAGGTGGTTTACATACATCATGATATGTGCCCTTAATTATTTCAATTAAGCTTTAGATCTTAATATATAATTTAAGAAGCTACGCTTACATTTCATTGTTAACTGTGCTCATGAGATTGTCCAGCATTCTTGTCATATCGTTTTAATTGTTTACTTTTCTCAATTCAGTCAGACTGGTTGTCAAATTGTAGCTTACCCTAGTTTATTCATTGTGTTTACCTGACCATCTCTGTGGTGATATCATCTTTCATTTTGATGTTTATATAATTGTTGCTGCACACACAGACATGTATAAACAGATTTGATAACTTTAAAAAAATTGTGGGGCGGGGGATGGGTGGTATTTCAGTTGCAGACACTTCCAGCTGATTATCTGAAAGAAGGTGAAGTTGAATCTTTAGTGCCAAAATGGCTGAAGGCTCTGGATGATGCAGCTTCAGATTATCTTGAGAGCAAGCGGCAGTGTGGGGAAACCCTGAATCCTGAGCATGCATATATGCAAGGGAAAGGAGGACGGCTTCTGAAACGTTTATTTAGAGATTTTGCGGACAACCATCATAATATCTTACAGTTGACTTGATTAGTAGATTTCATATACAAATCACTAATTATTTTTTTTCGACTAGCCTATGATTGAAGAGGTCTGTATAATCTATACTAGATGGGTGCTGCATGATGTCACAACACACTACTGCTAGAACTGTGCTACCTGTATATACGATTTTTTTTCCTGGTATTATTGACCGCTTGTAAGTTCGCAAAATTTAGTCGCTGGAGAATTCAGAAGTTCTTAATTGATTCTAAAGTGGGGTGGCAACGAGAAATCAGCTATTCAATGTGCTGGAATTTGCAGCTGACGCAGCAAAATACATTATAAATAATTATAAATCGTACATGCATATGTATATGAAGGATTCAAATCACCTGTACCGAAATTGTATTTTTCCTTTGTCCTATAAATTATAATAAATCATTTTAACCATGTGTTGCTACTTTAGACACTGGACTACTGCTCTATATATCTTACTAGGGTGAGCACGGTTTGGTTATCCGACTTTTTCAGGTATTTGTATTTGTATTGAACCGGACAAATACTTAGATGAAGTATTTGTATTTGTATTTGTAACCGGGGGTTCGGTTACGATTCAATTCAGCGGTTAAGCGAATCGGTTCGAATATTTTGTCAAAGCCGTAAAATTTATAATCAAATTTTTATTTTTTAATTCTTAACCTTTGTAGGTTTTATTTTTGAGATTATTACAATATAATTAAAAAAATTCATATAACTATTGAATTTGGTGATTCCTAGTGTTATCAAAATATATTACTATATTAAAAAAATCTTAGTGTAATGTTTACTTCAATAATAAGTATTCTTAAGGGCAAAAAATAATGAAAAAAATATGTAAAATATATACAAGATATGAAGTATATTTTAAAAATAAATAAATATATTTGGTTCCGTTCGATTAATTGGGAAAAAAATTTAAAGTATTTGTATTTGTATTTGAACCGGACAAATACTTAAATAAAGTATTTATATTTAAACCAGGGTCATCGGTTAATCGGGAATTCGGTTCGATTTCGATTCGATTTAGCGGTTCAATGAATCGGTTCGAAATTTTGGCCACCCCTATATCTTGCAACTATGCGTGTTTTGCTTTTGAATAAAATCATTTTGATTTTGGAGCCAAGGCACAAACCAACTCTAAATTTATTTTTATTTTTAAAAAAAATGAAAAAGAAATATCGATATTTAAGCATTAAGACTACATTTGGTTGCTTGTCCATCCAGAAAATGTTAATGTGTTTGTGATTTTGATGGAAATCATAGGATGATCGAGACATTCCTTCTTTCCTTCAAAGCCGCTGGTTTCTTATTTTCGATATTTTAGTTACCTACTTACCTTGAAACTAAAAAGGAAAACGAAAGAAGTCATAGAGGAAGATAGATGACTACAAATGCTCCCTACCAATAAATCTAATACTCCCTACCAATCTATACTTATTCAAACTTCATAATTTCTAAACTAATTCAATTCTAACATCTTCCCTTTAAATTTTGAAAATAAATAAATAAAAATAATTTGTTGGGGCACTTCTCTCCAAGTAAACATTTTTGTTGGAGCACTTCTCTCCGATCAACATTAGAGAATTCCTTTCCAATATTCTTGGTGCACTTCTCACGTTTCATTGTTGATGCACTTCTTACTTCTCTCCAAAATCAGTTCTATGCACTTCTCACCTGTCAAGTGACTGAGAAGAGTAATTTTTCTTTTCCTAAATTTGCATGTTCATCATTCTTGATTCTACCATATTTTGTAAGTGGCCAAATCATTTGCACTTAAAACATTGGTTTTCTAGTGCCAACAATCTTTTTCTTCGTAAACTTATTACAATGACTACACTGAGGTTTTCCTTTTTCGTTCGAGCTCCGGGTCCATAGAGCGCTTCCAACATGCTCTATATTGTCTTGCCTCATAACTCTTTTCTGAATGATTCATTCCTTGCATCTCAAATTCTCTTTTGAGATTTAAAATCTGCAACAGTTTTATTTGGGGATTACCCTCAAATTTCTCCTTAACCTTATCCCATGCTTCTTTTGGGATTTATAAGCCATTATGCTTGTAAAAATGGCCTTGAATATAACTTTTATTCTTCCGATTTCTTGATTGTGGCCAAGATAGGATTCAATGGAAGAGAAGTCGGGTCAACATTTTTTCTTCAACTTTCCATATAAATCTAGTGCTTACAAATAAGATTTAATGTTAGTTGCCCAGGAAAAATAATTTGAAGACATGGTAATATTTTTTGAAAAAATAATTGAACCCAAAAGACTGTTAACATTGTTTGAAATGGAAAAAAGGTTAAATAAATCCATTTTCTTTTCTAAAAATTTAAATTAGTCATTTTTTTATTTTATTACCAAAACAACGGGCATAATGGTAATATTTCTTTGGTATATCTATTACTGAAATATATTATGCCCGTTGTTTTGCTGAAAATACCATTATGCATCGCTGAAAATAGCATAGTCACATCGCTGAATTGGCCAGTGAATGATTATGTTTCTACAGACTCCAAATAAAGCTTCTAGCAGCGGTCATGAAGTGTAGAAGTTGTCATTCTGCAATTTACTATTAATAGTAGCTATGTGCCTATATTAAAGGCACTTTGGGCTCCAAGACAGGTCCCAATGACGTTGTCAGCGAAAAGTAGTACTATATACGAATCAAGTGGGGGAAAAGTAGTACTAATATTTTTTGACAATTATACCCTTAATTAATTATAGCCATTGGAAAAAATGAATGGTCATGATGCGCCGCAGTACTTACTGTGGCAGTACACTAACATATGCCTTGAGCAAATAATTTAATTTTAATTTTTGGAATGTTATGGATACAAGAAGCCTTGATTTTATTGAAAAATATTATTCAAAATTAAAAATATTAAAAATAGCATGAATTTTATTGTCCAGACGCTTCCTGCATCCATAACCTTTCAAAAAGTAAAATTAAATTATTTACCTAAAAATTAAAATTAAATTATTTACTCAAACCTTACTACGTCCTAAGGTAGAAAACAAAGTAGGATTGCGTTGATTGTTGCTGAAGGAAACCAGAACCAATGAACCATCGGTTGCGGTCGGGTGGTTGGAGGGAGTCCGTACCCGGAGCTTGGAAGACCCGGTAACAAGGCAATCAAACCCAATGTATGTATGAGGTTTGGTGTTTAATTTATTTACGGAAGTATGTTGGATATTTATTTGATAAATGGACTAATAATAATAATAATAAAAATTTAAGGTTTTTGACCTGAAATGAAATAATTTAAAAGGTTGGAGACCAATTAATATAAAAATGACTGATTTGAGCAGAGGACTAAATGGATCAAAACAAAAGTTTAGGACTGAATTGGCAAAGATAAAAGAAAAAGGACTAATATTATGCCCACGTGTCAGGTTTGCCACATTAGCAACTAGGGCAGAATTAGTGAAAAATAGACTGATTTGGACATAATTAGCATTTGTAGCGGACTGTTTTGATAATAAAATGAAAAAATGACTGATTTGAATTTTTGAAATGAAAATGAACGTATTTAACATTTTTCCCTTGTTGGAAATTGAAAAGACCAACCGAAAAAGATAGGTGAAGACAAGGCTTTATTGGTGAAATGAAAGACCACTCTAAAAATCTAGACTTAATCAAACTTCATAATTTCTATATTAAATTGCTCTTTTAGATTGGATGTTAGGAATATATAGGAGTATATTACTCCCTTCGTCCCATTTAACTTGTCTTGTTTGACTTCTGCACACAATCCAATGCATTTTTCTAATGGTTAATATTTCAAAATATGTAAAACGAAAAATTATGTAAAATATATATTATAAAACTACGTGATTGTACGATTCTAACAAGACCCAACTCGACTACTTTTTTCCAAATATATACTTGCAGTAAAATTGAGTCAAAGCTGATGATCATTGTCAAAAAATCTGTTGGTCCCAGTTAACTATCTTGAACTTATGAGCGCGTTGTTGGCTGGTGATCTGAACTACGCGAGAACAGAGTATATGTGTGTGTGCAGAGTGATAAGCGGAAAAACGTAAAACAGAACACAAGATTTGGTAACCTAGTTCGATCCAAGCGTATCTACGTCTCGGGGATGCCAATCCAGGTTCTATTACTAACACTCAAAAGATTCTAAACCTAACAAGACTTAAAAACAATCAAAAGACAGACTCTGTTACCGAGACGACAATTCCGGTAGAACAATCGTAGTCTGGACTCCCCCACAACTTCGATCGCTGGACAACCCGTCCAATCTGATTTTTTGATCGCTAAATCCTTCAGATTCCAGAACCTTGGTGTAGAAGACACACTGAATTGCTCATTCAGATCTTTCAGAGGTTCCTCGCAAGGTGCAACCTCCTAAACTTGATTGATGAAGATTTTCTCCAATTCGGCGATGCCAATTGAAGCAGAATGAAGCGCGATCTCAATGATTGATTACAGATTCATATTCGGTGAAGAACAAATCATCAAGACTCTAAATTCTCTCAAAAAGAACTTTATGAAATCTTGGAGAGAAAACAAACTAACTCAAGAGTAAAAATCGCACAATGAAAATTACAACTCAACTAACTTACACAATCGATCTAAAGACTAACTATATATCAAAATGTAAAACAAAGACCAATTGAACAACTGGGCGGGCTGAGAACAAAAACTGCCAAAGAGCAGTTATCGAGAAGCAGTTACAACAAAACCAGAACTGCTTTCAGGACAAGAACATCTGCACAAGAGTTTTGTTAATATAACAACAATCTTCCCCACTCTTGTGGAGATGATAATTCCATCACCTAAGGGTGTTGAAACTATCTAAGTCCAAAGAGTACAAGAGATTAAGTTAACAGAGAAAACCAATACAAAACATGATCAATAAGTAGGATGTCACAGAGTAGTCTAAACATTTTACAAACAACATCCATGAAAGCATTCAGAAAAGATCAATCAGTGCAGAGCATAAAGATGGTTCAGCAGAAATCCAGATTACCTAACTATTACAGACCCGCAAAACTTAAAAAGTTAACCAGCAATCCAAAAACCACAAAATAACATCCAAAACAAAGTCCAAACATCCACAAATAAGAGTCATCAGAAAAAGTTTACCAAATGTACCACAATGTACCACCAGAATACCAAGTTAGCCAACACCAACACCTACCATATCTCCCCCATGATGGAATATCACTCATCATCATTAGGATCAAGGTCCTCATCGCTAGCCTGCATGTTAGAGGTATCAAAAGTATAGGGAAGAGAAGAAATAATTTTCAAATTCTCCCTTTTGATAAGCATGGCTCTTGACTCTATGCAATTAGACGCTCATTTTGACGAAGAAGTCGACTCTTAAAAGAGTTCACCAGAGCAGGACCGGACAGGGGAGCACGCTTGAAATCATTATCCATGTTCAAAAGGTTCGGTGGAGGGTTGTAAACCTTCAAAGTGACCATTTTGCTGTCCTTAATTTTGACTCCAATCGAAAAAAGAAAATCCGTGATCAATGCCGGATAGGGAAGCTTAGCTCCAGTTTTAATGCGACCATTGGAGTACCTTAACATTTCTTTCAAAAGGAAATAGCCAAAATTCATTAGTCCCATATGACGATGAATACAGAGAAGAAGTTTACCCATATTGGAACTAATCTGGGACTGATTCTTCGTTGGAAGAACATTGGAGCTGCAAAATTGGTATAAGCAGTAGTACTTCAAAGTGAGGCTAACAACACTGAACTTACTTCGTCCAAACCCCTTAACCTTCTCATTTGAGATTTCAAGTGCCACAGTGTGAATATCCTCAGGCATAAGTTCCAAGCCATCGCTTAGATCGTCGTTCAGAGGTAGCTTTAACAACGCACATAAAACAGATGGGGTCAGATCATGAAATTTGCCGCGTATATAAATCTTACCAAACCAGGCTGAGTTAGGGTTAAGAATTTCCGGATGGAGGTTGGCATAAAACTCCCGAACATGTGAGGGCGAATACTGAGTAAGGCCTTGTGCCCAATGAAGTAAGTGCCTCTCATCTAAGTAGTCCGAGAAGCCAAGAGAGGTGTAATGCGTATGCTTGAACACTTCCTCCGGTTTGAAATCCCTCTCCTTGAGCACCTCATGAGAAAAATTTCGCATATCCTCTGTAAAATACTTCTTGCTGTAGGCCTTCTCCGCATCCAACACAATTGGGGCTTTTCGCGGTTTCTTTGCTGCTGAAGCCACAGGAGTTGATTGAACAGGGGGTTGAGGAGTAGGAGCCTTCCTTTTTCAAGCAGATCTCCTTTGTGGTTGAGAAGTTTGTGAGGATGCTCGGCGTCTGCGTCCCTGGTGCGATTCAACAATGTTGTCCATCTCTTCTTGAGTGAGGTCATGGATTCCGTGGTGTGCATAAGGAGACAGCGGTGGATCACCGTGCTCGGCATTTAGTTCCTGAACAATCTCGTCCACGGCCGCCGGATCAACTGTGGGTTGAGGAGGTGGAGAATCGACAGTGATAGGCTCGGTTGGAGGTACTGTTTTGGGTGGATTGACGTGAACAACTCCATCGGTTGAAAGAACAAATGTAGGAGGAGGATGAGATGTCGAAGCATTAGGGTTTGAGGAATTTTGGGGAAAAGGAGTTCCCTATTGCGCAGAAGTTAAAATGTCCGCCACCATTCGTTGAATGGCTTCAGGATTCAGACGAATGGGTTGTGGAGACAGAGTTGGAGCAGTTGGTGGAGGAGTATTTGAGTCGGTAGTGGAGGTGGAGTCGTCGAGGTCAGTGATGATCGCCATTGTTGTCCCCCTTTTTAGAGACTCACAACTTTGCTACGAGCAGAAAACTAAGAAGAGAAAAAGTTAGAAGGAAGCGTATGGAAAAAATAAGGAAAGAAGTGACCTTTAATGGAGGAGAGGATTGCCGGAAACCGAAGAGGCGGAGGACAGTTTTCGTAAAACGTGGGCGACGTGACCAGTCTGCAGCAGTTGCAGAGCCGACGTGACGTCATCCAGACTGCCGCGCGTGATGATGGTGTTCCGGATAAGGCTTCTCCATTTTGGGCCTTTATTGTTTGGGCGTGCAAAGGTAAGTTTTAACATTGCAAAAATTAGGCCCAATTATTAAGTAATTTAATTATGATACGAGAGGCCCAAGGTAGTCCTTAAGCCTTCGAATTTTTCTCCGTCCAGTGCTTTTGTCAGAATGTCTGCTCGTTGCTCCAACGTCCCAATATGTTCTATCCTGCAAATATTATCCTCCACAAGATCTCATATAAAATGATAACGAATATCTATATGCTTGCTCCTATTATGTAAAACAGGATTTTTGGAGATATTTATTGCACTAGTATTATCACAGAAAACTAAAAAATCATTCTTAATGATACCGTAGTCCTGAAGTAGTTGTTTCATCCAAAGCAATTGAGAGCAGCAGCATGTGGCAGCAATGTACTCTGCTTCGGCTGTGGATAGAGCTACGATATTTTGTTTTCTCGAATACCAGCTTACTAAGTTGTTCCCCAAATAAAAACATCCTCCAGTAGTAGATTTTCTGTCATCACAGCTACCTGCCCAATCTGAATCGGTATACCCAACTAGATCAAGAGATGATCTTTTAGAAAACCAAATCCCAATATTTAAAGAACCCTTTATGTATTTCATAATCCTTCGTACTGCCTTCATGTGAGACTCTTTAGGATCCGATTGAAATCTAGCACATACTCCCACACTACATGAAATGTCTGGCCTAGAAGCAGTAAGATAAAGTAAACTTCCAATAATGCTTCTATAAACCTTTTGATCTACTGACTTCCCAGCTTCATCCTTGGTCAGCTTCTCCTGTTGTCCTAAGGGCATCCTGATTACCTTGCAACTATCCATGTCAAATTTCTTTAACATATTCTTTGCATACTTTTCCTGACTTAGGAATATACCATCAGCTTCTTGTGTAACTTGAAGTCCTAAAAAGTAATGCTGCTCACCCATCATAGACATCTCAAATTCTGATTTCATCGAATGTACAAACTCATTTCTGAGTTTGGTTGATGTCGATCCAAAAACAATGTCGTCGACATATACCTGAGCAACAGTTAAGTGGTCGTCCTGACGCTTGACAAACAACGTCTTATCAGCGTTTCCTCTCTTAAATCCACTGGCAACAAGATACTTTGATAATCTTACATACCAGGCTCGAGGTGCCTGCTTTAATCCATATAGTGCACCTTTGACACGATACACATGATTTGGATGCATCGGATCTTCAAATCCACTAGGTTGGGCAACGTAAATTTCTTCATTGATCTTCCCATTTAGGAAGGCTTTCTTTATATCCATCTGGTACAGCTTAATATTCAATGAACAAGCAATAGCTAAAAGAATCCTTACCGCCTCCATGCGTGCAGCAGCGCGCGAATGTCTCACCGTAGTCGAGACCCTCAATTTGAGTATATCCTTGTGCAACTAGTCGTGCTTTATTCCTGACTATATTGCCTTTTTCATCAGTTTTTTTTCGATACACCCACTTAGTGCCGATCACATGGACATTTGGAGGTGGTTCTGTCAGCTCCCAAACGTCATTTCTTTCAAATTGAAGTAGTTCGTCTTGCATGGCAGCGATCCAGTATTCGTCCTTCAGAGCTTCTATTGTGTTCTTAGGCTCTATCTTTGATACAAAACAATTGAAACCAGCTAGTTCCTTAAAATCTATAGTTTTATGTCTAGTCTGCCTCTGTGCCGTAGGATCACCAATGATGTCATCAGTAGAATGATGCTTATGAACTCTCGGTCCTCTTCTATTGCTTTGAACTTCTTCTACATGTTGTTCCTCAGAATCCTGTTCCACTGTAGTCTCAACTTCGGCTTGACTATCCGGTTCCTTATCTTGTTGTTCAGGGATGACCTGTTCATTCTCAACAATAGGCTCATGATTTTGTTGGGGTAGATGATCATCATCATCAGTCCTGTTGTCTATAAGATCAAAATCCTCAAAAACAACATTAGTAGTTTCAATCATCTTCTTAGCATTTAGGAGATATACACGATAAGCTTTTGAAGTATTTGAGTAACCAATAAAATAACCATCATCAGATCTAGAATCAAACTTCTTTAAATTTTCTCTATCTCTAAGAACATGACATTTACAACCAAATATGTGAAAATACTTTACCATAGGCGTGTTACCTTTCCACAACTGATAAGGAGTAGTGTTCGTATATGGTCGCAGCAACACACGGTTTGCAATATGATTGGCTGTGTTAACAGCTTCAGCCCAAAACATCTTACTCATCGAACTTGCATGTAGTAAGGATCTTGCCATCTCTTGTAGAGTTCTATTCTTTCGTTCAGCCACTCCGTTTTGTTGAGGAGTTTTAGGGGCAGAATACTCATGTGCAATCCCATGCTCATCACAGAAACGGTCGAACGATTGATTTTCGAACTCCTTACCATGGTCAGTTCGAATTCGAGTAATCTTTCTTTGCTTTTCATTCATCAGACGTAAACTCAAGGCCTCAAAATATTCAAATGATTCATCTTTTGACCTAAGAAAATAAACCCAAGTAAAGCGAGAATAGTCATCTACACAAACTAAAATGTACCTTTTACCATTTAGACTTTCGACTTCGGTAGGTCCCATAAGGTCCATGTGTATTAAGTCAAGGCAATCCTTTGTGGTAATTTGATCAACCTGTTTGTGCATAGAACGAGTCTGCTTTCCTTTGGCACAATCTTTGCAAATAGTTTGGTCGTTTCTGGGTAGCTTCGGTAACCCTCGAACTGCACTTGAGTTGCTTAGCTTGTGCAAAGATTTGTAATTTAGGTGTCCAAGACGTTTGTGCCACAAGTTTGTCTGATCAGTATTGGTAAGCAAAGCCTGTGAGGTGTCATCAGTTAAGATATAACAATTATTCTTCGAACGACCTCCTTTCATAATGCTTTCATCTTGGTCATCAAAAACTTTACATGAGTGTTTGGTAAATAGGACCTGTAAATCTTCATCACAAAGTTGACTAATAGAGATAAGATTAGTTGTTAGTCCTTTAACATAGTAAACCGTGAGAGTTTAGAAAGTATCCCATCCTTTACTTTACCAAAACCAGCTATTTTGCTTTGTTTACCATCTCCAAAAATGACATCTCCACATTATTTTTGAATGTAATTAGCTAAGAGGTCTTTCCTTCCAGTCATGTGGCGAGAGCATCCGGAATCAAAATACCATTGATCGTTTCGCTGATGTGCCTGCAACGAAAGAACAGCAAAGCATACAGAATCCTTATTTCTATTTTTAGGTATCCATACCTTCTGCATTCTGAATTTCTTTCGAAGTTCCTGATCAGGCCAAACGACTGGTCTTCCATTCATAAGATCCCTTAAAATTCGCATACATGTATCAGCTGTGTGTCCAGGTAGGTTGCAATAAAGACAGTCCCGTTTTCGTCGGGACGAACAATCTTCTTCAGCAAAGGATTCTTCATGAGTTGAGGGCAAAAATCCTCCACTCGTGAACTTTGTTTTGCTTGGTGTAGATTGCTTTGTGTACCCTAACCTTGTTTGATCTCCAACACGTTTTCCCATAGAAAGGACTTCATCAAGTTTATTTTTACATTTAGATACCTTTTGAAGCTCATTGTTCTTGGCTTTGAGATCATCAAGAATTTTGCCTTTAAGTGTGTTGTTTTCCTTTTGCATGACTTCATTCTTCTCAACTTCAAGATCATATGCAATACCAACGTCTGTCAGTTGTCCCAAAAATTTTTTGTTCTCCTGAACAACAACTTCAGAGTCTTCTTTGAGTTCATTGTAGTCAGCAAGTAGTTGATCATACTCATCATCACTTTCACCTGAATCAGAATCACAATTGTTAGGTGAAAAACATATGGACTTGACAATACCTTCAATTGTAGGGCTTGCAACTCTTGAGGTGAAGGCAACGACTTCATCATCTAATTTTTGTTCATCAGTAGTTCCTTCAAAGTCATCATCGCTTAAGGTTGCTTGCAATGCCATCTTCTCTCTTAATTCTCTTCTCTTGGTAGTAGCACATTCAGTTTGAATGTGTCCTTTACCTTCACATTCATAGCATATCACGGATCCAAATTTATCAGGTTTGCCATAATCCTTCTTTGAATTAAATCGATCACCCTTGCTGCTATCCTTCTTTTTGAAGTCTTTGCGTGGTAGTCTGTCCGTCGTCGGAACATCACTGGAACTTCAACCTTGACGTTTTTTGAACTGTTTGGCTCTTCTGTCTTGCAACATCTTGGCTACCTTTCTGGTAATGTAAGATACATCATCTTCAGAGAAATTACCAGAATCTTCTTCCACGTTGAGTGCAATGTTCCTTATAGACTCTTCTTCTAGGTGGTTCATTTCATAGGTTTGAAGAATTCCCACCAGACCATCCAAAGTGATAGTATTCAGTTTATCCAGTTCTTCTAGTGTAGCAACCTTCGGAGCATACTTCTTGGTAAGAGTCCTCAACATTTTTCGAACGAGTTTCTGATTATCGTAAACCAAACCTAAGGAATAGGCTTGATTCACGACGTCCTTGAACCTTCCATAGTAAACGGAGATCGACTCGTCTTTCTTCATCTTCAAACTTTCGAACATTGTCTCGACTCGCTGTAGCTTGGTAGCACGAACATCTTCTGATCCTTCATACATTACTTCAAGTGTTTTCCAGGCATCATAGGCTAGAGTATGGTTTGTGACTAGCTGAAACTGTGTTTCGTCCATGGCGCTAAAAATTGCATTTAGGGCCGTATAATTTCCTTTCTTGGCGTCTTTTTCTGCTTGAGTATATTCAGCCTTGGTTGCAGCTCGACATCCAGGAGGATCTGTGGATCCTTCAGTTGTAGCTCGTGGTCGAGTCGGTGGTTCCCATGCAGTCTCTACCGCATCCCAGACTTCATCTCCGAGTGCCATCAAATGGATTTTCATCCGAGTTCGCCAGTATCGATAATTTGTGCCATCAAACAACGGTGGCCTAGAAACAGATGCACCTTCTCTGCTCATTTTCAAGATTTCTCAAAATCGTCTCTAGTTCGTCAGAGTCTGCCGCTCTGATACCAAGTGTTGGTCCCAGTTAACTATCTTGAACTTATGAGCGCGTTGTTGGCTGGTGATCTGAACTACGCGAGAACAGAGTATATGTGTGTGTGCAGAGTGATAAGCGGAAAAACGTAAAACAGAACACAAGATTTTGTAACCCAGTTCGATCCAAGCGGATTTACGTCTGTGGGGGATGCCAATCCAGGTTCTATCACTAACACTCAAAAGATTCTAAACCTAACAAGACTTAAAAACAATCAAAAGACAGACTCTGTTATCGAGACGACAATTCCGGTAGAACAATCGTAGTCTGGACTCCCCCACAACTCCGATCACTGGACAACCCGTCCAATCTGATTTCTTGATCGCTAAATCCTTCAGATTCCAGAACCTTGGTGTAGAAGACACACTGAATTGCTCCTTCAGATCTTTCAGAGGTTCATCGCAAGGTGCAACCTCCTAAACTTGATTGATGAAGATTTTCTCCAATTCGGCGATGCCAATTGAAGCAGAATGAAGTGCGATCTCAATGATTGATTATAGATTCATCTTCGGTGAAGAACAAATTATCAAGACTCTAAATTCTCTCAGAAAGAACTCTATGAAATCTTGGAGAGAAAACAAACTAACTCAAGAGTAAAAATCGCACAATGAAAATTACAACTCAACTAACTTACACAATCGATCTAAAGACTAAGTATATATCAAAATGTAAAACAAAGACCAATTGAACAACTGGGCGGGCTGTGAACAAAAACTGCCAAAGAGCAGTTATCGAGAAGCAGTTACAACAAAGCCAGAACTACTTTCAGGACAAGAACATCTGCACAAGAGTTTTGTTAATACAACAACAAAATCAAACAGGACACATTCACTAGGACGGATGGAGTATTAGTAGTAATATTCCTATGTAGTTCCCGGTTGAGAACAGCAGGAGAAGATGAGGTGAGGACAATGAATGAAGAATGTTGATGACTAATTGCATAGAGCAACAGCCGAATGACAAAACTAGTGGGCCTAGTGTTGCAACTTGGTAGCACCACCATCGACTGCGACTGCGACTGCGACGGCGAGGGGGCAAACTGTAAGCAAGGTAGTGGCGAGTGATGAGCCGGCTGGAATGCCATGGAAATGGATGATCTCAATTCCCAGTTTTGGAGTTGCCCAGCCATGGGTACTGGGTAGTGACAGTCGGACATTGTTAAGGAATTATTCAGATTTCAGTGCCCACCGCACCCCCATTAAGTAATTATTACTGGAGCCTGAGCCTGGAAGTAGTTTTACTATGCTTGTACTAGAGTAGAGTATGGTAGTAGTAGTAGGAGTAGTAGTAGAGTATCCAAGGAATTATTCAGATTTCAGTGCCCACCGCACCCCCATTTAGATTTTTGCATGTATTTTTTTATTCATCTATATATTTGTAAAACCATTACTGAAGATATCTCCCTTTCAAATTTCAAATTTTTCTTTATTATAGATTTTTGCATTTTTGATTTAATAATTTATAGTTTTGAATTTAATTTATTTATTTATGTTAAAAGATATATTAATGTAGATATAAAAATCAAGATATTTAGTATTTAAAAGATTTGTAATTTTCAATTTATATGGAATTCCAACCATTTTCAATTTCAAAGATTTGAATTTCAAAATTTTCAATTTTTTTTTGTATTTTTTTTGTTTGCATTTTTTATTCCCAAAATTTTTCAGTTTTTATTTATTTAATTTAAATTTTAGACTTTCAATCCATCTATTACCAATATGTAATCTTTTTTATGGGGAGTTTGTCTCTCAAGTTTTAGTAATTTATTTTTATTTTAACATTGAATTTTATGTTTATATTTTATTTATTTGTTTATTCATGTTAAAGATATATTATTGTGTGTCACCCAAAAAAAAGATATATTATTGTGTAAATGAAAATCTCAATTTTCAGTTTTAAAAAGATTTGAAATTTCCAATTTATATCCCAAAATTTTTATTTTCTAAAAAACTCAGAATTTTAAATTTATATGTAATTCTTACTTTTCAGTTTTTCGTGATTTATTCATTCATTTTTTTTCAATTATTATCTTTATTTTAATATTTAATTTTATCTAATAAATTATTTTATTCATGATTTATTTTATTCGTGATTTAGTTTTTAGTTTTTCGCAAAAAAAATATAAGGATAAAAATGAGAGTTAACAGCACAAAGAATGCAACATTTCTCAGCAGGTATATGAAAAAAGGTGGTAAATTAAATATATTTTAAAAATAGTATCATATCAATATTTAGGATGACCAATTTTTAATTTAGTTGTTTTTTACTTTCTAAATCAATTTTTAATATTACATCACTATTGCTAATTCTACTAAAAAACGGAGTCGATATGAAGATTCAACCGCCAATGTAGCGGATGAAATGTAGTTCTCAAATATTTTAAAAAAATAGTCATGTTATTCAACTAATAAAAGGTTTGGCAAAAAAAACTAATAAAAGGTTTTTATTGTTTCATTTTTTGAACAATAAAGAGTTGATTTTTATTTTCGAATTAATCTTTTGGAATATATTTGGAATATAAATCTTAGTCCAAGTATATGATGATGAGAAGTCCACATGCAAAACAATTACCACATAAAATGATTTAACCTCTCTTCTTATTAAAACAAAGTTCATTATTTGGGATGAAATTGATATACTGGTTATGAGCCCGTGTGATTTAACCAAATTCCCCATTCAATTTAGAGAAGATAATTCGCAGTCGAAGTGTGTTTTGCTATAACTATAAATAAAAGTCAATTCCATTGTTTAAAGAATGTTGGACTCTATATTCCAAAAACATAAATTTTACCACTTCAAATCCAAACATTTTTAAAAATAGTGCTATACTAGCCCCTACTAATGAGATGGTTGATACGATTAATGATTACATCACAGAACGTATGTCTACAAATTAAAAGGTATATCTCAGCTCCAACAATATTTGTCAAAATGACGAAAGCATAGATAATGACAATGAAATATTTTTCACCGAAATATCTAATCATGATCAATTGTTCTAGATTATCGAATCAAGAAATAAAGTTGAAGGAGGGATGCATAGTCATGCTTCTTAAAAATATAGATCAATCAAATAAATTATGCAATGGAAGCAAGTTGATAGTAATTAAGATGCAGAACCATACAATTCATGTTAAACTAATTTTGGAAAATCATGAAAACAGAAAATTCTTATTTGGTAGACTGATTATGAGCCCGCCTGATTTTACCAAATTCCTTATTTGATTTTAGAGGAGAAAATTCACAGTTGTAGTTTGTTTTGCTATGATTATTTACAAAAGTTAATGTCAATCTTTAAATAATGTTGGACTCTATCTTCCAAAATCAGTTTTTAGCCATGAACAATTATATGTTGCAACATTTCGTATCACTAGCAATAGAGGACTCAAAGTATTAAGATGTAATTAACATCGATTAACTCATGATACACAAGAAATGTTGTTTCAATGAAATTTATATATGGTAGGAATTTGCAAAATGAATACTTGATGTTGGTGATGGTAAAGTTAGTATTGATCTTTAGAGATGTACAACCAGATTTGACATTTTTCAAATGATATTTTTATAAACTATGCGGGTGATCCTATAGTGACATTTTTTTAAAAGTATATATAAAAATATAAATTCCAACACTTCAAATTCAGACATTTTTAAAAATGATGCTATACTAGCCCTACCAATGAGATGTTTAATACGATTAATGATTACATCATAAAATGCATGTCTGCAAATGAAAAAGTATATCTCAGTTCTAACAAGATTTGTCAAGAGATTGAAAGCAAAGATAATGACGATGAAATATTTTTACGGGTAGTGATGGCAATAGGTCGGGTCTGAGTTGGATCCGCCAAGACCCAAGACCCGACACAGGGCTCGGTTCCGGATCTGACCCGGACCCATTGCCATCCTTAGGCAACGGGTCAGTTCTGGGTCCATTTTTATAAGGCCCAAGACCCAACACAAGCTCGAATCTTGCTCAGTTCTCGGTTCTGACACGAACCCATTGCCATCCCTATTCATGGGAACACGATCCAGTGTTTTGGATTATCGAATCATGTAATAAAGTTGAATAAGAGCTGCGTAGTCATGCTTCTTAGGAATATAGAGCTGCGTAGAATGATTATGAGCCCGTTTGATTTAACCAAATACCCTATTCGATTTCAAATGAGTGAGTCCCCACTCTCAGTTTGTTTTGCTATGACTATAAACAAAAGTCAATGTCAATTTTTAGCCATGGATAATTATATTTTGTAATATCTCATATCACTAGCAAGTGGGGACTCAAATTAATATATGATGAAGATGAATTAATTTAGGATTAAAAAAAATGTGTTGAAGATGAAATTTTTAACAAATTGTGAGTTTTAATATTATGCTTAATACTTATATTTAAAATTTTGTTTGCTTTTATATAATTTCAAATTAAATAAAAATATTATTTTAATATTTATCAGGGATAAAAGAAGACGGTTTAATATGATTTATCTATTAGTTTTATTTTAAAAATAATTGAATTATATTATTATATACATCATCTTTCGAATATATATAATTATTAGACATTTTCTATTATTGAAAATATATTTTTTATTACGTTCATATATTGGGGAAAAAATACCGAATATACCATAAAACCGCACATATCATAATGAAAAAATACCTAGCATGCCGAAATTTTCGGTATACTGTAATTTTCGGTACACTATGATATCGTACTGTAAGATTTTGTTATAGTAGCGGTATATATTTTTTGATGCCACGATATACCATTACTGTACTGAACTTCGTTATACTTCCTTCGTCTCATTGTTTTACGGACCCACCCATCACGACTGCCGATACACATTTCTAATTGTTAATGACTAAAATTGTGTACAATGAAAAATATAAAAAATTGATATTATAAAACTACAATATTAGACGAATCTAACAATATCTCATTTGATTATGTTTTTTTTGTACATAACTATGATAAAAATTTGAATCAAAGTTAAACAGCGAATAGTGCCAATAAACCATCCGTGACGAAAACACCGAGATGAAGGTAGTATATCGTAGTATTTGTATGTCGGTATATGCCGAAAGGTTCGGTATGTCGGTATATACCGCAATAAGAGTATGTCGATATGTACATTTCGATATATCGGGTTCCGTATCACAATTCATCCATAAATTTTGGTACGGTATATGGTATGGCGATAATGTGTCGGCACATCATACCAACACAGCCCAATATATTATATTATGAATATACATTATATATAAAATATATAATTATGCCCCTCAAATTTCGACGGGTTAGTTACTAGTGTAGGAATAATACTACTACTGGCTACTGCAATAATAAGTGTAGGAGTGTATGGGTGTTAATTACCAGTACTTAATGAATACTACATTCTCACTCTCTCAGTATTGTATTTGTACTGTGTGGTGTAATGCGTTTGGTGGGTCATTTGTCGGCGCCCGGTCACTTTCTGCTCTCTCCCCGAGTCCACTCCTGCCGGTCTCTCATATGATCATTCATACTCCAAATAGGTAAATCATAAATTCATAATCCGTCTCCTTCTCCTCCTATTCTGGTGAGTGATTAATGATTATTCAGACCCGAGACCTGCGACCTGCCTTGTTATCTAAAAATCTAATGGAGTACTGCTAAGAAAGTAAGAATAATAACAATGATTGCCGTTCCCAACTCCTTAAGTCATCATTCAGATTTCAGACTCGAGAGAAACTAAAGAAAACAAGAGTTGGGATCAGAATTCCGAAACAAAAACTATACTCCACTAGTATTTCTTGTTTGTTTAAGTTTGGTGGATGGGTTGGATTTAATTGGTCTCTCTCTCTCTCTCTCTTTTGGTTGCTTTATTCATTCTGCCTTGCATAGTTGCAGATAGTGTGTCATGACTCATGACTCAATGCTTATGTGTGTGTGTGTGTGCGCGCGCTGTGGTCCAATGATGTAGTAGTAGTAGTTGAAGTGGCTCCCTCCCACGCCTGACGCCACGCCACCACCCACCCATCAGTACCCACCAGCCACCTCACAACTCAATAATCTAACAAGTATCCATCCAATAATATCCAATAATCCAAATCCCTCCCTCAATAAACAACAAGAAACAAGAAATACAGATCCTCACCCATCTATCTATCTGCCCATCTGCACTGCTATTATTCCTTCCTTCCAATTCATTCAATTGAATATTCATTCATTCATTCAATTCACACATTTCCTCTTGCCCTGTGGAAGATCTGATTTCAATGCTCAACTCTCCAGTCTCCAACCCACACCGATATTTATGTCCCGGCCGATCTGAATCTGATAGATTGCCCACTTTCCTACATCGATGTTGCTCCCCATTTTTGGAATAAAAATTTCTTCTTTCTTCTCGCTGTCGCAGCTTTTTGGGGCCTGGGCTGTGTACCTCTGCCCTCTGCTCTCTACCTGTTTCCTCAGCAGCCTCCTTGCTGCTGCTCTGCCTTTCTCTGCTCGCTCCCCATAATTCCTCGCCCGATCTTTATATTTTACATTTGATTTCTTTTCTTTTCTGCCACACTCCAGTCACTCACTCCTCTCTCTCCTTACTTTCTCCGTATCCCTAACTCAAATTTTCTTTTTTTGGTTTTTCTGTTTTCCGAACCTAGATTTGTGCGTAATCTGACTCAACTTGAGATCCCATCATCCATGCCAGGTGTTGTGCTATACATCTTTCTTCAAAACCTCAAACAAACGCGGAGCTGAGGTCCAACCCAGACCAAATGTCAACGACTCTTGCAGCAATTTTAGGAGGTGCTGCAGGAGCCGTGGCATTGGTATTGATCCTGATAATAATTATTTGGTGTCGAATTTTCCATGCTAGGAACGTCTCGAGGCCATCTGAGACAGCTTCTTCTGATTCAGTTCAAGGTAAAAACAAGTTTTTATTACATCATCATTCAGAGCCGTATTTGTACAGTACTAGTATACTCTCAAGAAAGAAGCACATGTCAAGAGAATTTATTCCTTTGTTTTTTCCAGTCGGTAGGATCGAATTCACTGTGCGAGATGCGAGGACATTTGAGATGAACGAATTGTCATTGGCCACAAAAAATTTCAGCGACAAATGTTTGATAGGGCAAGGAAAATTTGGGGAAGTATACAAAGGATTGCTTCATGATGGGATGCTGGTGGCAATTAAAAAACGACCCGGCCCCCCGAGTCAGGACTTCCTTGACGAGGTATATATATATATGACATGAATTATTGAATCATTGAAGCCATTATCATGATTATGAATGCAGCAATTACCTTGTTCCTTCCCTTTCTGTTCTTTGTTACCCTCCCTCATGCTTTCTTTCATGACTCACTTACTCACTGACCCGACCACCAATCTACCATACCATGTTTGATATCCTTGTATTTCATTTTTGCTTGTGCCTATATTAGTTTTCATTGACACATTGCCTTACTGTCGTACAACAAACATTTCTCTGAATGAGACTGAGTTTGAGGTTCCTTTTTTTTCTTTTTCAGGTCCGCTATCTGTCATCCATTCAACACCGAAATCTGGTCACACTTTTAGGTTGTTGCCAGGAAAATGATGTACAGATTCTTGTCTACGAGTACATTCCTAATGGAAGTGTTTCTATTCATTTGTATGGTAATTAGCTCTCTCCATTGTTTCTTGCTCTCTTTTTCCATGCCCGGTGTGCATGTCTCTGTGATTCTCTCTGTCTGCCTCATTCACTCAAGTAAATTAACCATCGAATTAATAATACCATCTTTATTTTCTCATGCTGCATAATATTTCATGCCTGTGATGTATGGAACCATGAAATGATCAAGCCAGATCGTTCTTTTGTTCTACCTCTTCCCTTGCTGCTTTTTACCCTGTAAGACCTTCTTACAATACCTCTATCCTCGTTCCATTTTTATTAACCCATTATCTGTTTCCCTGTCATCTGGTACCATCATACCTACACATATTTATTTCTTTTATTCATTTTCAATTATTTATGACTGAATCGCATACAACGTACTTAACTATTCGCTGCATCTATGCCCTTTTTGAGCTAAAGCCCTGAAATGCAATGAATTTTATATGCATCTTTTTGCTATTCACTCTTTACTTCTTACTTCATTAACCATCCTGTCCTTGCTGTCTTGTTATATTGTAAGTTGTGACCTATCTCATTCTCTTACACAACACCTCCTTCCCTAATCTCAGGTGCTGGGCAGGTTCCACAGGAAAAGCTTGAATTCAAGCAGAGGCTTTTAATAGCTCTTGGGGCAGCTAAAGGTGATCCTCTGCAAAATCAGTGAGCATTTTTTGGCTTTCCTTGCATCAACTTAAACGGACTCTATGAGGGAAAATTATGACATTATGCATCAGATTAATTTCTGATAACTCAACGATGTTTAGCTGGACCTGAAAGTTGTCTCTTCTAGTGCCATCTTTAAACATTAAATGGCAAAATGCTTAAGTGTGCTTTTATTCTCAACCATTGCTTAACTTTATGTATGCAGGTTTGGCTCATCTCCACTCCCTCACTCCTAGGTTAATACACAAAGATTTCAAAACCGCAAATGTTCTTGTAGATGAGAACTTTGTAGCAAAAGTTGCAGATGCTGGGTTACGGAATTTTCTTGGAAGATTCGATTATGGAGGCCCATCGTCCCAAGTGGCGACGGACGATATTTTGCTTGCCCCAGAGTAATAATACACATTCCACTTGACCATTTATCAATACAATTCAGTTGCTAGGTATTAATTAATGATATACTACTTATGTGTTCATGTGCTTGTGCAGGGTTAGTGAATTCAGACGATTTTCTGACAAAAGTGATGTTTACAGCTTTGGGATATTTCTCTTGGAGCTTGTTAGTGGGCAAGAAGCAAGAGCCTTGCTATCTTCTGAATCCGATCATCAGAATCCACTTGAATGGGTAAGTTTCATCTGATTTTTGCACAAATCAGCAGTGCAGTGGAGCACATTGCCCAGGCCCCAGTTGCCCTTAGTCTTCTATTTCAACTATGTACTATATGGCTTTGCCTAAAAAGAAAAAAGCGCCAACCACAAACCAGTAAAAAAATCCATGTGTGTCATTTGATTCCTGTTTTCAGGTGCAAAACCTTCAGGATTCTGGCAGCATATCTACGATAATCGATAAGAGATTGGGTAATAGTTATACAACAGAAGGAATGGAAGAGTTGATACAGTTGATAGGGCAGTGTCTGAACCCTTCAAGTGAGAGGCGTCCTGGAATGAGCTATCTGGAAACGGAACTGGATCGGATTCTTGAGAAAGAAATGAGCTTGACAACTATCATGGGGGAAGGGACCCCGGTTGTGATGCTGGCAAGCCAGCTTTTTAGGGCATCTAAATAAGAAACAGGTACAGCCGTACGGTGGTACACGCCACCAGTAGTACTGGTGGAGGAGGTTTGAATCGACAGCGGGCTGGGGATATAGAACATACATTTCCTAAGTAGCAGAAATATATATACTCTATAGAGCCCTACAGACTACAATACTACTCTGCCTGCTTGAGAGTTGAGAGTTGAGAGTTTCTCAGTCACTGCCACGCCAAAGAGTAAATGAGTTGTTGTCCAACTGTGTGATAATTGTATAAAAGGAACGACAGTTGGACTATTTTTTTATTATTTCTATTTCCTTGATGAGTTGTTCTTAATTAGTACTATTCATGGGTCCATGCTATTGCTACAATCTACATACCTTGTTAATATTCATTACCTTTGTTATTGTTGTTATTACTGTTACAATAACCGATATTATAAGTACTTTGTTTGTGCTTGAAATTTGGATCTGAACTGTATTATCGTATGGGGAATGGGGCTTATAGGTCAGTACGCACTGTGACAGTTTGATTACAACTGCATATTAGACCAATGAAATGAGCCGAGCCAAGCGTATTGTTTTTGTTTTTCACAGTATTGTTTTACCTCAGTTGGAGTTCTTAGTGGGCGTTTGGAATGATTTTTTTTTTAGATGCTTTTGGCTTTTGCTTCTAGAAGCAAAAGCATTTTTGATGAAAAATAGTGTTGTTTTTGCTTTTAAAAAACACAAAAAGTACCTCGAAAAGCTAGAAAAGTGTTTCGGGGAGAAGCAGCCCAGTGCTTTTCCGAAAAGCAGAAGCCAAAAATACCTATTAATGTGTACAGAGTCATAAATGTCCCTACTAATTTATTAAAATTACATTATAAATATATATTAAGTCATAATCTTTTTTGGTAATTTACACATTTCAAAAGCACTTTTCCACTTTTACACATCCAAAAACATTTTTGGAAAAAAACTGTATTTCAATCATTCAATCCAAACACAAAATTTATCTGCTTCTATTTTGACTTTCACTTCTGCTTCTGATTTTGTCTTCTGTTTTTTTCAAAAATCAATCCAAACGAGAGTCGAATTATAAATAAGGGTAGGGACGGGTTTGACCTAATAACTTCCACCTTTGTTTATTCTTTTTATTAAGGCCAAAAAAAAAAAAAAAAAAAAAAAGGTACACCATTAGCAAAAAGTGGTGATGTACAGGAACCCAATTGTTGCCCCAGAACTTATTCGGAGTGAAGGATTTACACTTCTTAGAGCCTTCCTTTGCAAGTCAAGCAGCAACAAAATTACTTTTAAGAAAAAATTATTTTTACGAAAAGCATATGAAGTGGAAAACCCTATATGCGAAGTTGTTAATACCAAAACAAGCAAGCGCCATAATTGTTCACACTACCATCACAATTTATTACAGACATTTTGAGTTTTGATTGAGCCCAAGATGATGATGATTCGAAATCAGAAGGCGAGGCCGAGGGATCGGATAGCAACATGATGTTTGGAGAGCAACAATCAGTGCAGCGCCAATGACATACTACAAGGTTCCCTCTCCACTTTAATTTCTCCATCCCCCTATAGGTTGCACCAAAGGTCATTTAGAATAGAAACCTTTTCCGGCACTGGGGTTCCAAGAGTAGGCGAGTAGCATATTATTGAACACCTGATATGAGCCACAATTAGTACCCACACTCCTCCAATTAAAGATTATTTGCCCACACAACACTACTAGATGAAGATCTACACAAGTATTCAGATCAGCCTTACACATTTTATGAGTTTAATATTAAAATATGATACTACAAGGGCCTATATTTGATTTTAGGCCACTACAAATACCAATTATAAAAATAGACCACAACAAGGATAGTATATTGTATAAATAGGCCAATTGAATTTTGAACATATTTTTTTAACCCCATAAACTTTTTGTTTCTTTTATTTTTACCCCAAACTTTTAAAATTTTTAAGTTATCATTAATAAATCAGTCAAATATCCTATTTCTAATATATTTCATTTTTGAATATATTTTTTATTTTTATATTTATATTTTAATTTATTTAAGTTTTTAAATTATATAATTATATAACTTAATACTTTTTTATTCAAATTAATATAAATGAATCTCATTTTTCAAATGTATTTTTTCTATTTAACTTAAAAACATAGTTAAGTTAAATATATTAAAATTTTATTCAAAAATTTTATTTTTCTTAAATGATTTAAATTTCTTAAATCTTATTTCATCCTAAAAAAATCAATTTTATTAGTATTTTATGTCAACATTTTTATTTTCAAAATATTTTCTTTTACTTTATTTTGATTTTATATTATGTTATAGTTATTTTATATAAATTTATTTTATTAAATATAATCATATTTTAATATTAACCTATATATCATTTTAATTTAGAAAATATAAATTATTTTATTTTATTTTATTTTATTATATTATATTGATGGAATAAATATTAAATTAAATTATCAAAATAAATATAGAATTTAAGTAAAATAATATAAAAATATAAAATATAATGTTGTATAGAAAATTTAAAAATGAAAGCAAAAAAAATTAATGCAATACTTTTAGTATTTTTAAATAAAACTCAATTTTCTAGTATCCCTAAATAGAAAATAAAATTTTTAATTATTTAAAAAAAATAAATTTTAAATAAATTAAAATATAATGATAAAAATGAATAAAATTTAATAGGTAATGAAAATAAATTAAGATATGTGATTTGATTGATTTATTAATAATAAATTGAAATTAAAAATGTTTGGGGGTCAAAAGGAGAGAGTAAAAGCTTATGGGTTAAAAAAATATATTCAAAATTCAATTGGCCTATTTTTATAACATATTGCCCTTGTTGTGACCTATTTTTATAATTGGTACTTAGTGGCCTGAAATCAAACATAGACCCTTGTAGTAGTGGCATATTTTTAGGGGTGAAAACGGGACGGATACGGGCGGATAGTACTCGTCCCGTATCCTATCCCATATTTTTTTGTCGAATATGGAATGGATACGAATAGGCCGGATACAAATACGAATTCGAATATTTCGGGAAACGGATACGAGACGGATTCGGATTTTAACTCGGATAATCTTATAATTACTAAAATTAAATTTTTTTATAATTTTTTAAGTGAAATCGGAATATACTACTATGTAAGCTAAACTAAATTTTTAAATTTTCCAAGATCATTAGTTATTTCGTTCAAAACATCTAAACAACATCACTACAAGATGTTATATACTACAGTTTTGATGCAAAGAACCTAATGATGTAGTCGAGTTGATTGATATGATTTGATTTAATAAATTACATATGGCCTTCAAGCTTTTGATTATATTTATACATATAGTATTACTTATTTATTTTATAGTTAATATAATATATTATATTATATTTATATAAATACATATAACTTTTCGGATATTCGGATAGAAAATACGGATAATATCCGCATTATATTCGGATTTTTCGGATACAGACGGATATTTACAATCCCATATCCTATCCCGTATCCGCCGGATATAAAAATTCGAATTCGGATTCGAATATAATCGAATACGGCGTCGGATCGGGCGGATATTATCCGCCCCACTTTCACCCCTACATATTTTAATATTAAACTCACATATTATTGTTGAGGTAAATGTGTGGTTGCGTGTCGTGTGGGTATTAGTATATTCCAATCCCAACATCCATCCCTACAGACATCCTTAAGCTGAATGTCGTCGACGTCACTATAATCCACGCCTCCAGATATCATAACACAAGGACAAAGCTCCGCGTTCCCAATTCTCATGAAAAGCCTATACCCTAAACTTGTTTTTTATTTAGATAACACTAGTCAGCATTACCATTTACCTACTGTGGGAAATTTGAACTAATGATGCAAGGATTCTAGACGAATGCATCCATTGACAGATGATGCAATCAGTCTAGACAAAATTGCAACCGAGGAATCCGACTATATGCACTAGCTGAACTTTCATCGTGGATATCTTTGAAGGGCAGCACAACCTCGGGTTGGTTTGGCTTGGATCACTAGAAGTTCAAGAGGAAGGTTTTGAGTCGTTGCAGCAGAGCCAAACACACGCAAGCATGCTATAGAAATAGAACACGCCATGCACAAACACACAATACACTTTATTCCTGAATCCCCAGCACTGCCATCCCATTCATTTAACTACAACTACCCCACGCTTTGATACAAATGAACAAATATCAACTATACCATAAATTATCAAAATAGCATAAACAACCAACACAGCCTCACTAAAAAGTTTCACATTAAGGTCTTCACGCCAAGACAAGTATGGAGAAAGCCAGCATCTGACTGTGAGAAGCAACGAAATCTGCCCATTACACGCGTTAAATATATTCAATGGATAAATCAACTAGTAGTAGAGCCAGATCCTGAACCCGAGCCTTGTTTAGCTTTCAGGACAAGTTCTTCGGTAGTCGTGCCTATGATCTCATTAGCACGTTTTAGGCCAACACAGTAATACCTTCCAATTGTATCCTAATATCAAGAATTAAAAACAAGTGAATTAGAAACAAGTAGGTTCCACAATAATGTAGTTATAAGCTATTTTTGGTCGAGGACTCGAGAGTATAAAGAAATACCCCCCCTAACAAGATCTAAAGAGAACACAAACTATCCAATGTATGTGATGACATATTCAAACATCCCACACCAACCTTCCCGTACTCATAAAAATTACACAATACTTCTATGTGAAAACAAAACGTGTGTTTCACTGGGATGTTCTCAAAAGCGGAGTACAAAAATCACCACACCCACACATAAAAGAGCCCAATTCCATCAAACAAAAGACCGTCATTTGTAAAAGTGGCAATGCTACATCAATAAAGTACCACATCATTAAAGAAAGTTCAATACAAACTACAAAGCCTACAATTCTGAATTAACCTCTAAATCCGAATACATTATTGTGGAAGTGCGAGAGGTGGAAACTTGAATTCAATTTGAAGAATTCGTAAGTAGGACTCATAATCAAATGATATACTCCCTCAGTCAGTCCCACTCCACTTACAAGTTACAAAACTTTCCTTTCTGGGCTGTCCTACTCCACTTGCAACATTTCCATAAATACTAATACTAATAATCATAAAGTTTAAACTTTAAACCCATTATAATCAATAAATTCAAAATCACTATGTCTCCCTCCTCAATAAATCTCAACACACGATAATCGTATCACATCAATAAATAATTCATTAAAAATTCCAAACTCTATCTCCTCACTAAATCTCAAATCTCAACCATCACATCAATAAATAATCAATTAAAAGTTCAAACTTACTACCATTCAAATCAAACTAATTCATAATTTACCTCCATCTTAAATACTAATATATCCCACCTTAATTCTTCTGCCCAACACAAATGTTGCAAGTTGCCCAGCACAGAGTAAGTAGTTAATGGATTACACATAAAAAATTAAAACAAGCAGAACTGTACTCACCCGACACACAATGCCTAATTTCTCCAATTTGTGCACTGCATCATCAACATCAAAATTACAGTGTTCGCCAAATTCTTCAAGTATCAGCTCTTCACAATGCCGGTCAAGATCCTATTATACATCATCAGAATGTCAGACTGAAACTGTATAAGCACAGATTCAACACTCAGAATTAGTCAAAAAAAAAAAAAGTAGAATACAATCCAAAGAGGCCACCAGCTTTATGTACCTCCAAAGTAGCTTTCCCTTGTTCCATCAATATGAAAAATGAAATAACTACCTCCTTTACCTGCAGATTTTGCATGAAAATCAAACAGTGTCCATAGCATTAGTCAAAAATTGTAATTCAGACTAAAACACCTGGAAGCTCCAAACATTCAAGTTTTGAATTCAGCTTCTAGATGTGTCCATCTAAACATGCTCAGACAGAAACTAAATAAATTTCCGAAGTAGCGCCCAGCTCATTAATGCATTGAAGTGGTTGTTTGTCATTATTATTTTTATAGAAGGGGCAGATGTACATATTCAGCCATAGGTAGATTTATAATGATTATTATAGTGTGACATTGGACCATTAAAAGGGACACGTGTGGCACTGAAGCTAAGTATCCATCTTACTTCTTGCTGAATTACATCATCGCACAAGTGAAGAAGAGTACCCCTTCCACTATCCAATTGCTTGTCGTACATTGACTGTGTGATTAGGTTCTGGTATGTGGCCATATTTTGTTGAAACCTGGTTGTTAAACATACATCAGTGTTTCATATGAATGGACTAAGTAGACTTCAATATCAATCCTCAAAAGAAAATATATTTGTGTGTGCGTGTGTACATGGATACACATGAAATTCCATAATTAGCATCAGCATTATATCCAGCATGAATTGTCTATGCATCATGAGAATTATCACTATCCTGCCTGTTAGTAATGGGAATAGAGTTGAGACTCCTCCAGCTCCTAATCCACTCCAACTCAAGTCACATATCAGAGAGTTTGGCTAGCTACTCAAGCAAATGCCAGCAATTATGCAGGCTATTCAAGAATAGCACCACAAGAAAATCCTTTTAGC
This sequence comes from Hygrophila difformis, assembly GCA_030278955.1. Lineage (NCBI taxonomy): Eukaryota > Viridiplantae > Streptophyta > Magnoliopsida > Lamiales > Acanthaceae > Hygrophila > Hygrophila difformis. The sequence goes on from JAOANR010000011.1 coordinate 50,904,222, forward strand.
ATATAGACCCTCGTGAACTGTCATACATGCAGTGACATCAACACCTATTCTTTCCAAACAACCACTGATATTTGAATCATTCGACCAAGTTGATATGAATATATCAGTTACAGTACGAGAATTCAGTACCTTAAGAAGTTTCAGGATTAGATTTATAGAAGCATAAAAAAGTTTCATAGGAAGAAATACTTAACGTGAAGTAAATCTTAGCACAATAACCAATCACAGTTGAAAGTATTGCAAACATGACCCAGAGATCAGCTTTTGGCATTTCAACAGACCCTATAACAGCAACCTGAACGAACCCACAGAACAAATTTATGTCACAATTCTGGTTACCGAAAAAAAAAAGAATCAACTAAAGATATATAGTAAGAAAAAGATGACCAACCAGTCCCACTATTGCAGATACAAGAAATTTAACCCAGTCCATTGGTGTTAAACTTGGATTTTTCTTTTCTGGCTGTCAGAAAAAATGGAAGATTGAAAGTTGATTAATACCTACAAGAAAGCAAGCTTTGCAAAAGAGAGATCAAAAGAAAAAAGAAAATGATCACTACAAAGATAATGGAAACCTACAAGGACAATTTCCATATCAGCCATAGGGATGTTTCTGAAATGTTTCACATATATACCCCTTTCTACTTTTGTTCGAGAACTTGATCTCCTGCATGCCGAAATTGTCCATTACTCCTTAATGAGGCTTAAACAAGACGAAATTAAATTTTGAATGCTATAAAAGTTATAAAGCATGATGGATTGGCCAATGAATTTATCTCATAAGCCCCAAACTGGTTCAAATATTCTAAGCAACATATAGAATTGTAAAGTTATATTCCCTGCCATATCATAAAATGCAAAGTGACAGTGTTTAGCTTGAAATTACTAGGTAGTAAATTCCTCAAATCCATCAAGAGATATGAATAGCACCAACTTCAGTGAAAAAGATGGGAAGGCAACTAACTTTAAAACGAAGAGTAACAATTAGGGGTGGTTCATAAGCTTGATGAAGTCTAAAATTTGAAGCCTGAATAATTGAATGTTGAGTTTGTTAATTTTTTTTAGACATGGGTTTAGTTTATTTTGCACCACTAAAAGATTAGGTTTGGGTCCTTGTCGATTGCCACTTATTTCTAATTATGTCTTATACGTATAATCAATATTCACCTAATCCAGGGAGGTACTCTTTTACTTTGAATGATAGGATTGGTTTTGAAACAAGTAGCATTAGACTTATCAATGCTAACACCCTGTACTAATGAACATGGCCTTAGTATTAGATTTTCATTATCAAAACAGACTTAAAGAGTTTCACATTTAGGCCACTAAATTTAAGTATCACCAACAGTGGCCTAAAGCCACCAGCCTTGACTTTGCAGCATGCAAATATATAAATATAGCAGAAAATTTGCAGAGAAGAGCCAAATGAATGGATACCTGTAGACAACAATGATCCTATCAAAAGTGGGTTCTTGTATTGTAATGCTACTCAATAATTTGCGGAAACTGAAGCAGAACAAATCAAAATATGTTAATAAGATATTCGGCAAGACCATAAATCATTACTATAACATCCAAAGATACAGAGACTTCAAAAAAAACATATTGGATGTTCTAACAATACATGTGCTTACTATCAGCTTCACAATTGCAAAAACTATGGAAAAAAAATTCAGGGCCATGGGCAGGGATTAAGCCAAGATTCTTAATTTGTGGTGTCAACTTAAATTTGAATCGTAGTACCACCGGGAAAAAGAAAAGAAAAGAAAAAAAAAAAAAAGTGTACAGAGCACATTGAGGCGAACATTAATAATCAAAATAGATGATGAGACTAAAACTTGTGCAAAAAAAACAACACACTATATAATAGTTCAACAGTAAAATAAAAGAACAGAGCGGAATAGAAGCAAGAACAAAGAAAAGGGAAACGGATGAATGAATGAAATGAAGAATGGTGCAAAACGGGACAGGAGGCAAGATTTTTTCTTGTTTTGGTTACACAAGCCGAAGTCCTTTTGTTTAATGGATTGGTGGGAGCCATGTCAGACAAATTATAAAAGGGCCGATAGGAATTCAAACCCCCACCCTCAAAGTTGAGAGTTAAAAAATAGACCAAAGTACCAAACCCCAATCTGTATGAATTTTTCTTGTAAGTGAATATAACTCCTTTAAATTTTTAAAATTTTAGTGGTGTCATTAGACTCCATTGGAGTTAAAGTGGCAAACCTGCCTATAGGGAGAACAATCTTTTCATGAAATTGTTTCGTTATATATAATAAAGCAAATATCTTTATATTTTAAAATAAATAAAAGCCTGCTTGTCCACATAAAAAGGTGTAAAGTTCTGTAGCCAATTATGCTCTGAAGAATGCCATTCACAGCACAGATGATCTTGATTTTGACCGGAGCAGTTAAACAACCAAATTGTTCAATTGTTTGGTTATGTTTGACTTATTCATTTTTTCGAGAAAGGTTTGTTCAAAATATGAACAAACTAAAAAGAAACAAATAACTATGTTTGAAAGATAAACAAACGACCATGAACATATTCATGAACTGTAATTAATACTAACAAATAATGGATATTATACTAATTGTGTGTGTGAGTATTATGAATGATACATATCAGTTAAAGAAGAAATTACTAATAAACAATTTTATAAGTAAATAAAATAAATAAATATAGGGCTAGTGAAATTGGGAAGTCCTGACCAAATCTAAGAAAAAGTCACATAGGCCTGTGGAGATCTTTTTGCAAGAATTACTAGTGATAATCTGTTAAATGGATGATGATTTCTGTTGTAAACTTGTTCTGAAACTTTGATGAAACATAGTACCATTTTTGTTGTTTTGGTTCTAGCTTGTGATGTGCAGTTTAGATGGTGGATTATTTAGTATATAGAAGTATGTGTATATATATATACACAGACACAAACTTTTATCAACTTTTTCTAAAAACAGCATGCAATATACTTCCTTCGTTCCTTTTTAATTGCCACGGACCCACATTTCACGCAATACAATACACATTTTTAATTCTTAATAACTCAAATTGTATACAAGTAAAAATTATGAGAATTTGATATTCTAAATCTATGCGATTAGACGAAACCACCAAAATCTCACGTGACTACATTTTATCTTATATAATTGTATTAAAAAGTCGAATCAAAGTTACTCAATGAACAGTGACAAAACTCCATCTGTGTCAATAAATAAGGAACGGAGGAAGTATATTTTACATATTTATATAGACAGGTCTATATAGTACTCCCTCCATCCCATTACAGATGTCTTGTTACCGTTGGGCACGGGAATTAAGGTAGAGTTGATTTGTGAGTATATGATGGGGTCCACATAGTTGTTAAGGGGGAAAATTATTTCCATTTATATAAAGAAGACATTTGTAATGGGGCATCCAAAAATAGTAAGTAGTACATTTGTAATGGGACGGAGGGAGTATTATTTTTTAAGTATATTTAAATTTATGTCATATTGTACGAACTAGAGCTGTAAAAGAGCCGAACTATGGGTGTTTGAGCTCGGCTCGTTAAAGGTGTTTGAGCTCGGCTTATTAAGGGTTCGAGCTTCGTTCGTGTTCGTTCATTAAGGAGTTCAAGCTTAAAATTATGTTCGAGCTCGACTCGTGAAAATGTTTGTGAGCTCAAGCTCGTTTTCGACTCGGCTCATTTAGTTCAAATAGCCAACCTACTCTTTTGTTTGGCTCAACTCGTTTAGTTCGAACTCAGTTCGTTTGAGCACGTTCGGCTCAATTAAATATTTATTTGAATTTAGTCATAAAATTATTATAAAATAAATAATAAATAAAAAATTACAACTTTATAAAGTAAATAATAATTAAAAATAATAATATACAATTACAAAAATACTTTCTTAACAAACATTTACGAACAATTTTGAACTGTTCGCGAACAAAGTCGTTCGTTAAGCAAACACAGTCGAGTTCGTGTTCGATCTCAATTCGTTAAGCTTCACAAACGAACAATTATCGAACAAACGCGAGTCGAACTGAGCTTTGTTTATGAACTGTTTGTTTGTTTTTCAGCTCTAATTGTAAAGTAAAGAAAATCATAATTTTTAAATGACATAACTACGTCTATGAATGTTTTTATGAACATAGTGAACCGATCATGTTCCGAAAATAAATAAACGAACTTGAACACATTCGATTAGCTTAATGAATTGAACATGAATATGATGTGTTCGGTTCAGTTCAAGTCATATGACAACTCTACTTTTAATTAATATGTAAATACTCTGGCAGAATGCACTAGGTTTCAATTCAGATATAGATTGCACATTGTTCTTGTTCAAGTAGCCAAGAAAAATAAATCTTCTTATATCATTTGGATTTGAAAGCTAAAATGCACAAATGAAATAACATATAGTTAAAGGTTTGTTAGAACCATAAATCACCAGAATACAACAAACCTCAGCTCCATATTCTCAAGACGAATGCGCTCAACATATAGTGTATCATTATCATCTTCAGAGATAATTCCGTCATCTTTCTTGGGATCCTTCTTATTCCGTGAATTTGATCTCCTCGAAAATACCTTCTGCAACCTGCAATTAGAAAAATATTGATCGATTAGTGTTCAAAATGTAAGCAAGCATGAAGCATTATACAGAAAAAGTTCACAAGTCGAATAGTGAGGAAGCTAGCAAGAGACAAAATAGATTGATGAGAAATGGCTATCATTAGATAACACAATATTGATCAGACTCATGCTACTTCTACATAATGCTACTCACCTGGTCTTTCTCAAAATCCATGCCCAGAAACGTGCAATGATCATATCCACTTTCTCCATGAAAAAGTAATCAGTGGTTTTATCGATACCAATTCCACGCCGAAATATTATATACTACAATAGAAAGAAGAATTGAGTATGACAATTGATCCTATCTCATCCTCTAATAGATGTTGCAAAACCGTTAACAATTTCATTCAATAAAACAAGGAGAAGTGCCTATTCTTTCACACTAATTGATACTTTGGTTCTTTGATTTTATGAGAGAAAGGAAAATAAAAATGCGAAGAAATGAAAATAATAGAATTATTTAAGCAAGTTTGCTTGCATAGAAAATAATGAGGAAAATTGTATACTTGTTTGGTAGTTAACACTGTACAAATTAAATACTGTAAATTAAGTACAATATACAATTTCAAGGAAATTAGCAATTAAACTTCAGAAATACTTTTAAGAGCTAACCTGATGCTGGCAAGTGTGATTCAACAATTGCGTGTTATGGTCATATTAAGAGGGAATGTCACCTTATCATTAATTTGTGATCAAACGGTTTTGACATCTAAAATATATACAACTACACCAAAACCATCAAAAAGCTGGTCATCAAAATTTAACTAATGGAGCATACAAAATGCTGTCATTAAGAACAAACGAAGGATACCATATACGAAAGAATAAACAAAAAAAATTATGACATAATTAGCAAATCAAACAAGAAAAATATCAATCATCATCCAGATTATATTTAATCTCATCATTACATAAACCAGATTTTAATTATTAAAACAATAGATAGGATGTTCCAACACAAGACCAATTGGCAATGAGTAGAGTTGCTCCTATCCATATAAACAAGGGGAATCCCTCTCAATGACCGATATGGGACCCTAAACACACACAACTTGAGATGATACTCCTCTCAAAATCTAATCTCACTCCCAGGATCGACAACATTACCATCACGGGTACCATCACTCTGATACCATGTTAAACAATGCAAAGGTGGTTCTAACCTAAAACCAATTGGCAATGAGTGATCTCCCAAAAGAAAAATTGGCAATGAGTGAAGTAGCTCCTACCCGGGGGAATCTCACTCAATAATCAAAGTACACTTAACGATGATAAATCAAGTATTATGCCGGTTTACGAATCTTCTTATTGTATTGCTTCCAATATTTCTATCAACTTAGGCCCACTAATAAAAATTAATGGACCTGAATCATTTAAGAAATTGCATATGAATCATTAAACTATGAATTAAGATGAATCAAAATAATAATTAAAATTATTTTTAGAGCACTAAAAATATATATATTGAAAGTTTTTTTTCATTCAAAAATAAGTTAAAATCAAATAAATAAATTTTGAACCCCATTATGGCCTTTGGATAGGTACATCTGGTATTTACTTATCGAAAAAATGCTTTGGTGTGTTTCGGTGATTTTTCATAAAAAGCAAAAGCTGCCCTGAAACAGTAGAAGTGCCAAAAGCACTATTTCATGGGCAACCTAGAGGTTGCTTATGACTTTTTTGTGTTCCGTTTTGAGGTCATCCAAATGGACTCTTAATCAATTAAGTCATTAAATTAAATGTTATCAAACTAATTTAATACTCCCTCCGTCCCACTAATTCTGTCTCACTTCCCTTTTTGGTCCGTCCCATTACAATTGTCACATTCTCTTTTAGAAAATAATTATACACTTTAATTATCAAACTCTCTCTCATCACATCACATCAATAATAAATATATTAAGATTTCAAACATACAACTATCACATCACACATATATAAATCAATTAAAAATTCAAACCCATTCATATCACATCACATAAATTCCTAATTTACCCTCACTTTAAACACTAATCTACCCCTACATTAAATACTAATCATCCCCACATAAAATATCGTGCCTAAAAGTTTTGGGACATTATTAGCGGGACGGAGGGAGTAAATAAATGGATAATGCATTAATATTAAACATGTATTACACCAATCTAATTAGAAAATTGAAATAAAGTCAAATATTCTAGAACTGTTGCGAACATTGCTATTCACCATGCAACACTAAAAATTACCACCTATGTGCTGAAGATAGATACAAAGTACAATATACAAAGTACAAACTACTAGTATACTTGAATGTCAAAAGAAATTTAACGTGTCTCATCTGCATGACCGAGGAGTATAAACTTGTATTTGGAAGAGAATTATGATTTGATAGAAGACAATGGGAGAGAATGTAATAAATAAATAAAAGAACTGTGAGAAAGTGAGAAACACACCTAGACAAGGAACATGCATAAAAATTCATCCAAAAAATCTTATAAACAGGATGCATATTAACATTTCTCTCTCTCTCTCTCTCTCTCTCTCTCTCTCTCTCTCTCTCTCTCTCTCTCTCTCACACACACACACACACACTCACACATAAAGGGGGGAGAGAGGTACCTTGTCAGCAAAATCTGGGAGGTTATCATGAGGATGTGATTCAAAGTAACACTTGAGAAGCTTCTTGTCAAGCTACATTACATAAAAATATATTTGAACAAAATGTGTACAAGATGGCTGTAGTATTCATGTATAGGGTATATCATTGTTCCTACCTTTGATTCATCAACCGTTATAGGAAGGTTGAGGAGATATTGCCCTGAATGAGCAACATCAATCTCTTCATCAGTTACTATCTTGAAATTGCTTTTCTCCATAACCTGCACAACAGCACCGATAATTAATTCATCAATTGGGGGGATTCATTCACCAGTCGGCACAGAAGGTTTGTAGCAACATTCAGAAACTCGAATAAAAGGTCAAAAACTAGAATGGAGGGGAAAGGAATATTCCGGGCACAGGGTTGAATAAGCTTGGTTCTGAATTCTGAATATGAGGCATAGAGGCTAGGAATTTTTTTTTTTTTTTTTTTTCGGGGTAACTGGAGGGCCGAAGACTAGGAATATTTTTAGTTACAACAATTTAACAAAATATTTGCTAGTTTATAACTAAAATATTCTTAGCCTCTATAGAAATAGCCTTAAATTGATACCTGAAACAAGTATTTCAAGAAATTCTGTTCCAGAACTTGAATTTCATCTGAAGATAACTTTTGCTGCTCCAACTTCTGAGCGCCATGAACAGGATCAAAAAGCGAGTAGAGTTGCTGTAGGCCATATTCATTCATAATCGACCAATAGCATTAGCTTGAAAATAACAGAATGGGTATGCGAATGAATACATGACAATATGAGCCAGGGCGAGATGTAGAGAAAAGACATAATGAAATATGGGAGTTGTATTTAAAAGGATACAGAAATTACCATGAGGTCCTCAAACTGCAGCATGTACCAAGCTCGAATTGTGTACTCAATTCGCTTGCAAAGTTTCAAAAACTCGGTTCGATCGGAACTATGTTCTGCAGGAGTTTAGAAAAGTCGAATTGAAGTTTGAAACAAAGAAAGAAAGAAGAGAAGATTTGTGCGGTGGCATACGACGAGTATTGAATATGGAATAGTAATGCAATCAAGAAAGGAGAGAATCAATTTTAAGCAGAAGCAGCAGCCATCGGCAATTGGCATTGGCGGCCATTTGGATTTAGGGTCGCGGAGATCTAATGTGTTTTTTGTTTTTCTTTTCTTTTCCGATGAGTGGGGAAAGTGAATTGTGAAGAAATTTGGGGAGGCGAAAGAAGGTACCAATGAGATTGGCCAAGTGGACAATTAGCCTGGGCTTCAGAATTGGAATAACGGATTCTCGTTCCAGCCGTATCACGTCTCCGTCCTTCCTCGCCCTCGCCGTCGTTGTCGTCGGCGTCGTCATATTGGTATTCTCCTCCTCCTCCTGCGCCTGCAAGGCTGTCTGTCACTGAATAATGACGACTACTACTACTACAACAACTATACGCTCCTTCCTAGTCCTATCCTATGCGGCGGGGCCTATGATCCGTATTTCTATAGACAAACAAGACCCGGGTGGCTCATGTAAATGTTGGATGAGAGTTGAGACGGCAACACAACAGCCATACGTGAGTCGTGAGAGCCACAACCACTGAACCGGACAGACTCAGACAATGCGATGGCCGATGGGGGACAGAGACAAGAAATAACAAACAAAAAAGGAACAAAAAACGGCAGAAGCGGATTCAACGATTCGTATTTTCCGGGCCGGGCTGTAGGAATTTAGAATTAGTAACGTTCACGCCCCTAATGACTAAATACTAATGACCGAGTAAAAAAGCCTTAAGCATCATCACCCAATTAAAGATTTGAAGTGTTACTACTACTTCACTTTGCAACGTACTACTATTAAATGTGACTTTCACTTTACAATTTCTTCTTTTTTTTTCTTCTCAACAACAGCCTATTGAGGCTAGGAAATAATGTTGGGAGTCAATGCTACACAAATTATAAAGATATGGTTCGGATGAGAATCGAACCCCTAACCGAGTCGAGGGACTTGACCACTAACATAAATCCCCATCACTTTACAATTTCACTTTTAGATGTTTATTGGTATTATTTTTTATTTAACTTTAAATAAATTTATACTCATATTTTTATTAAAATATATATATATATAATCAATATATTATTATATTTGTCTAATCAAATATTATAGTAAGACCATGTTTGTTACTTTTTATTAGAAGTCTTATTGCATCTAAGATACTCCCTCCGTCCCGCGAAATATGGCTACTTTCTTTTGGACACGATAATTTAGGTGATGGGGTTTAGTGGTTAAAGTGGTGTGGGTATTTGTATTTAAAAAGTTTAATGAATTTTTGACTTTGTTTATTTTTTAACTTTGACTTAATACTATTGTAATAATTTAATTAGAGAAAAATAGTCAAGTATGATCTTGTTAGAATCGTCTAGGCGTCTAGTTTAAGAATATATATTTTATATAATTTTTATTTGTACCCATTTTAAAATATGAAGAATTAAAGAAATGCAAGAGACTTTGGGTAAAAAACTAAAAATGTATTGGGAGTTGTGCAGAATAATAAAAATAATTATTTTTAATGAGATTTGGAAACTATTAAGATTCTAATTATATTTATATTAATTTAGTTTATCTAAAAATGGAAAGTGTCCAAATTTCGCGGGACACCCCTAAAAGGAATACTGGCCATATTTCGTGGGACGGAGGGAGTATTTCACAAAAAAATACTCCATATATTTGTTGCAAATAAATGATAAGAACTTCTTATCACAATAGGGAATGGTGACTGAGTCTAGTGGTCAAGTCCTCTGACTACTAACTTATAAGTTGTGGTTCGATTCTCTATCCCGCCCATATCCCTCCCCTTTATCCCTTTATAATTTCTGTGGCATGGGCTCTCACCACTCATTTCCTAATCTAGTCTATATAGGTTGTTTAGAGGGGAAAAACAAAACAAAACAAGAAACTACTTACCACAACAAATACATCTTATTGGACTGTATCAAAATTATCAAATAAATAATTTTAACTAATTTATTATTCATGTAATCATCTAACAACTAATATTAAATTGCAAAACATACACAAAAATACCCTACAGCCTGCACCTGCTTATTTAGGACAAGTTTGGGAATTGAACTAATTTTGCAACGGTTTTAAAAATAATTAATTTGACATTATTTTAAGTTATTTTGTCATTTTTAAAAAGTTATGTTGTCTCATAAATTAACTGATTCGATTTAATTGTTTCCCCAAACAGGGCCTTAATATATTCCCTCTACAATTTTTTAAATTTTTACAGATCACCACACTTAATTCAAAAAAACATATAAATAAATAAAATAGTACAGGAAAATAAATAAAAATATACTCCCTCCGTCCCACGAAATTTGGTCACTATTCCTTTTTGGGGTGTCCCACGAACTTTGGACACTTTCCATTTTTAGATAAATTAAAATAAGATAAGTTTGATTAGAATTATAATTATTGTCAATTCACATTAAAAGTGTTCACTTTTACTATTCTGCACAAATTCCAATGCACTTTTACTTTTCTACACAAAGTCCCTAGCATTTCTTTAATTCTTAATATTTTAAAATTGGTGCAAATAAAAATTACATAAAATATATATTATAAAAATATACGATTACACGATTCTAATAAGATCACACTTGAATATTTTTCTCTAATTGTATCATTATATTATATTAAGTCAAAGTTAAATAATAAACAGTATCAAAATTCATTAGAATCTTAAACACAAAATGTCTACACCACTTTAACTACTAAACCTCACTACCTAAATTACCGTTTTCAAAAGAAAGTGGCCACATTTTGCGGTACGGGAGTATGATATATTCAAGAAATCATAAAACTTTCAATTACAAACATCGAAGAGAGAAATAAAAAGATAATGTCGGCAGATAAATAAAGCCATGGAGGAAGAGTGTGGTGGTGGTTGTAGTATTATGTATGATTATTAGTATTTTATTATTAGTAGTAGTAGGAGGAATAGTTGGTAAAAGAGAGAACGAAACAGAATAAGTTGTCATGTGAGTCTCGTGTCGGCAGACGATGTAGGAAGAGAACGAGCACAAAAGAGGCCCAAGGGTTTTGCCTTTTTTTTTTTTTTTTATTTCATATTGGAAACTGTAAAGGAAAGAAATACTCCTACCGTCCTAGTGTACTACGAAATGGTTCCTATGCTGCCTGGAAGTCTTTTTCTACAGCACATACTGGAGAGAATTTTAGTCATTAGATCGGATATGAGATAGAGAGTTGAGATTGATGGTGGGGATATTTATGTCATTGTACATTTATATCTTGAATTTTAAATTATAAATTGGTAATCGAGAATATGCAGATAATGATGATATTTTTTCTTTTCAAAAACAGGTAATGATGAGCTTTCTTTTCAAGAGTATTTGAAACCTTTCATTTATCCCATAAGCATAAGCAAGAGTGGATCAAAATCAAAATCCTTCAGAATGATATATAAGCAATGTTTGGTGAGTCATAATCAGAATGTTTTATGCTATGGAATAGAATGCTAGGTAAGTCTGACAGAATGTCAATGAAGTGAAAACAAAATGCTAGGTAAGTCTGAACAGAATGTTTTATACTACGGAAAAGAATGCTATGTAAGTCATATCACAATGTCAATCAAGTGAAAACAGAATACTAAATAAGTCATATCAGAATATTTTATACTACGAAACAGAATGCTTGGTAAATTTGAACTGAATGTCAAAAACAAAATGCTAAGTAAGTCAAATCAGAGCGCAATGTATTTCTGTGATGTTATATGGTTACGTTTGGACTTGAAATTTAATTAATAATCGGTTATCTTCTCATCCAATTGTAAGTGTGTAACATTCTGTTTAAAGTGTATAACATTCTGTTAGTAATTATATAACATTTGTTTTCAAGTTTGTAACATTCTGTTTAAATGTATATAACATTATAACTTGACATTCCGTCAGAAGAGTCAAACATTCTGTGCGTAAGCTTTAAATATTCTGTTTCATTCACTTTGGCATTCTGTCTAATTATTAAGTCTTAAAGTCTGTTCTAAAATGGGTAACATTCTGTTTGCAAGCGTGTAACATTCTGTTTGCAAGAATGTAACATTATGTTTGTAAATGTGAAAAATTCTGTTCTCAATTATATAATATTTTGTTTTCAAGTATGAAACATTCTGTTTACAAAAAATAGCATAATAACTTGAAGTATTTTATATTCATGCAATTCTGTCTAGTCATATACACCATTATGTCGTATTTTAGTTGTCATGCTGTCATGTTATATGGTTATACATGGACTTGAAATTTAATTAATAATCGATTTTCTTCTCATCATATGTAGGTAATGATTACTCATTATGATTACTTGACTGAAAAAGCTGCAGAGAACTTTTAAATCATATTTATTTAATAATACACAATAAAATAATATAATATAGTAAATTACCTAATTACCCATATATCATCTACACCATTGATTCAATAGAAAATATGATCTAAGTGTCAAAATTAGGTCCATTATATACTGGCCAGTATAGGAACCCAATCGAGTGTACTAAGTACATAAGATAAGTCATAATAAGAGGGTGGAGTCCACATCATATCATATGTCAGCTGTGCCTCTACCAGCAAGCAAGGGATATTGCCTCTAATATCTCTCTCCCAAGTCCCAATTCCCATCTGGCCTGCTATGCCCCCTCCCCTCCCTGTGAAGGCCATTTTGTAGTAATTTGCAGTCTCTTGCCACAATATGAGTCGTTCAAATAATACTCACCCCCGAACAGCTTTGGAACAAGTAGGATGAGGCTTGTCCATTGGAACTTGGAGGGGGCTGTTGGTACTATCTTACATGTGGACAGATCGTCGCAAGGAAACCCCAGGATGATCCGGATATGGTTTTGTTATCCGAAGGGAGGATGGGCAGTGGACCAAAGGAGGCAGTGGATTCCTTGGGACCAAGTCTATCTTGTCTGGAGAAATTGCTGCGCTGGAAAAAGGGTTGGAAGCAGTGTTACACACTGGTGTGAAGAGGATCACTTGCTATTTGTATTCGAAAAAAGCTATTCAGGCTATTAATTCGCCCAATAAGTTTCATCCATGTGCAGCCAATATTCAGAAGATCCATGACCTCAAGGACATGTTTGAGGAGTGCGTCTTTCTTCACGTCTTTAGAGAAGGCAACAAGGTAGTGGACAAGCTTGCGAAGCACGGAGTTTCGAAAGAAAGTTCTTCACCACGTGGGCTTATCCTCTGAATTTAGTTAAGGAGGAGGTATTGGCAGATTGTAATGGTGTTTGTTTCTTTCGCTGCTAGTGCAGCTTCCTCTGTCTTTCCTTTCCTGTTTGTGCTCGTCTCCCCCTCTGTCCATGTCTTTTTCCTTTCTTGTTTGGTTTTTTTGTACTCGCATGTATTTTTCCGCCATTGGCTTACCCAAAAAAAAAAGATATAATACTCACCCCCAATGAAAAATACTTCAATTACACAAACAAACCATGACCATTCGTCTGGCCAGGTGGGACTCTGCTAGACCTCCTTTTATTTACACACACTCTTTTAAGTCATAGAGAATGTTTGGAAGACAGCATATTGAACATCATATAGCATATTGAAAGAGCATATCCTCTCACATTTCTCTCTCCGAATCTGCTATCTGCTAGCAGATCCGCTGACTCCCAAACATCCCCATAGTGTACTAGTAGTACTATACTAATGTAGTAGTAGTAGTAGTAGAGTAGCGTTAGCAGTAGTAGCAGCAGCAGCAGTAGTAGTTAATATTGCCTTAGGTCATTTCCAATGGTACTCCAAAACTTAAAATGTGGTGGCATCTTCTCTCCAACAATACCCTGAAACCAAACTTATTTTAAGTTTTTTGATTTTTATGAATAGTAAATACTCAAATTTGAGTTTTTACTATTATAAACAGATATCATTTTTTGCAATTAAATTAATTGCAATTTTATCCATCCAATTATTGCAAATTGAATAACATATTAATTTAAAATCGAAGACAATTTTTTTTTCTAAGTTTGTATTATGGTTAATAATTTTATAATTTATACAATAATTTTTAATTAAATTTACTTTATATCTAATTAGATTAAAAATTTTAAGTTTTTTTTTTGTTTTAAAGAATTTTATTTTATAAAATAAATTTTAAACATAAAGATAATTAAATTACATTGGCATAATTAATGAGTATTGAATTTGTGTAGGTTAATATATAATTTATATGAAATGATGGATATGATTGAAAAGATAAATAAGTTTGTATGCGAAAGAATATGTAGAGAATATTCTTTTGGGTTTGAGTTTAGTGTAAATGATTGGAGATGAATTACTGTTTGATGTGACATTTACTGTAAAATGAGTTTGTGTATAGTGTTCGCTATTGGAGATGGTCTTACTCTCTAATCTATTGGCTACTCAACTTCCATTAATAAGAAACAAGCAAACTAACAAAGACAAAGTCACCTTCATTCCTTTTGAAGCCAAAAAGTAGCTACTACAAGAGATCCAGAAGTGCATTCAGCTTTGTAGTTTGCATGCATTTTGCAACCTACCCTCTCCTAACATACACTCTCCCCACCACCTGCTGCTACATTGCACCTGTTAATTGCTCTTCCTCCAAGGTAATCTTGTCCGTCCGAGTCCGACCGCCATATATCAACACTATTGTTTGTATGTATGATGTATGTATACATGTATGTACTCCGAAGTTGAGGATTCTGCACTGGGATGGGACGCATGCCCTCCAAAGTCACCTACCCTTGCTGATTCCACGATCTTAAAAATGGTTTGCCCATAGACTCTTGCATTCCAGAACTCTGTTGTGGCATCCCAATCCACCCAAGGTTGTTCATCTTCATAGCACCACTTGCCTCGAGCCCACTCAAGTAGTTGAGTCGGTTTGGCGATTGTTGTAAGAAATTGCTGCTTGTGGGAATCCCCCCTCCTATCCCATTGTAGTTTCCAGCAAGCATCAATCGTTCCGTGGTGCACGCTGACTCATAACTGGACCGAGGCTGCAGTTCATTATATTCAGATATGACACTAAATAGAGTCTGATCCGAGTTACTTCCACTTCCAAGGCTATGGCTCACACCAACAGCAATCCCAAAGGATGGCCATCCATCCCGAATCCCATTCTCACCACCGCACCAGCCTTGGCTTGGCTCACCACCGCTCATGTGAGGTTGGGATGAAACGGGCATACATGCTTTACTGGTGCTTGTCCAACCGTGAATGTTGACAGGTAATTCCTCCTGCCTAGGCATAGCATAATGGCCTCCAGGATATATGTTCTCCTGAATCTTCTGATTCATAAATAGATCATTCAGCCTCTTCTGCCTCGTATCCAATTGTTGTGATAAATGAATCTGCTCCCTAATTTCAGAAAATTGGCCTGCCTCCATTAGATTGTTACCAGGCTGGAATTCTAAATCAGAGTGTTTTTGTTGCTGATGGTAAGGCATATTGCTTTGACCCTTGAATAAAGATTGAAGCAGTTCATTCCGGTCTTGGTTAGAGTACGAACTGAAGTAAGAGATATCCTCAGTTGGCCTATGCATCACCTCATTCCCAGCATCTTTACCCTGACCATCATTTTCAAGGTCAAGCATCCCCAGGTCTTGCCCTTGTAGAAATTGTGCACGGCTAATTGACGACTCCGGAGAGGACCTGTACCCTGCATTTGCAGCATCAGATTGGTAATAAGAACCATTAACTTCAGCAACTGGCCAAACATCACAAGAAGATGGAAGCAGATCCCTCTGGTTAACTGAAACATCCTCATGGTTCAGATTCTCAGGGTACTGTGATTCAATTGAGCAGTCCCCATTCGTTTTTGCACATGCATTACCACAATTGGGATCTATCTCCAAGGAATTTCTGTGAAGATTGCAATCTAGTGAACTAATCCTCCGTGGGTGACCCAGATCCTGAAGTGAACTAGGGCTAGGTGGTGTTGACATTGTGCTCCTGGGGTTGTTACTGTGAGAAGCAGTCTGCAATTCATTATGATCCTGAACGAGGACATGTCTGGGTACATTGTCATCTTCAATGATTTCGGTATTGTCATGAATTCGATGCTCAAATATGTTCTCGTTGTCAATTTCCTTTTCATCCTAATCATCAAAGAGAATACCATTGAATAACTTCAATTATCAAGTAAATCTACAATTCGTAAATAACATAACCAGAGAACAAGACAGTATAAAAGGATTAGAGGGTCAACCCACCTTTTCTGTTGGCATGTCCGGAATTGCCTCTTCCTTATAGCTTTGCAGTGGAAGAAACTCATCAGTTGGGTCTGTATCTACACCCTACCCATCAAAACAGAAATTGAGAAGTCTGCAACAAACAAAACTTCCAACAGAGAAAAGGAATGGGAAAAGCAAAATAATGGTAATAAACAATACTATATTATCCGGCTATCGAAAAACTGGGCAAGAGGAAAACCTCATTAGCGGTTGAAGGGAGAATTTCTTGATCAATACCATCAGAGAATCGCCTTCTCTTATGTCGAAAATCATGTTTCTCCCAATCCCGGGAAACCTACACAGAATTACAAGGTAAACAAGACTAAAGCACTTTTGGCATTCCCAAAAATCAATGGAAGTCATATATTGAAGTTAATCAACATGGTGCAGAAGAAAAGACAGCATCAAACCAACTGCTGCTGAAGCTTTTGTCCAAGTTCTTTGCCCAGGAACCATTTTAATTCTTGTCTCTGAAACTGTCTTCTTTCCCAGTTAGCAAAGCCTTCTGCGATATCTTTTCTTGCCAATTTTAACCTGCAACATTAAATTAGGCAAGGTCCAGGATCTCAACAAACCTCACCGTCGTAATGCAAAAGCAAAAGAAAATGAAAGAAGAGGTGCAAAAAAAAAAAAAAAAAAAAAAAAACACTAACCAGTGATTGTGCAACTTCTTTCTCTCTTCTTCCTCAAATCTTTCAAACGGCTGTACATTTAGAGTATCGATATTTCCTATTACATTATTTAGAGATTTTGGCAGAATGCTACTACCAGCATGCTTCATGCAGCTCTTAACACGTTCATGTTGTTCCCTGCTTACCTGCAGAACATAATGCTTAAACATACATTCTGATATAAATTACCAAAAATTGAAATCTCAAATGACAAATAAAACAATGAAAACTTAGGAATTCCAGAAGAGAAATAATATCCAAGTAGACAAAGAAAAGGACTTTCTGGAACAGGTGGTTTAGTCATAAGCATAGGCCAGTGAAGACAACATAAACAATAAACTAGTGTGGCCAAAATCCCAAGATAACAAAAAGAAAAACCAAATAAATTATCTCCCATGACAAATCACCTTAACATAGGACATATATTTAGCTCCATCTGCATCCTGAATATTGCGCTTGCATATGTTTTCTCCCTTTCTTGGAACTGCAGTTCCCCTTGTCTCATTGGAGGAATTGGATATTTTCGAGGAGTCTTTTCTGCATATTCAAGGACACAGCATAGTATTAACTATTAAGTGCATCAGCATTAAATTTAACAAAAAAGCTAAAGTGAACTTTTTCCAACACTCCACGCTGACAAAAACTATAAGGATGATGTATGAAATCTTCAAGATGATCATTGGGGGGAAAAAAAGGAACCCAATAAGAATCAACCTACCTTCTTTGAGATTCTTCCTGCTTCATTCCTAAGATCTGGTTATCACTGCTGTAAGCCACCTCAGAATTAATCCAAGAACAAGACTCAGGTGTTGTAATAAGGTTCTCTTCACTAGCATAGAACCCAGTCTCAGGTAGAGGTATGCTTTGTCTTGTATGCTTCCTTGAACTGCATTAACATGTATCTCAATAAATTTGGATGTGTTGCTCAGTTAGAACACACAAGGATGCAAATTACAGCATAATGGCAGCTCTAGGCTTAACAAAATGCAGAAACATAAATTTAATAAGCATTTTTAGGCAGCTCATATTTATCTGAGACTATAAACCAGAAGCCATGCAGTAAAATAAGCAATATTATAAAAATCATGAACACAGCCAGATCCTCAGAGTTAATCAAGTTCCAGAGACATGAGGGTAGATCAGCTGCAAAATGACCAGCTTTGTTGAAATGATTTCTATCTTTAGACGGAGTATTTGGTAACAGGCACAATAACACCTATACATAGGCAGCCTTATTATTCAAACATATAGTATGACTTAAAACAAATAAATCATTTGAAACAACTAAAGAACTCCCATCATTATAAGATCAAAAAATGCAAGAATAAGAGTATTTTCTAAGCAAATAAATCCAAAAGAAATTCTTAGCACAAATAACAATCATGATTCATACATATCTCCATATAAATGTATCGTTATGGAAACATTCATCTAGGCTGTCAACATGCATGTTCCCAAAAATATCAAATTAAGGTAAAAGGGCAGAATAAACACGAAATTCTTCAATGTTGAACACCAAAAAATATAAGAATAAGAGGGAGAAAGGACACAGTTAATGATGAGTAGATTTCTCAATTGATAACATATAGGGGAACCTAAGGAAATAACCTCCATATATTTGGCACAGTGTCCACTCCAGGATCCTTGCAGCTAACCCATTTGTTCTTACACATTTGTAAATTCTCAATCATACTTGCAACGAAAACAACAATGTTAAGAAACAACTTAAAAGTAGAAAAGCAAGAGGAGAGTGATTTTTAATCAAACTGGCTGACAAAATTAACCAGGCTACGTACTCATTGTGAAATTTTTGCAAATGTGCATAGTAATCCTTCTTGGCAGTTTTGAGATGCTGCCCCTCAAGAAGAACATTATCAGGATGGAGTTTCCCGATGCAGAGTGAAGCACCCCTGAGCAACAAATTGAAAATTAATGAGCACCCAAACCAAGTCAAGGCATTCTTATCAGTTAATTACATTTCCCCAAACAAGTTGCAGCCGAAAAACACATGCTCGCAAAGAGGAATTGATAAACAAAACAAATAAATAATTGAAATGGTAACAATAGAAGAAAAAAAAATAAAAATGAAAACTTAAAGGGTCCGGACAAGGCAAATATGACTATGACGAACTAGATTTAGATAACAATTCTCATGAAAATATCAATTTGAAAAAGATTTCCAACATACAAGAAGATTAAATAAATTCTTACCCATGCAACTTTAAGAATATGAAGTCAGCAAAGCCATTGAAGCAAATCAATGCAACAATACCAAAGTAACATGTTCATGAATCACATCAGTAACAACCACAACAAATGCTAAAAGGTCTATGACATGGAGCAATTTCCTACAATAGACCTTCATCAGTTCCTTCTCAAGTAAATAGAAACAAAAGATACTAACAGATAACAATGATTGCAGCAGAATTATTCAGGGAAACGCCAAAAGATAAATATTTGGCATAAAATCATTTGAAACAGAATTAGACATCACTCTAAGAAATTTGAGAAATGAGATACATAACTGACATATGCAGTGTTCCTCTAGTGTAAAGGAAGAAAATCCCATCAATGCAGCCAAGAGAAGAATAATTTATCAAATGTATTTGAAGTATAAAGAGTCAATTCCATTACATGGAAAGAAATAATAAAATACAGTTAACAGACAGCTACAGCAATATAAAACCAATATCATCAATAAGAAGACAGAAGACTGGTGGAAGCAGCATCCAGGTATAACAATGATACAAAAGGAAAGAACCCATAGCAACACTTGCCATTTCAAAAATGGATTTCCAAAGTGGAAGTTATCCCCAGCAAACAAATCTCTAAGAATTGCATCAGGCTCGAGTTCTTTAGGTAGGAATTGAGAAAGAAAGTCTCTTTCCATGTCGGACAAAAGGCCCTGCCAGACCTATAATAATAATAATAATAATAATAATAATAATAATAATAACAATAATAATTAACAGTTCAAGATAAGGGTGAATCTCACAAAGAAAACTGTCTCAAGAAAATGATAATCCATATGAAAACCATCTATTAACTCTTACCTCATATGAGAGAATATCTTTGAGATGTTCTAAATCAAATATCTCTTGCGGAACAGAAATTACATCACCCAATATGCTGGTGCCATGAGGATTGGGTTCAATACATGGAATCAAGTGCCTTTGTGCAATAGCAATCTGATCCCTTTTGGAGACAACAGTCTTCTTATTGTTGTCCCATTCAAGACTGATGATTGGTCTTACATACAGATTATGATGTTGAACTTGAAACTTTTTCCTTTTTACCCTATATTGCGCACGAGAAGTGCAGGCAATCAAACTGGCATTAACACGCTTCTTTCGCTGATCGGCTGCCATTTTCCAACTCAAATGTTGTGTCACAAGAATCTCCCCAACAGGGTGTCTTCTACCTTAACTTGACCAATAAATTACTTCAAAATGCAAAATATAGGGGAAGGTTAGGGGGGAAAGGTTAAAAGAGGATCACTATAGTTCAAAGTGAGAAATTTTATACTATATATATAATTCAATAAAGCAAGACTGTAATCATGAAATACATATAACAAATCATATATGTGCCCCAAAATTGAAATAATTCGCTACATCACCCTTGTGTGCCTAAGTTAGGTTTAAGACTCCAACAAACTCTGTGGTACAATTGAGGAACACCTCATCAATGATCCTTTTTTCCCAATGTTTGGATTAACTAAGTTTAAACTTGACTCTTGAGGTAGACGATGCACCCAGTGGGGAAAAAATGAACACATTATAGAAATTGGCAATTAGATCACAAATAATGAATTCACATGAAACAAACGCAGTAAACAACTTGTATTTGTCCTTCGAACAGAAAAAAAACCTCAGTAGCGCATTGAAGCCCATTTATGTCGGGCAAGAAAGAGGGACAAGTACATGCATAAAAGAATGCAGTTTGTTGGAAGGATGTGCAATTCAGCGCAGGTAATTGTAAAAGGAAAGTAAAACAAACACCTTGAATGGCGGCTATCTGGGGAACGCTCACAGGAAAGAAAAGGAGTAATCAAGCCAGACAATATACATACACGCAGACAAGCAGATATATGTGTGTGTGTGTGTGTATATATTAAGAATTATAGATACACGCATACAAGCAAATAAGCAGAAAGCATCCAAGTTTGAGAACATAAATTTAAAAATTGAGAGGCAAAAAAAAAAAACAAAAAAAAAAACAAACAAACAAACCCTAAATATTGACAACAATAGGAAAAGAGTGTGTATACCTGAAAGCATGACGCGGGCGGGGTGGATATCAATCTGCAAATCCAGAAGAGAAAAAGAATAGAGTAATTGGAGACGGGGATACGAAGATGAAGGCAAAACGGAGGAAAGTATATTTTGTGTGTGTGTGTGTTGTGGGGGGCGGGGGGGAGGGGGGCGGGCAGCAGAGAGAAGGGCGTGCAGTGTGTACGCTATCCTGGTTCCTGGGGCTGGGCTGAGACTCGGAGTGGATGAAGAGGATAGAAGATAAACGACAGGTGAGAGAGGGCAATATCTAAGTAAAAATAAATATTATGAATTTTGACGATTGATTTTTAAAAAAATTATTTACTTGGTCTTATTATGATTATAAATCTAAACTAATTAGTCATTCATTTTGAATTTATATTTTAAAATAATAATTTTTTAAAATGATAAATTTTTATTGAATAATAAATTTATACTACTTCTTATATTGAATATACTAAAATAATAAATTATACTATATTATTAATTTTAATTTATTTCTTACGCAAAAAATATATATTAAAACAATAAATTATTGAATAAACTGCAACATTTTAGGAAAAAAATAAAAATAGAAAAAATACCAAAGCGAACCTAGCACCGAGAAAACCCCATGTAGGATGCCGTAAGAAGAGGCTTTACAATGTCTGAAGAAGACGTCTAAGGTGGTAAAAAAGCCCATACCCAATGGGGAAAACCGAAAATCGAATTTTCGGTACGATTTTGGGGGAGGATTATCGGGGATGGACCGGGGATTGGGGATTCTTTCGGGGACGGGGATGGGGAAGTAGTCCCCGCCCCGGCCCATCCCCGATATATTTAATATATATTATTTATTATATATTTTATATATTATAGTTTTTTTAGGAGCCATTGAAGGCCTGGAAATGGTGGATGGGAGCCCATGCCACACAATTACAAAGGGAACTAAAGGGAGGGATAGGGGGCCAGTGGGAATCGAACCTCCAACCTTCCGTTGAAAGTCAAGGGACTTAACCGCTTGGGCTAGGTCCTCATCCCTTTATATATTATAGTTAATATTTTATATATATTTACTATCCAATCCAAAATAATTACAAAATGCATGAGAACTTGACATATATCCTCTGTAATTTGTATAGCATGGACTCTCACCACCAATTTATTTGGCCTTTTGGCTTCGCAAAATAAAAAATAATTACTAAAACTCATTTATTTAATGGGCTGATTATATATTAGAAATAAATATGAATTTTTGATGTGGATTATGGTTTATTGTTAAACAATACATTTGTGCGTTTTAGTATTATAATTTATGAAATCGAAAATTGACTTGAATAATATGGATTTGGTCATCCCAATTACCGAAAAAAATGAAAATTGGCTTGTAAGTCAATCCCCGATGGGGATCAGAGAAATTATGATACCCGTTGGGGATCCCTGATATGATCCCCAACGGGGAACGAGCCGGTTTTGGTGACTAAAATTGCTAACGGTTTTGGGGATGAGAACGCTACTCCCCGCCCCAAAACCGGCCAATTGCCATTCCTACGTCCAGATTATGAAGAACAGTTCACTCTTATCCCCCAATTTTGCAATAGAGTCGGCAATAGAGTTGCCTTTCCCACATATGTGCTCAAAGAGTGAAACTCTCTTCTTAATTCTTCAATCATGGTACCAATGAAGAGGGATCGCAAGGTGTAGTGCAAGGCTGCCCTTGAATCTCTTAAGCAACAAACATTTTGGCGCATGAGTTCTCTAGCCAATCTCAATCCTTGAAGAATAACTGCCAGCACTGTTTGCAAAACGGAATAAGTCCGCAGTAGTCGGACACCCTCCAAAGCCAATGCACCCGTTGCATCTCTACTCACCATAAAGGAACCACTCCAGCCAGACCAAACTGTGAATTGAAGATGATTTCCTCTGAAACACAGGAAGTTCCCCGTTCCTCATTCGATTTCACAGAAGAAAGTTTATACTCGCAGTTTGTTTTGCTATAGTTATAAATAAAAGTCAATGTTAATCTTTAAAAAAGACTTAACTCTATCTTCCGAAACTAATTTTTAGACATGAAGAGTTATATGCTGCAATATCTGGTCATTAGCAAGAGGGACGGGCAGCAGAGAGAAGGGCGTGCAGTGTGTACGCTATCCTGGTTCATGGGGCTGGGCTGAGACTCGGAGTGGATGAAGAGGATAGAAGATAAACGACGGGTGAGAGAGGGCAATCTATATATTATTAAAACCATTAGTGGGTCAATGCAATCAACATTTAACGTGGTTTCTCCATTTCAAATTTCTAATTTTTATAGATTTTTATATTTTTAATTAATTTTAGATTTTTGCATTTATTATTTATTTATTTATAGATTTTCCATTTTTAAAAGATATGGAATTTCCAATTTATGGAATTCCTTCAATTTTTAATTTTTAAAATATTTGAATTAGATTTTGTATTTTTATATTTAGTTATTTATTTGCATTAATATGAGTATAATATATATGGAAAAGATATGGAATTTCCAAACAAATTTTGCTATACTATTAAAAGATATGAATATATAGAAAAGATTTGTATATATTAATTAATATATATGCCATATTTTCACAAAAATACGTCACTTCTTCTACTTCAATTTTCGTCTACCATTCTTCAATTTTCATCTTTCATTGATTTCTTTGTCTTTCCTCCTCCAATTTTCGTATTTCATTGATTTATGCACACATAATTATGGATGCAAAAATCATTCCCTTAAATTCTATCAATATCAAAATTGTGAATAAAGCTGTTATTGTTATGATTTTAAAAGTATGGCTTCATAAAGATATATCAATTCGTACATATTTATTGTTTTAATAGACAGGTGGAAGGGATGAAATGCCAGACCTATTAGCCACAATGCTAGAAAAGAGTTATCTATTTAAAGTAGATGTAAATACAAGGTTTGACAAAAACGTGATTTTACAGTTAAAAGTAACAGAAAATGAACACATGTTGCTACATTTTCATCCATGATCAATAATAAGGTATGTGTGTTCAACAACTTATTCATTCATTTTTTCAATTATTATCTTTATTTTAACATTTAATTTTACATTTATATTATTTTTATTTCTTGCTCTTTTTCTATTATCAGGATAAAAGGAAGACCTCACAACTTAAAGAATATAGCAGTTCCAGCGGGGCATATGAGAAAGAACTGGTAAAATAATACATTTTAAAAATAGTATTATCTCAATGGGTTGAATCAATTTTTATTTTGATTGTTTTTAACTTTACAAACCAATTATATTATTATTGCAGATATCTACTCAATAAATGAAGAATCATGTTCTAATTCAACATGTCTAGATACAACTCCTAAAAAATGAAGTCGAGATGAAGAGTCAACAGCATGAAGCAGATCAAGTGCACTCCTCATCTACAAAGATTTACAAAAAATAGTCATGTTATTATTATAATAAATAATTTTTTGTCCTTTTGTTTTTTCATTTTGGCATTGAACAATAAAGAATTGATTTTTCTTAGCAATTTTATTATTCTATTTTAATTTTTTTTAATTTTTGTGATAAAAAAGTCGAAGCCATTTAATTTTATTCAGTTGTTTATTGCGAATAATGCAAACTCATGCAATTCTTTCTTGGTTGTTCAACTAAAAAAATTGTGTAATTCCATTAACCTTTCCAAATATGCTCGGGGATCTACGTAAGTATTAAATACCTAAGATTATTAAATTTATTTTTTTAATATTTATGATTGAAAAACAATAATTTTATCTTCAGAATAAAATTTAAATTTGTTTTTAAAAAAAGTACAAAAGAAAAAAGAAAACTATGAGCACAAATTTTCAAATGATATCACCATCACACTAATTAATTTAGATTTAGAAATCAAATCAAATAACCATTAATTAGTTTTGATGTTTTTTAAGATTTGAAAAATATTTTAAGATTTCAATTCATTCACATATGCTATAAGTAGTATCAAAATAGAAATAAATTACGCTACGGTTCCTTATGTACAACTTGCCATTAAGGACATTATTCGGGAAGGGCGTTGGGTGATTAATGAAGTATACACTACGCTCCCAGCAGATTTGCGCACTAAACTCCTCACAGCGCCGACGCCGTTCTTGTCTTCGCATGAGCGAGACACCATGCATTGGCGGGGGGATCTCACAGGCAACTACTCGGTGAAGACTGGATATTCTTGGTTGATGGGGGAGACTGAGGCAGTGGCGGGTTGGGGATGGATATGGCAGACGGGGATACCGGAGAAGGTAGGGTTTCTTATGTGGATGCTCGCTCATAGGGTGCTACTATGCAACGCCCTGAGATTTCGGTGAGGGATGGCTTCTTCGCCTCTTTGTTCTATTTGCGGGACGGAGTTTGATGATTGGTGGCATGCCATGTTTAAACGTCAATGGGTCGAGGTGGTTTGGAGGAGAGTTGGTGTTGGTCCTTGGCCTGGAGACCAACCGGTGATGGATGGCGACGTACGACATTGGTTGGAGTGGTTGTTTAGGACTAAAGGTAGTTGGTTTTTGGCCAGTTTGTGGGTTGTGTGGAAGGAGCGAAATGCTCGTATATTCCGAGGTTCAAGCACGAGATTGGAGGGCTTGCTTCGTCGAGTTTCGCATCTGGAAGTGACCTTGGATAGGAGCCTGGCGAAGCATGATGTGGAGCGGGAACTGCGCACGGTTTGCTGGAAGCAGGGGGATGAAGGGGAGTGGTTGCTTCATTCGGATGGCTCCGTGTTGACAGAACAGGGGGTGTCGGGGTTTGGTGATGTGGTGCGAAGTTCGGAGGGTGTCTGGAAGGAGGGGTGCTCCGGACAGTTGGGGCGGCGGCCTATTCTGGAAGTGGAGCTGTTAGCGTTACGGTTCGGGTTGGCATTGGTAGTCAGCAGGCGGCTTCGCTTGAGATGTTGCTATGTCGATTCCAAAGAAGTGATCCGGTTGGTTGCTGGTAAAGACAATAGACGGCATGCCTATTGGACTATTATTGCAGACATCCGACGACTTCTTCGGGAGTTGGGGGATTGTAGGATTCGTCATGTGTTACGCGAGGGTAATCAGGTAGCTGATGCTCTAGCTCGGAGGGCTGCAGGATTGGAGGAGTTCTACACCACGTGGGCCTTCCCTCCGGATGAAGTGCTATCTCATTTGGCTCATGATGCGGCGGACACTGTGTTTCTTCGGCGTTAACTTGTTGAGTTGATGTTTTTAGTTTTCTTTTTTATTTCTTTTGCTTTTGTTTTTTTGTTCTTTTTAGCTCGCCTTCTCAGGCTGTGTCACAAAAAAAAGAAATAAATTAAAATATAGTATAACGATAAATATCTTAACAAATATAGTTCAATACATCTATTAGCAATATCTTATACATAATTTTTTTTAATGAATTTATGTGTCAAATTTTAACAATTTAACTTTTATTATAAATATTGAATTGGATTATAGGAATAACATTATTAGAAGGTATTGTGTCCGATGATATTGTTATGTTTATTACGTCGAGGAGATGGATGAATAAATAATAAATTTAATGTTGGCACGAGATATATATTTTATGAATAAAATAGAATTAAATAAGTATAGATTTGATAATATATTTTAAAATTAAATTAAATAAATAGTGAAATGTCTATTTATTTATTAGTACTACAATAGTCTCAAATATACTCCCTCCGTTTTCAAACAATTGAAATGGACCCACAGTGCACGCGGTCCAATGCATATTTTAAATCATTAATAAATCAAGTTCGGTACAAGCAAAAATTCTAAAATTTTCATATTTAAAAACTGCTCGACGAGACGAATCTAACAATATCTCACTTGACTATATTTTAACTTCTATAACTATGATAAAACATTTAGTCAAAGTGTGTGTGTGTGAACAATACCCAATTTTCAAATGTTACAATTTTTCAAAGACGGATGGAGTATTTGAATATATTTATAGATTTGATAATATATTAATGGAAAATTAACTTGATAATATATAAAAAAACTAAATTAAACAAATAGCACAGTATATATTTATATACATATATATAATTATTAGTCTTCAATCCAGTCATAAAATAAAAGTATATCTTAGTTCTAACAAAATTTCTCAATAGGATGAAAGCATAGAGAATAACGATGAAGTATTTTCACCGGAATATCTAAGCACGATCAAGTGTTCCGAATTACCAAATCATGAAATAAAGTTGAAGGAGGGTTGCATAGTTATGCTTATTAGGAATATAGATTCATTAAATAAATTATGCAATGAAAGCAAGTTGATAGTAACAAAATACGGAACCATACGATTAAGGCTAAACTAATTTCGGGAAACCATGATAGTAGAAAATTCTTTATTGCTAGAATGATTATGAGTATATCGGATTTAACCCTCATTCGATTTCAAATGAGAAATTCTCACTTGCAGTTTATTTTGCTATGATTATACACAAAAGTCAATGTCAATTTTTAAAGAATGTTGGACTCTATCTTGCAAAACCAGTTTATAGGCATGAACAGTTATATGTTACGATAGTTCGTGTCACTATCAAAAAGTAACTCAAAGTATTAATATGTAATCATGATAGCTTAACTCAAGATACCACAAGAAATATTGTATACAGTGAAATTTATATATGACAGAAAATTTGCATATGGATAGTTGATGTTGGTGATAGTAAAATTGGTATTGATCTTGGAGATGTACAATCGGATGTAAAATTTTTAGATAATATTCTTATAAACTCTACGGGTGATCATCTAACGATATTTTTTAGAGTACATATACAAATATAAACCGCATTACTTCAAATCCAGATACTCTATACTAGCCCCTACCAATGAGATGGTTTTACGATCAATGATTACATTACGGAAAGGTATGTCTACAAATGAAAATGTATATCTTAGTTCTAACAATATTTGTCAAGAATATGAAAATATAGATAATGACGATTAAATATTTTTACTGGAATATCTGAACATAATCAAGTGTTATGGATTGATTCATGAAATAACGTTGAAGGAGTGATGTATAGTCATGCTTCGTAGGAATATCCATCAAATAAGTTATGCAATTGAAGTAGGTTAATAATAACCAAGATACGAAATAGGCTACACTAATTCTAGGAAACCATGAAAGTATAAAATTCTTGACTGGTAGAATGATTATAAACCCATCTGATTTAACGAAATTCAACATTTGATTTCAGATGAGACAATTCTTACTCACAGTTTTGTTTTAATATGACTATAAACAAAAGTGTATGTCAATCTTCAAAAAATACTACTTTATCTTCCAAAACCAGTTTTTAGCCATGAACTATATCTTTATCTCGTGTCAGTAGCAAAAAGGAACTCAAAGTATTAATATGTAATGAATATGGATTAACTCAAGTAACTCAAGATACAACATAAAATGTTACTTACAATAAAATTTTCAGCAATTGTAAGTAAATTTTCATATTATGCTTAATACTTATATTCAATTTTATTTTATTTTAAATAAATCAAATTAAATAAAATATTATTTAATATTTATTTTTACTGATATGTTGGATATATACCGAGCAAGCTGCAGAAACAAAAGAAGACAGTTTAATTTAATTATCTGTTGGTTTTAAAAATAATTAAATTATATTATCATATACACTCACTTTCAAATATATATAAAATCATTACATATTTTTCTATTACTCAAAATAGAATTTATTATCAGGATATTATGAGTATAAATATTTTATATAATATATAATTAATACCCGTCGAGTCTCGACGGGTTACTTACTAGTATCTAAGTAAAAATAAAATATTGAATTTTGACGATTTTTTTTAAAAATTATTTACATGGTCTTATTATGATTATAAATCTAAACTAATTAGTCATTCATTTTGAATTTATATTTTAAAATAATAATTTTTAAAAATGATAAATTTTTATTGAATAATAAATTTATACTACTTCTTATATTGAATATACTAAAATAATAAATTATACTATATTATTAATTTTAATTTATTTTTTACGCAAAAAATATATATTAAAACAATAAATTATTGAATAAACTGCATCATTTTTTTTTGCGGAACAACATATATATGTTAGGAAAAAAAATAAAAATAGAAAATATACCAAAGCGAGCATAGCACCAAGAAAACCCTATGTAGGATGCCATAAGAAGAGACTTTACAATGTCTGAAGAAGACGTCCAGATCATGAACACTCCTATCCCCCAATTTCGCAATAGAGTCGGCAATAGAGTTGCCTTTCCCACAATATGTTCTCAAAGAGCGAAACTCTCTTCTTAATTCTTCAATCATGGTATCAATGTAGAGGGATCACAAGGTGTAGCACAAGGCTACCCTTGAATCTCTTAAGCAACAAACATTTTGGCGCATGAGTTCTCTAGCCAATCTCAATCCTTGAAGAATAACTGCCAGCATTGCTTGCAAAACGGAATAAGTCCGCAGTAGTCGGACACCCTCCAAAGCAAATGCGCCCGTTGCACCTCTACTCACCATAAAGGAACCACTCCAGCTAGACCAAACCGTGAATTGAAGATGATTTCCCCTGAAACACAGAAAGTTCCCCATTCCTCATTCGATTTCACAGAAGAAAGTTCATACTCGCAGTTTGTTTTGCTATACTTATGAATAAAAGTCAATGTTAATCTTCAAAAAAGGTTGAACTCTATCTTCCGAAACTAATTTTTAGACACGAACAGTTATATGCTTCAATATATGGTCATTAGCAAGAGGTGACTCAAAATATTAATATGTAATTAAGATAGATTAACTTAAGACCCAACAAAAAGTTTTCTTCACCGTGAAATTGTCAGCAAAATGTGAGGAAAATTTTCATATTATGCTTAATGTTGGGAACCAGTTTTGAGCAAATGTGTTCACAACCGATGTCTGAACTACTTTGTTGGACCAACCACGACAACAGCAGACAAACTATGTAAAGGAAGAAGGGCTGGCGAATATACTCACGAAGATTCTCCAACGGCTAGCTGATCTTCTGCCCGGATCTCGCACACGAAGTAAGGGAACAAGGATCTCCTAATCCGGGCAACTCCATTATAAGGATCTGTGCAATTATGGTAAGAATATCTTACCTTGGAATGGAGGTGCGGTGGTTCTCTTCAAATAGGACGGCCAAGGGATGAACGTGTAACGACTCACTTTTACTCATCTTCTCCCTTGTGCGATTGAAAGCATTGTGCTAAGAGAATCACATTCCTTCCGAGTTCTTGATTTTATCATTTTGAAGGAAGACATACGATCAACACTTCCTCGAGTGGGTTGATCGAAAGTGCTACTGTGAACTTGATTGAAGGCGATGGATTCAATCAAGGATTTCGAGGAGTCGTCAAACTCAAGAGCTTAATTGAAAAATTCAATAAGGAGAGTCGCCAACAGGTTTCGACCAACGGCAACTTGAAGGAGGAGCCTTCAAGGGATTGAAGCAAGGTCGGGGAGATCTTTACCAAGGCAGGGGGAGTGCCTTGGTCTGACAATTCAGTCCGCTTGGTGATTGGAGTTGGGCGAAACAAATCACTATTGTTTAGATCGAGGATCAAGTCAAAACAATTAGTGAATCTCCTGGATTGGTATCCCCCAAATGTAGGCTTGTGCCGAACTGGGTCAACAAACCTTGAGTTCTTTATTCTTACAGTTTATTTACTTTCCGCTGCATAATATCTTAAACTGTTTAACGTGTCCACGAAAGGTGTTTGAACTAGTTTTCAGGACTACTTAATTGGTTATCCACGCAAACGAACCTAACAATTGGTATCAGAGCCACACGCTTTGGAAAGCGAGATCCAGACGTTGAAGCATGGACAACCAAGGTGGATTAGTAACCAGACCTCCATTGCTCGATGGATCCAACTATGCTTATTGGAAAGATCAAATGGAGGCCTTTCTTATCGCTCTAGATGAAGGGGCTTGGGATGCAGTAGAAAATCAACACCATCCTCCAGTAGAAGAAAAAGACGGTGTAAAAACCATCAAACCAAGGAGTGAATGGACTGCTGTCGAGAAGCTTGCTGCTTCAAAGAACTCCAAAGCCCTGAATGCGATCTATAATGCTCTCACGAAGGATCAATACAGACTTATCGCTGGATGCAAGATCGCATACGCCGTCTAGACTACTTTAGCCAATACCTACGAGGGTATGGCTTCGGTAAAGAAATCCAGGATCATTACTCTTGATGCTCAATTTCATAAGATTTCTATGGATGATAATGAATCAGTCGGCCAATATATTGGTCGTATTCGTGATCTAACCAACCAAGCTCTTCAGCTTGGCAAAGTGTATTCTCAGCAGGATATTGTAGGAAAAATTATTGGGACGCTTCCGGAAAGGTTCAATGCAAAATTAGCCGCACTTGAACTATACAAAGACTTTGATAAATTGCAGGTCGATGAACTAATGGGTATCCTACAATCGTGGGAAATGGATCAATGCCCTAGGGGCAAAAGTGAACCAGTAGCATTCAAATCCGTGACCAAGGATGTGGATGACTCCACCATGGAAGATCTTGATGACTACAGTGACGAAGAAGAATTGGCCATGCTGTCCAAAAGACTTAATCAGATCATCAAGAACCGTAGATCAAGATTCAACTCCTCTATGAAGAAGGATGCCGGGACATCAAATTCAAAACCCACTCAGAAAGTCTTGAAGTCGTTCGACAGAAACAGATCCAGACCTTCTAAAACTGAGGATGACAAGGAGATCATCTGTTTTGAATGTAGGGGAAGAGGCCATATCAAGAAGGACTGTGCCAATCTTCGACCAAAGGAGTCAAGCAAATCTTACCAAGTAACGTTCAGTGACTCTGAAGATGAGAAGGAGTCCAGTGAACATGGTTCAGACTATGGAGTAGCCTTCATCGGCACATGGGATTCAGACAGTGATGATGAACCCGATGCAGGTATTGGTACTAACTCAGTCAATATGGTTTCCTCTAACATGGTTCGTTCTTTTGTTAGGGAACAGGATGAAAGCATCAGCAAACTTAACAATCTCTATGAAGAAACGTTCGAGAAACTGGAAATTTCTATTGCTGAATCAGTGGAATTGCATGTTGAGAATGGAAGCCTAAGGGAACAACTCCAAGGTCTTAAAAGCAGAAATCAGGAACTTGAAAAGATGTTCAACGAACTGTCTGAACAGGTGAACGAACTACGTGAGAAAAATGCAGAACTCCAGAAAGACAATAAGGAACTGGAGGTTGAAAAAGTTGACTATAAACTATGGTACTATAGTATGCTTGGAAAGAAAGATGCTCTTCACACCGAACTTACCGAAGTTCAAGACAAACTTGCCAAAGCTGAAAGCACTCTAGCAGCACTAAACAAAGGAAAAACCAAGTTAGATGATGTAATTGCTATGGGAAGGCCTAGCAGTAACAAACAAGGCTTGGGATATCAAGCCTCGACCTCAAGAGGAGAAAAGAAAAGCAAGTTTGTGTCCGGAGGGATGCTAAGTGAACACCGAACTATCAAGAAACCTTTCCACCATGAAGGAAGAAACAAATGGACAAGAAGACCACCTCCTCCAATCCCACTCAGATGCGACTACTGCAAGCTCGAAGGCCACAAAACTAAGAACTGTGGAATCTTAGTAAGAGACCTACAAGCAGGAAGACCTATCACCTGGCCAAATGACAAAATCAAGATGAAGCTGATCTCCATCAAGTGCGAATGGGTTCCTAAAGTTCAGAACAGATGTCATGTTGCTTTTCTCTCACAAAAGAAGAATGCTACGGACAAAGTATGGTACTTTGATAGTGGGTGCTTCAAACACATGACTGATGAAAGAAGCCTGCTCAAACATTACAAAGAAATTGATGGAGGATTCGTTGTATTTGGAGATGGGAAAAAGGGTGCCCTAGTTGGTCAAGGCACCATTGAGAACAATGGCTCAAGAGAATTGTCTCCAGTATTCCTAGTTAATGGACTCCAAGCAAACTTGATTAGCATCAGCCAGTTGTGTGATGATGACCTTGTGGTGCAGTTCACCAAGAAAGATTGTCAAGTGCTCAACCAAGATCAAGAATGCATCATGAGAGGTTTGTGCTCTAAAAATAATTGCTATCACCTTGTTCAAACATGCAATTTTGGTTCAGCTGCAGGTAAAGACCACATCACACTATGGCATGAAAAGCTTGGACACCTCAATTTCAAAGATCTTATCAGACTCAGCAGAACCGAGGCAGTCAAAGGTCTTCCTCAATTCAAAAACTCCAATGCAGAATTTTGCAACAAATGTGCCAAAAACAAACAACATAGGAGTTCACACAAGCTGACTGAACACCCTGGATCGACCAAGTGTCTTGATCTACTGTACATGGATCTTATTGGTCCAACTGAGGTTGAAAGTTTGGGAGGTAAAAGATATATTTTTGTATGTATTGACGATTATTCCAGATACACTTGGGTAGATTTTCTCAGGGAAAAAGGTGACACGTTCAAAGCTTTCGAGAAGCTGTGCAATCGACTCATGACCGAAAGGGACACTAAGGTAAAACAAATTCGAAGTGATCATGGACGTGAGTTCGAAAATCAGTCCTTTGAGGAATACTGCACAATCCATGGAATTAAGCATGAATACTCGGCACCAAAAACACCACAACAAAATGGAGTAGTCGAAAGAAGAAATCGAACCCTACAAGAAATGTCTAGGGTGATGCTCAATTCAAAGAAAGTGGCTGAATTCCTTTGGGCCGAAGCCATTAACACCGCATGCTACACCATAAACCAAGTCTACTTAAGACCCAACTCTCTTATGACTCCATATGAGATTTGGAACGGTAAAAAGACCTCAATTACTTATTTCCATATTTTTGGTAGCAAGTGTTTTGTTCTAAATGACAGGGAACATGTTGGGAAGTTTCAAGAAAAAAGCAATGAAGGAATATTTGTGTGATACTCTACCACAAGTCGTGCATACAGAGTATATCTTCCTAAGACCAAGAAAGTACCGGAGTCCACAAACGTGACCATAGAAGATGTGCCAAGCAAGGAGGATGTTCAACCTAACGAAGATGAAACTCCTGGCTGTCAAGATGTTGATCAAAACAATGCTACTCAAACCACGTTTGATGAATTGTCCAACAAGGGAGTCCCAACACCCAATATGGACACCATATCACGAGAAGTAGAGCCTCAAAAGGATCTAAATGGACGCATTCACAAACACCATGACCCTGAAGACATTATTGGTGATGTAAATGAAAGATGGAAGACTCGGGGGAAAAAGATTGACTTCAAAGAATTAGCTGGCTTGCATTGCTATACTTCAAAGATCGAACCCTCCAAAGTGGAAGAAGCTCTTCAAGATGAACACTGGATAAATGCCATGCAGCATGAACTACTTCAATTCGAAAGAAATGAAGTCTGGACCCTGGTTGAAAGACCTCAAGATAAGAACATAATTGGAACCAATTGGATCTTCCGCAACAAAAGTGATGAAAATGGAACATTACAAGAAACAAGGCACGATTAGTAGCTCAAGGTTACACCTAGGTCGAAGGAGTTGACTTCAGTGAAATATTTGCTCCTGTAGCAAGACTTGAAGCCGTCCGGCTCCTACTGTCCATCACATGCTCACTAGGATTCAAGCTCTATCAAATGGATGTCAAAAGTGCCTTCCTAAATGGCTGGCTCAATGAGGAAGTCTATGTGGAACAACCCAATGGATTTGAGGACCCCCATCATCCTCAACATGTCTACAAGCTCAACAAGGCACTCTATGGCTTGAAACAAGCTCCTAGAGCCTGGTATGAAAGGCTCTCCAAGTACATGCTGGAACACGGGTTTGAAAGAGGAAGCCTGGACAAGACCCTCTTCATCAAAAGAGAAAGCAAAGGAATCCTCATTGCTCAAGTCTACGTTGATGACATTGTCTTTGGATCAACTCATCATGTGCTCAAAGACCAATTCATCGAAATCATGGGTAAGGAGTTCGAAATGAGCATGGTAGGAGAACTAACATATT
The DNA here is from genome assembly GCA_030278955.1 of Hygrophila difformis. Lineage (NCBI taxonomy): Eukaryota > Viridiplantae > Streptophyta > Magnoliopsida > Lamiales > Acanthaceae > Hygrophila > Hygrophila difformis. Next base: position 50,939,646 of record JAOANR010000011.1, read on the forward strand.
TCCTTGGCTTGCAGGTTGCTCAGAAGAAAGACGGGATATTTCTAAGTCAAACCAAGTATGCCCGAAACATTGTTAAGAAGTTTGGCATGGAGTCCAGCAAACCCGTCCGAACGCCTATAAGGACTAATGACAAACTGAGCAAAGACCCCAGTGGACAAAGTGTGGACCAAAAACTCTATCGAAGCATCATTGGAAGCCTGCTATACCTAGCTGCAAGTCGACCAGACATAAGCTATGCAGTAGGAGTATGTGCCCGTTATCAAGCCGATCCCAATGAATCACACCTAAAAGCTGCCAAACGAGTGATCAAATATGTTTCAGGGACAAGTGATCTTGGTATATGGTATTCTAAAGAATCTAATCTTTCACTACTTGGCTATAGTGATGCAGATTGGGCAGGTGATGTGGACGATCGAAAAAGCACAACCGGAGGATGCTTCTACATTGGAACTAACTTAGTTAGTTGGTATAGAAAAAAACAAAGTTCCATCTCTCTCTCAACTGCCGAAGCTGAATACATTGCGACTGGAAGTTGTTGTGCACAATTGCTATGGATGAAGCAAATGATGCTAGACTATGGCATTGATCAAGAAGTCCTCACTATACTATGTGACAACATGAGTGCGATCAACATCTCAAAGAATCTAGTTCAACATGGGAGAACTAAGCACATTGACCTTAGACACCATTTCATAAGGGATCTTGTTGAAGAAGGAATAGTGTCCATACAACATGTCGGAACTACTGAGCAACATGCGGATATTTTCACTAAGGCTCTTGATCGTGAAAGATTTGAAAAATTAAGAAGGGATCTTGGTCTTTGCACAATCGCATAAAATCCCAAAGATCATGGAATAAGTTTTATTTATGCAAACTTCCCTAAGTTTTATTACTATACTTTATTTCCTAAATTATATAAATTAGTACATTGTGTCTAACATATGCAGTTGAGATAAATTTTTGTAGGGATCAAAACGGCATCACAATTTGAAATCTTGGAAACAAATTTTGAACTTGATGTGACAAGTGCGTGAGGCGGGAACGGTTATCTACACTACCCGTTAAAAAACGTGATGATGATGGTTATGGGAAGTTGTGATTCTCTTTCCATATTTTTATTGAGGGAGGCTGCTAATTATTTCCACAAGATCTCATTGTGATCGAGTTTCCTTAAGTCTCTCTTGTCTCTCTCGGCTTCATATACTCTCTCCAGTTTGTTTCTTTTAAAAAAAACACACATTCACCCTCACTTGTTCTTGCCAAAAGCCTTTGTTCTTTTCAGCAACCATGGTGAAGACAAGAGGTAGCCAAAGCTCAAGGTCTCAAGATCCTACCCCCGCATCATCAACTGGAAGAAAGAAAGGCGTCTCCCCAGGAGAATCCAGCGCCAAAGGAAGGGCAAAGACAGTTCAACAAGCTATTATCGAACAAACTATTTCGGAGACTCCTTCCATCGTCCCTGTTCCTTTCTCGTCTTCCTCGCCTTCTACTGTCGGAGGACAAGACACTACCACTGTTGGTGTTCTCGACCCACTGGACATCAGGGCTTAAGTTGCTGGAGCCATTACCACAAAGCAAAAAGGAGACGGGCTACAGAAATCAAAAGGGAAGGTTGTCTCCTCCTCAAAATCACGAGAGAAAGCCGTTGCAAGGAAGAATGCATCCATCAGTGAACGAGTTGAGGCAGACCTTGCCAAAGCGTTGCAACCCATTGAAGCCATTCTCGCTGACCTCCCTGCAATGGGTTCCGACAAAGATTCTGAAGGAGTCATGGCCACTAAAATTGCTGATCCTGCTTCGACGGATGCACTCAAGGTGTCCATTGAAAGGTCCAAGAAGAAAACTCCTGCGAAGAAGGCTGTGCCAGAACGAAGTGTTGCGACCGACCCTGCACCAGTCACCACCATTGAAGCAACCCCTGAAGAACCTCTGCAGATTGCTACCACAGTGACCCAAACTGGTTCACTGAAGGCGTCCGAACCTGGCACAGAACCCCTTGATGAGGAAGAGCTCGACTCAGACTATGTGGAAGAGGCTGATGATGAAAGCCCAGAAGACGAATCCGTGAGTGACATCAGCGATCATGAAAGGAATATCACCGTCAACGCGATCACTGAAGAGATTGCTCGAACCGCCAGTCAGAAAAGGAAACATGTCCTGAGAAAAGAATCTGAACCAGTTGCTCCTGCCCAAGATCCTGTTCACACTGAGCAGGGAAAGGAAGAAGAAGACGAGAGTTCATCTGACTCTGAGGACGACCAGAATAATGAGTCCGGAGGAGACTCTGAGCACCCTCAAATCGATGCCCATGAACCACTTGAGGGGGAGAATCCCATTGACAATCAATCCGAAGATTTGGGATCTCAAGACACTCAAAGCGAGGAGGAAGAGTCCGGTGAAGAAGGTTCCGAAGAAGAAGAATCTGAAGAAAGAGTCGAGGTCGATGTTGAACCAGTCACTGTGCAAGAAGTGGAAATCCAAACAGAAACTCGAGAGCCTACTCCACCAACAAGGCGTTCACCCAAGGAGTCCAAACCCAAGAAGCGGACTCGATCTGAACCTGAAGGGTCTTCCAAGGCCACTGGATCCAAGAAGAGAAAAATCGTCTTATCCTCATCTGAAGACCATGAACCTGAGATCATTGATGCTGGAAATGCCATATCCACGGCCTTCTACTATGAAGTGTCCGAGCAATACTTCTCAACTGTTCTGGAAAAGATGAAGGTGCACCCCGAGATCAGATTTGCTGCTGCAAGATACGAGGAAATGGGATGGCACAAGTACTTGGAGGACAGATCTCTTCTATCCTGGGGAACGGAGATCAAACAGTATAAGGACAGCTAGTTAGGCATTTCTATGCAAACCTGAGTTCCGAAGTCCTCAACTCCAAAAGCCCCTGGTTCGAACTGAGCTACACACATGGTCAACTGTTCGAACTCAAAGCCAGAGCACTAAACCGATTTCTCCAGGTACCCCGAACTTCTCTGAAATCTGTTTATTCTCGAAGTGCCAAGTTCCCTATGAACACTATTCCTGAAACACTCATTGGAGTTGAAGGGAAAAGGTTTCAAGGAAAGGGGTTAAGTGCAGCTGTTCTAACTAAAAAATTTTCACTGCTTTACAAATTATGTGCGCACAACATCATGCCCACTGCTAACCACTCTGTTGTCAAAAAGCATGTGTAAATTATTGTTTGCCATAGACCAGAAGTATGAGATCAATTATGGAGCCCTTGTGCTCGAACAAATGTTGGCATTCGCGGGCACAATCAAAAAGAAGTACAACACCACTCTTCCCTTCCCTGGGCTCATATCTGAGTATCTGAAGCATCTCCACATTCTTGGAAGCAAGCATGATCGTCCAGAGGACATTGCCGACTTCAAACTTTCATCAAATATTGCAAAGAAGAAGCCAGACTTGGCTAGACCAGGAGGAAAGATCCCTGCAAAAGATGCATTCTCCATGCTCCGTGATGAACTCACTGACCACATCAACCACCTCAAAGTCCTTGAAGCTCAAGTGCACAGTCGTGTACAAGCTGCTGAAAAGCTGTTCAGACAGCTTCCTGATGTATGGTCTGACGATGAACAGGATTTGGATACCAATCCAGAGGAGGAGTCCAGCGACTCGGCTGAGGATTCATCTAATGAATCCGAATGACATGCCCTTTTTGAGCAAAATGTGCGCCAGAGGGGGAGTTAAGTTGATGTAACCGTTGATCGGTTCCTCTGGCATGCACTACAATCGACACGGGGCAGCCTGGTGGAAGAAAGTCTCTGCTGATGAAGGGTAATTTTTTGTTTGAACTATTTTCGTGAACTAGTTATGACTGTTTTTGCTGGACAATTGCACAATGGCCTGTAATAATTAAATTGTGATCTTACATGCTCTATTTTATGATTATTGCCATGTGCTTGTTTTGATGTGAATGCTCCTAGAATATTTGATAGGCAATCTTGTACGGAGCATTAGTATAGTTTGTCTTGTGATTGGGAATCATTGTAATTGGTGGTTGGGTCTCAATGGGAAGTATTTCTACATCCTTGTTCTTGTGTCAATTGTTTAGACATCGGTTGAATCAACTCTTATACTGGCCCACATTCTGCCAAAAAGGGGGAGATTGTTGGGAACCAGTTTTGAGCAAATGTGTTCACAACCGATGTCTGAACTACTTTGTTGGACCAACCACGACAACAACAGACAAACTATGTAAAGGAAGAAGGGCTGGCGAATATACTCATGAAGATTCTCCAACGGCTAGCTGATCTTCTGCCCGGATCTCGCACACGAAGTAAGGGAACAAGGATCTCCTAATCCAGGCAACTCCATTCTAAGGATCTGTGCAATTATGGTAAGAATATCTTACCTTGGAATTGAGGTGCGGTGATTCTCTTCAAATAGGACGGCCAAGGGATGAACGTGTAACGACTCACTTTTACTCATCTTCTCCATTGTGCGATTGAAAGCATTGTGCTAAGAGAATCACATTCCTTCCGAGTTCTTGATTTTATCATTTTGAAGGAATACATACGATCAACACTTCATCGATGGGTTGATCGAAAGTGCTACTGTGAACTTGATTGAAGGCGACGGATTCAATCAAGGCTTTCGAGGAGTCGTCAAACTCAAGAGCTTAATTGAAAGATTCAATAAGGAAGTCGCCAACAGGTTTCAACCAACGGCAACTTGAAGGAGGAGCCTTCAAGGGATTGAAGCAAGGTCGGGGAGATCTTCACCAAGGCAGGGGGAGTGCCTTGGTATGACAATTCAGTCCGCTTGGTGATTGGAGTTGGGCGAAACAAATCACTATTGTTTAGATCGAGGATCAAGTCAAAACAATTAGTGAATCTCCTGGATTGGTATCCCCCAGATGTAGGCTTGTGCCGAACTGGGTCAACAAACCTTGAGTTCTTTATTCTTACAGTTTATTTACTTTCCGCTGCATAATATCTTAAACTGTTTAACGTGTCCACGAAAGGTGTTTGAACTAGTTTTCAGGACTACTTAATTGGTTATCCACGCAAACGGACTTAACACTTAATATTTATATATAAATAATTAAATTTTATTATATTTTAATTTTAATTTCAAATTCAACAAAAATATTACTTCATATTTTTAATACTCCGTACTTCTTTTTTGATCTATTAAGTTTATACCGAACAAGACATATAAACTAAAGAGTACGGTAGCAAATTCCTCAGGCACCACACTCAAAGCAGGAGAGACCAATCAAACTACCCCACACAACCAGGGTCCAAGAGCATTGAAAGAAATTATGCCAGACTGATTCGACATTAGCACCACAAATCACACAAGCAATCGTCGCTGAAATTCCCTGATGATGTCTCAATTCGTTCGATGGCAGCGCATTGTGAACTGCCAACACATCAATAATTTGAGTTTTTTTGGGTCCCTTAATTCTCCACACTCACACAACCCCCCTCATGCCCAATCATTCCCCTTCAATTGACAAACCAATCAGACCGAGCTAACCGAGTATACATCGGAAAGTCGTACTGCGCCAACCTCACGGATCCTTTCCTTCCCCAATCCATTAAAAATAATGGGCTGGGCCCAGGTCTCGCGCATCCTCTTTAATCTCATCGGTATTAAATTGAAAAATTAAAGCTTGATAAGTTGTTTTGTGAAATAGCATTTTTTATATAATAGTACTCCCTCCGTCCCACTAATTCCGTCTCACTTTCCTTTTTAGTCTGTCTCATACAATTGTTACATTTTCCTTTTAGGAAATAATTATATACTTTAATTATCAAACTCTCTCTCATCACATCACATTAATAAATAAGTATATTAAAATTTCACACACACAACTATCACATCACACATAAATAAATCAATTAAAAATTCAAAATTATTACAATCACATTACATAAATTCTCAATTTACCTCCACTTTAAACACTAAATATATCCCTACATTAAATACTAACTATTCCCATATAAAATACCGTGGCAAAAAGTTTTGAGACACTATTAGTGGGACGGAGGGAGTATTAGAATAGTTGTAAGTTTTCTTATTATTATTATTTTTTTTTAAATGAGATGCCAAAAGGTCGCAAATAAAAGGGAAAAAAACTATAAAATACTACACCACCAAGGGGACGAGGAGGAGAGAAAACGAAAGAAAACCAATAAACAAAGCTCAAATAATCTGATTGCCGGGATGGGGATTTACTAGGGGTCACATTCCGGGCTCATAATCTCCTCACCCTCTTCTTTATACATTTTATAATTTATGTAGTATGAACTTACACCCAATTATTTTCTAACCTCCATATCCTATCAGAAAAAAAAAAATAATTAAAGTACTTAATAGCATTAATAATGAATCGCATAGGTTGGGGGATGGAACTTACCCCACCCAGCTGTATGTCTCTCTTTCTTATCATTTTGTAATGTGGAACTTACCGGCAAAGCAGGTTTTGGCTTTGTTATTAGGAGTGAGGATGGTACTTGGAGAAGGGGGGGATGCAGCTACCTTGGTAATCAGTCCAGTATCCATGCAGAGCTCTCGGCCCTTGCTTACGGCCTGAAATATGTTGTTGAAAATGGCTTCCGCCACATCAATTGCTTCACGGATTCTGCCATGATCATCCATATGTTAGGCTACAGAGATCCCAACCACCCAATGGCGCCTCTGCTTTTCAGGATCAGAGATGCGAGAGATCACCTTAGGGAGTTCAACATTAGCCACGTGTGTAGAGAAGGCAACAAAGTGGCAGACCTCCTGGCCAAACGCGGAGCCACTTTAGAAGACTTCTTCACTACAAAGGCTTTTCCGCCGGATTTTGTCATCGAGACTCTAAAGGAAGACGCACCTTCCTCACGGTCATCTGGGAGCATGCCTCACTGATGGACCTCAGCTTTGTCTTCCCTTTTATCTCTTCTTCCTGTTTCCCTTTGGTTCTTGTCTTCTTTTTCCTTTGACTTTGCTTGTTTGTTTGCTGGCCTTGATGGCTTACCAAAAAAAAAAATTAAAATTCTATAGGCTGCTTACAAAAAAAAAAAAATTAAAAATGAATCGTGTAGTATAAAAGACTTTGTATAAAAGTATAAGAGCCTGTTTGGATTGGTTTTTTTCAAGTGCTTTTGGCTTTTGCTTATGCCAAAAGCACTTTTGAAGGAAAAAGAGTGTTTGTTTTGGCTTTTTAGAAAAAGCAAAAGCACCTCGAAAAGATGCAAAAGTGCTTCTGGGAGAAGCAGCCCAGGTGGTGCTTCTCCGAAAAGCAGAAGCCAAAAGCACATAGTAATGTGTGCAAAGTCATAAATGCCCCTATTAATTTATTTAAATTACACTATAAATATATACTATCATATATAAATAGCATATCCTTTTTGGTAATTTACACATTTCAAAAGCACTTTTCACTTTTAGAGCCCGTTTGGATTGACTTCTAGGGAGGTGCTTTTGGCTTTTGCTTCTGTCAAAAGCACTTCTAGTAGAAATTAGGTGTTTGTTTTGGCTTTTAAGAAAAAGCAAAAGCACCTCGAAAAGCGAAAAAAGTGCTTCTGGGAGAAGCACCCCCAGCCCAGAGGGTGCTTCTCCCAAAAGCAGAAGCCAAAAGCACCTCGTAAAATGTGCAATGACTTAAATACCCCCACTACTTAATATAAATTACACTATAAATATATCTTATTATCATATTAAGTAGCATGTCCTTTTTGGTAATTACCACACTCTAAAAGCACTTTTCATTTTTATTCATCCAAACATATTTTTTAGAAAAAGCCGCTTTTCAAACATTCCATCCAAACACAAAAGTTACATGCTTTTGCTTTTGACTTCTGCTTCTGCTTCTACTTTTGGCTTCTGCTTTTTTCAAAAGCCAATCCAAACGGGCCCTTATACATCCAAACACACTATTGAAAAAAAGCTATTTTTTAAACATTCCATCCAAACACAAAAGTTAGCTGCTTATGCTTTTGACTTTCACTTAGGGCCCGTTTGGATTGGCTTTTGAAAAAAGCAGAAGCAAAAAGCAGAAGCAGAAGTGAAAGCCAAAAGCAGAAGCAGGTAACTTTTGTGTTTGGATGGAATATTTGAAAAGCAGCTTTTTTTTCAAAAGTGTGTTTGGATATGTAAAAGTGAAAAGTGCTTTTGAAATATGTAAATTACAAAAAAGGATATGCTATTTATACATAATAGTATATATTTATAGTGTAATTAAAATAAATTAATAGGGGCATTTATGACTCTGCACACACTACTAGGTGCTTTTGGCTTCTGCTTTTCGGAGAAGCACCCGGGCTGCTTCTCCCAGAAGCACTTTTGCAGCTTTTCGAGGTGCTTTTGCTTTTTCCCAAAAGCCAAAACAAACACTCATTTTCCTTCAAAAATGCTTTTAGCAAAAGCAAAAGCCAAAAGCACTTCAAAATAAGCCATTCCAAACGGCCTCTTATGCTTCTGCTTTTGGTTTCTGCTTTTTCTAAAAGCCCATCCAAACCTTATGCTTCTGCTTTTGGCTTCTGCTTTTTTGCCCATCCAAACGGGCCTAAAACCAACATGAGCATTTGGGATCGATGGACCGTCCTCCCCGGAGAACCCCGAGAGTTGAGAGCCCGTGTCGGAGTGAAGAAGAAGAAGAAGAAGCCGCCGCCATGAGAACCCTAAGAAGGATGCCCTTTAAGAGACCTGCTCTCCTCCATCTTCTCTGCGCTGCCGCCACTTTATCTCTTTTTCTTTTGGCTTTCCACTCCTCTTTCCCTGCCGTCGGCGGTACTCTTGTTAATCTCCTCTTTTAGATTCTCCAATTTTACGCATTCACCTTGTATGATGTCAATCATTGTTCTTGTTGTTGTTGTTGTTGTTCTCATTTCCCAGTCAACCAGCCCATTGCAAAAATCGACAGGCAGGATCTACGTATTTTATCCGATTTCCAGTCTGCTCTTCAAAAATGTGTGGTCTGTACTCTGTATCTCCTCGCTCTCCTTTTCTATTTCTTTATTCTAGATCTTCTCTACCTATCCACCTACGTATTTCCACCTTTTCAGTTTAACCTCCATGCTTATTTCGCATTTCTGATTTCTCATATGCTCCTTACACCTGTCGGAGATGTTGATCCAGTAAAGCGCCTTTAAGCTTCTCTTGCTATCTCTTCTGATTTTTCTGCTTGTTTATTACGAATCGTATAGTAAAACCGTATTGAGGTTCTCTGCGCCTCTCTTCTCTTCTGATTTTGTTCTTATACCGTTATTGCTGTTGTTGGTAACCCTTACCACCGCCAATGTTGCTTAACATTGATTTGTAATTAATGATGTTTCTTGTAGGCAAACAGAGGTCTAGGACTCACTGCTCACATTATAGATCACTGTAATCTGATTCTCAAGTTTCCCCAAGGGACTAATAGCACTTGGGTTGGTCTCTTTATTCCCTTTTGGATTTTCAAGCTGGTCGTATTTTAAACTCCCTGATCCTTGTAAATCCTGCATGCTATTAATACTTCTTTATCTATCTGCAGTACAATAAACAGTTCAAAATCTTTGAGCCCTTGGAGTACAAGTATGATATCTGTGAAGCGATACTATTGTGGGAACAGGTTCTATTGTTATTGTTGCTGTTGGTGTTATTGTTATTGTTGCTTATATGTGCCCTTGAAGTAGTTTATTTCCTTGTTCATTAAGTAAGCAGAAATTATCTGAAATGCAGTATCGTAATATGACTACAGTGTTGACTAGAGAGTATTTAGATGCACGGCCTGATGGATGGCTAGATTATGCAGCAAAGAGGATAGCACAGTTGTAAGTTACAGGCTTAATTTCAGCACAGGCTATTTGATGGCAATGTATGCTCTCTCTCTTCAACAAGTTCGAAAATTTTACTGAATAAATTTAATTTTCTCCCTGTTCTTTATTATTTTAGAGGAGCGAAAAAATGCTACAACAAGACTCTTTGTGAGGAACATCTCAATGTACTTCTACCAGCAAAGCCACCTTTTCATCCTCGCCAGTTTCGAACTTGTGCTGTTGTTGGAAATTCAGGGGACCTTCTAAAGACGGAATTTGGAAATGAAATTGATGGGCATGATGCTGTTATAAGGGACAATGAGGCCCCTGTTAATGAGGTAAAGAAGCATATTTATTTGTTCCAAGTTGAAGATTTCTTGATATGTCCCTCTTTGCTTTTCTTAGGTATGCGACCTTTATGGGGGAGCTTTGGATTGAGAAGAAAAATGTTAATATTTTTTTTTTTGATTTTTTGTGAAATTTATTTTAAGTACATTGTATGATAAAACTACAATTCCATCATGAATTCTATTACTAAGTTTTTGGACTGGAATAAGTTCATTTTGGTATAAAAGAAATGTGCCTGATCCTATTCAATGCCTTTGCCACAATCTAAGAATTGATATTCTTTAAGTCTCATGATCAGTTTGGATCTTCTGAAATTTTGACTATACAGCTGTTTTTCTTGATTCTATGCAGAAATATGCTAAGTATGTTGGTTTGAAGAGAGATTTTCGCCTAGTCGTTAGGGGTGCTGCTCGTAACATGATCAAGATTCTTGATGGTTCTGGTAAATACAGTATTCATTTGGGTTGATTGATGAATTATCGTATCTCAATACACATCTCTTTTTCTAGTGGATGTTCTGGATTATTATTGAGTTAGCAATATTTGTCCACTATACATGGCATTAAAATTAGTTTTGCGCATCTTTCTGCATAGTGGGTTATTCGGAGGAAAGGGAGGGCCGAAGTCATTTTATTCTGCATAGTGGGAAGTCACTAAGGCAATAAGGCAACAACTATGATCAACTTTTTGTATAATTTTATATAATTTCTTTCCAGGCCTTGGTCACCAACATGAATTATATATATATATATATATATATATATATATTTATAGATTTTGCCTCTATAGTTATATATTTATATATCTGAACATGCATATAGAAAATCAATTTGCATAAAATATTTTTAGATCACTATTTTGTACATCTAAAATTACAGGCAGCCATGCCCCATGGTGAAATTATGTAGTTCTGCTAGCATAATCAGATTAAAACATTTTCTGTACTTATTCGAAGCATTTTACTGCAGATGATGAAGTGCTTATCATTAAAAGTCTCACCCATAGAGATTTCAATGCAATGATAGAGGTATGCATCTGGGGCACTTATTCACAGTTGGTTTGTTCTTTGGTTAAGCCATGTGTTGTAGAGGTATCATTCAGGAATATTAAATGGATAGTTTTGTTAAATAATCTATGCAATGAAATCCTTAACAATTCCTTATCCAACAAGTGCAGAGGATCCCAAATCCAGTTTACCTATTTCAAGGTATTGTACTTCGTAGGGGTGCGAAAGGAACTGGAATGAAATCAATAGAGCTGGCTCTTTCCATGTGTGATGTTGTTGACATCTATGGCTTCACTGTTGATCCTGGATATACTGAGTGGTTAATTCTACTTCCTCTCTGATTTTCTATAATAATAATTTGAGTTCTCCTTATCAATTTATTTATTGTCATTGATTCAGGACTCGTTACTTCTCAACACCTAGGGAAGGGCACAATCCTCTTCAAGGAAGAGCATACTACCAGCTTCTAGAATGCCTTGGTGTTCGTATACACTTACTTCAACTCTTTGGTTTGGTGTCTGCAGTTTGAGTATCACTGCTTATTGTTAAAAGTAAAATCAACAGGTTATTAGGATCCATTCTCCAATGCGAGCTGAAAGAAAGCAGGACTGGTCGGATATACCAAGTCGAGAAGCCATAGGCAGAGCACACTCTAGTGCTGTTCGCTTGAAAAAGAATGCTTCTGTGCAAAAGGGTGATTTGGGACAATTCCATAACTGCAAAGTATGGGGGCATTCGGGTCCATATGGCAGTGGGCCTATATCGGGATCGCCCCACATGAGTGATCTTAGGAGGAATTCAAACTACAGCAAATGGGAGGTGATGCCTTTCGAGAAGTTGAGAAAAGAAGCACGGGATTATTACATTCAGATGGAAGGTGTGTCATTGTATAAAATGGATGGCAATAAGTTGGATGATCTAGTCTGCGTGAGGCATTCGCCAAAATATCAAATGTGATGTTATGATCTGTGTTTGAGTAAATTGAAAAAGCACACAATTTGGAAAATGGCATACCCATACGGTTTAGCTGTTGAAGAACAGAGATAGTGATGCAGTTAATATACACCTCTACTCTTACTGGGATTTTGGTCAGGTGAGACACTCATTATCATAGTTGAGGCAGTAACATGCTCCATGCATGGCGGTTCTTGTGTGATACTTACTTGTTTCGTCTCATACAATTCATAGCATCAGCTGCGTAACCGTTATTTGTTCCATGTTATGTCTAATTAAACATGCATGTACATGATATGTATTGCGAAAATTGTGGAGGAATATGTTGCAATGTTAAATAGATGGGGTAGGAGTTTGCCTTTCTCGTAGAGTGAATTTAGACATCATGTGATGATAGGAATTGTTTTTGTTTTTTTGTTTCTGATGATGGGAATAGAGAATGATTTCAATTTGAATAAGACTTGCAAATTCATTGTTTTTGATTTTGGGAATGATTTTAAACCTTTTCATAGATCTAAACAATTACTCAGTTTTACTCCTAATTATCTAATTTCAGGCTCAATTGCTAATTAATTCTTTGATTAAATTTTTTGCGTATTTTGGGTATCCCCAAACCGATTAATTCCTCGATATAATTTGGTGGGCATGGAAGGGTTGTCTCTCAAAATTCTGCACACACAGGCTCAAGCACAATATCATTGCTTAAGTTGTCAAAGCATCATACTACTTAGGTCAACTGTATTTAGTAATTTATTTTTACTAAATTCAAATCACTCAAAAAATCAAGCCTTATTAAACTAAATTAAATCCAAAAATTGTATACTTCCTCTGTCTCGATGTGTTTGTTACATTTCCCTCCGACACATATGCTGATACACATTTTTAATGATAATAACTTAAATTGTGCATAAGAAAAAATTATAAAAAGTTATATTAAAAAACTACAAGATTAGACGAATCTAACAATATTTACCTTGATTATTTTTTCTTGCATAACTATGATAAAAGTTTAAGTCAAAATTAAACAGTGAATGTCCAAAAGTGAAATAGTAACTAAAATCGAGACGGAGGTAGTATGAGGTTTCATAATACGGCATGTCCAGGATTACAACTACCAGTATTGCATATTACGATACGTCGATAATTACAATCCAGTATTGCGTATTGGCTATTTTAACGATATTTTAAATAATTTATAGTATTTGATTTTCGTGTTAATATTTTTGTGATAAATCTTTTAGTAGAAAAAAACCGGCTCTGTAAGGGGAAATTGTGGTTGCACCTAGGGATGGCAATGAGTCGGGTCCGCCAAGACTCAAAACTCAAGATCCAATATGGGTCTCGATTTCGATTCGGTTCGGTTTCGGATCTGATCTAGAACCGTTGTAGGGATGACAACGGTCGATTTTGAGTCTATTTTTATAAAAAGCAAGACCTGATCCGCGCTCGGGTCTGACTTGACTCTTGATTTTGATATAGATCCATTGTCATCCTAATTTCGGAAGGAATGATGGGGGCGGGAAAGTCAACTGGTAAAATGCTATACAGGTAGACAGTAGAAAATTGGATTTTAACTGTGGTGAAATAAAGATAGGAGAGGATAGGATAGGTAGAAGAGAAGGAAATTGGTGAGCGATGGCATGGAAATGGAATGATGATGAGTTCATGAAGTGATGATGCTCGTATGATATGAAGGTTGTGGCTGGTGGGTTCAAAAACGAAGATATTAGTATTATTAGTACATGGAATGGAATGGATTATGGATGGGTATTTCTTCATTTGATGATGATGATGATGATGATGCAAAGTGGTTCAGGGTCAGTAGAGAGTGTCGTCCTACTCTACTCCTAACTAGGAACACTGATGGGATTGGATGGATGGGGGCGGGGCCCATTGCCAATAATCTGTCTATGTCTATTTGTATGGAATGGAAGTGACCTTGCTTGCATATCTATTACTAGTATATCTACAATCTTACAATCTGCATCGTTCATCTCTCGCTCCCTTCCCTTTTCTCATTAAGAGTCTTATCCATTCCATTTCCTTCCTAAATATCTTGGGATCCAAATCCTACCAATCTTGGTCTCTTGGCTAATATGCCAATTTTGTCTCCTTATAGGAGGAGGGCTCTATATAGTCTAGACTACTAGTACATACTAGTATATAATAGAGTGCATTGAGTTCCCCTCCATCCATTCAATCCCACCCAATAAAAATTACTACTACTACTACAATTAGTCGATCCATCTGCTCTGCTCTGCTCCAATTAGGAAATAGTACTAAAAGAAAGATGCAGTCACCGTTGTTAACAGCAGCAGCAGGATCCCCACAGGGACAGGGACAGGGTCTATTCATACGCATGCCCGTATCATCATCATCATCATCATCATCATCCTATGGTGCTTCTTCCATCATCATCATTCTTCCACCACCAAAGCAAACTGCCATGAGTGGGAGTAGGAGGAGGTTTGGTCCTATCAGATCCAGTAACCCACCACCATCCTCCTCCAGTTCCATGACTGTCGACTACAGCTCCTCCGTCTCGTAAGTCATGTAACGAAACCTGCTCTGCTTGTACAGGATCATATCATGATCATCATCATCATATCTTCTTCAATAAAGTAAATTATCATATAACCTCCTCCTTGCGGCGCTCTGCTGTGCTGTGTGGGTGCAGTGTATTTCCAGCAGAAGCCTGTGAGACCGTTGGAGGGGAAGCGTGCCTGGCGGAGATGTATCCTGAAACGAAGCTGAAAGAGCCTAATAAGAAGACTATAAAAAGTTCCGAGGAGGAGGAGGGGGAAGCAGTCGATAGGGAGTATTTGGATTATGCCGAGGATCCAAACACGTAAGAATTGAAGAATAAGAAGAATAAGATAAGATGATGGTCATCATCATCATCATCATCATCATCATCATCTCTGCAATCACCACTGTTTCAACAGTCACCACTTGAGTCAATATGCTTATTATACCCATTTTACTTACTTATATAATATAGTAGTAAATACTACTACTAGTAACAAACTCAGACCGGCTGAATACCACTAATAGTATATACTTATCTACATGAGTGTGCAGGGTCCTGTTGGACGAGGCCTGCGATGTTCTCGGTGGTGAATTCTGCCAGCCCTCTTCTCACCACACCCGGAGGACTTAGCAGCAGCAGCAGATGACGACCCGACAACCAACCGACGACCGACGACGACCTCTCTCTCTCTCTCTCTCTCTAAACCACCCTTCATCCTTCCATTAACACCTGTACTGTACCGTATACATGCACGCAAATGCCATCTCTGTCTGTCGTCTCTACCTCCAATAAAACACTCAACAGTCTTTCTTATTTGTTACCGTATGTTGATGTTCCATTTTCATCTTAAAACAACACACACACACAAAACACACTTGCTCAATAATAATGATGATGAGAAAAAGCCCAGCTAGTAGTACCAACGCAACAACAACAGCTTAAATAGTAATACTAGAAATTAAATAAAACATCGGTCTGTCCGTATTGGCTGCGACGAAATTTGAGTTGAAGAATGCCCCGCCTATTTAATTTTGTTGTTCCTTCCCTCCATACTGCTGCTGCTGCTGCTGCACCATTCCCCCAGAGTGGCATTGAGCCGCCCCTGCCCCTGCCCCCGCCACTAGTTCTCTAAGATCACTCTCAAAGAAGGCCGTGTGAAGAGCCCTCACACATTCCTCAGCTTCCTTGTCATTTACCACCAGTGATATGTTCACTTTTGATGCACCTTGCGATATCATTTGCACATTCACTCCCTTTGTCCGCAGCACATGGAAGGCCTGCACACACCATCACCATCCGCCCCCAATCATCATCCACAAGCAATATAACTTTGCAGTATTACCATTAAATAAAAATATATCCCAGACAGAATAAACTGTGCACACTTTCCTTCTGGAGAGGAAAGAGGAAAGAGTATGTGAAGCAGAACCTTTTCTAGTATCAATGACGACCTCTCAACATTCCCAATTAGAGATATGATTGATCTATTCTGAAGAAGATTCACAACTGCAATTTTTTCGAGTTCTTCCCGCACATGGTCAAATTCCTGTTCCCATCTCAGACCAGTATTGGTGGAAAAAACTTATTACATTAACGATCTTGAAAAATATTCGACGCTTATTAATGACTAACAGTCAAAGTCAGGTATCATACGCTTGCCTGCTGGATGAGCTCCCTGCTCCAGAGTTTGGAAGGGTCCAATGTCAATGAGATACTCACGTCACTGGTTGCAACAACATCCACAGATATGCATAAATCTTCAAAAATTGAGAAAACCTGAACATGTGTACTAATCTCCAGTCATAAACTGCATTAAAAATTAGGGAATGCATCAATCTGGGAGTGACAGATTGCAGGGAGGTTGGATTGAACGGTCTCACCTTAGCAAGAAAACCATATTGACCAAGCATTCGTGTGCTAACAATATCCAGCATTGTGACATTCCGCTTGAGGACAATGCTTGTAAGAACTGCCTGTACATAAGAAAACTTCATAATAAGCATCCAAATGGTCTCCACACTCTGTTCATTTCTTAAATATGCATGACCTAACCTCACTCATGTCTCTTGTTTGAGTAATAAGAGTTCCTGAAGCTTTCGGATTATAAGAGTTCTTCACTCGAACAGGTATGTCACCCTCCCTAGCAGGTCTCATAGATTGTGGGTGGAGAACCTTTTCAATACAGAAACAGACGGTGAATTTTCATAAGAGTTACATGCCAAGCACAAGAGGGGGCATATTGTTAGGTAAACAAGCCATCCATCATACTCAATTATTCAACCTACAAACTCAATCACAGGTGATCAAGAATATGATTTTCTTTAGTCACTAAGTTAACAGTATTGAACTTTCAAATTTCACATCTCCTAATATACTATTATAAGCGTGGATAGTGGTTGCCAGAGAATATACATTAAAAATATGATGGTTCTTAAACAGCTAAATGAAAAATCCTCATCCAACATGAAGGTTGTTGATAGTGGGGTAAAGGCTTAGATGATTCATGATTGTGAGGAAGAAAAAAGAAAATTCAAATCACTGCTCAATCATTTGTTGAAGCCACAACATATCTTACTCCGTAGAAAACCAACTTGCTGAACTTTGCTTTTTAGTTCTTGAATTTAGTTCCAATGCATAAACACGTAAATCATACCTGAGCACCAAAGTACGCAAGTTCAGCTGCTTCATCAAAAGTTAGATAAGGCACTGCCTTTGCTTGCTGGTGAATGTGAGGATCACAGGTCAAAACACCATCCACATCTTTCCAGACCTACAAAGAATAGAAAGGCTAAATCATCAGAACAATCAGCATAAGCATATAACATGAGCATTTAAATACCCAAATATAAATGCCTAAATATATTCATGTTACAGTTTTTTTGCATCGTTGCATATGCAAGTGTAATGCATAGAAAAGAGGAATGAATAGGAAGGGGCTTTTAGTTCAGAAAACATGACACATTTAAGGGAGCAATGTACAAAAAACTGATGGTTGATTAGTGACCTGAATTTCTCTCAACCCCAATGCTTTACCAATTGTTGTTGCAGTCAAATCACTACCACCCCGTCCCAACGTTGTCACTGCACAGCTTTTCCAACCCTACAGTTGAAAGCACGTTAGCCTACAGTATTGATAGAGAAAATTACGCACAAGGAACAATAACACAGCCAGCATTAGTACGCTTGGCAAGCAAAGAGTGGCCAACCTTCCCGAGGAAGCCTGTCACAATGGGGATGGCAGGATTGCTGCTCCAATCACCAAGCAGTCTCTTTGCAACAGCTGGATAAGCTGCTTCCAAAATATCCGCATTGGTAAAGTCATCCGTAGTAATAAATCCTATATCAAAGGCATCATACTGGCAAACATGCAATGAGCACTTACGCAAAGTATTATAACTGCAGGTAGTAAGACAAGCCAGCAGCAGCCAAAAGAAGTAAACTAGAATACACATAAAACAGTGCGGTCTACTTTTTTGTGATTGTGCAGTAGAGGAAAGTCCAGTGTGAGGAGCATCATAGACTCAAAGCACAACAACCATCTTATAAGTGCTGATATGGACCAAATTGTTCAGCATGTGAACTTATACAAAACCGAGAATTTGGTCCATGCTATATGAATTTCAAAAAGAACAAATAACCAAATCCCCGAAAGGCCAAAACATGAGGTGTTATAAGAAACAAACTAATGGTAGAGCATTTATGTAAGATCCTCCAAATACAAATTAAAGCATTTCAAACTTTAAGCACAAGAAGCGCATAATGTTACTACAGATTAAAACAGTCTCCAAGTGACACGACAACTTTTTTCCCTTACGGCTACTGCAAATTAACTAAATTAGTTCATTGAGAAAATATGAAAGAAACAAATACCTTAGGATCAAGAATTACTTGGAGCCACTTCTTAAATACAAACTTATTGCATTTATTATTCTCTTTGGCAAAATCATAAAGCAGATGGCAGTGTGAAATACTAGACAACATATTAGAAGAATGATAAGAGATATACTTGGCGAGCTTGGACACCAATTTTATTCAAGTAAGCTGCAAAAATCCTTGTAGACATGCACTCTCCAAAAGACACTAAGTAGTCCCTTGTTCTTAAAGTCAACTCTTTCATCATAGAAATTCCATGCAGAAGCTGCTCCAACTCCAACAAGTGCTCTGCAAAAAAATTTCCACATGGCACAAGAGTATGTGTGATGCAATGCTCTCTAGGAACTTCTAAGGATTATGGAATCTATTCTGGTTTGATTATGTGGAAGGTTTTGAAGAGCAGCACAGTGTAGAGTACATTTTCCGGAATGGTGAGACAGACAAATTACAGATTGCATAAAAATGTATCATTGCAGTATGGAGATGTGTTTAACTAAACATTCACCTGCACAATTGAAGTGCATTCTTTAATCAACAGTTATCAGCTATAACAATAAAAAAGAATTAAGTAATCCAATCAGATTTTGAACACCACCCCCACACTTTTTGGCCAGAATTATTTATTTATTAGTACAGTAGAATCTAACATTCGATACCACGTGGCATGGTAGGGTGGAGTTGTAAAAATATTAAATGTACACACATAACATTATTTGAGGATAACTTACTTGAAACTACAGACCTTTCTACTTGAAGCTCGTCAGTGGTCCTGACACATGAAATTAGAGATGATTCAGAAAAACATCTGTAGGACAATGCTCAATGCTGAGGTCCTGGCCAGCCTGCTATCTAGCTGTTAGCTGGTTTGATTATCGTTGGTTTTTATATTAAAGTATTTGGCAAAACATTTATCTGATGCATAAATATAGGAAATAACTGTAGATTTGTATATAAACATATATCTAAAAAATAAAGAAATAAAAAAATGAAACTAAAAAACATTTGAGTTTTCCAGGCCCAAAATATATCCACTAAAGTTTAAGTTTGAACAAGTCATTAAAAGTTGTCTGCCCAACACCCTATAAAGGAATGGATTATTACCTAATATGCAAATCTTTGATGAAGGTCAGTTCTTCCAGATCAGACACATCTGAAACAGCACATGTAACTGCCTTTTCTCCAGCCTTGTACATAAAAGGCCAACAATTCCACCAAGAATTAAGAAATATTGTCAGGAAACTGTTATATCAATAGGGAATTTTTTAAAAAAAAAAAAAAAACAAAAAAACTGAAAGGTAGAAAGAAATACCAACAAGAGTTTGTTGGTTGTCTTTCCCATTGCGGAAAGAACCACAACAGGATTCTCTTCTGGAAAGCTGAGAATAAGATGGGCTACTTCTTTCATTCTATCAGCAGAAGCAACGGACGAACCACCAAACTTCATAACACATGTCAAGTCCTTGGCAATTTGTTCAGAAACCTGATGTTGTCGAGCATCATGCTTTTCAAGCACGCCAGCATTGGTGTGACAATTGATTTGAAAGGCTGTTGGCAATCCTTGGGAGTGAATGGGTATATGTTGACCAGATGCAGAAGGATGTGGAAGATTGCGTTGCATCCAGCCAGGTTGAAAGGAAGGAGCTTTCTTGGAGCAGGATAAATACGAAGCCGTGATCCCATGGAAATGCAATGTGGCTGCCATGGCTTTCAAGTGTCCGACGAATAAATAGAAGAGATTTGTCCGGAAATGGAGAGCGGGTACAATGTATTCAATTTCAAGTTTCAATTGAGCAAATCAGATTCAGAAAAGAAAGGCAAGCAAACAACTTTCAGCCCGCAAGGCCAGAACACCGGAAGGGATGAAGGTTGGTTGAATGATAAATTAGAAAAATAGCCCAAAAAGGTTTTTTTTTTTTAAAAAAAAAGGAAAATATTCCCACGAATTATGCCAAGATTGAAAAGAAAGCAGCTGAAGCCTGAAGGACCATAATCCTAATGAATCTTTGAATTATAAGTTGGTTTCCCCAGCAGCAGCTTTGACATTGGTTGCCTGCACGGTCGGCCGAAATGGGTAAACTCCTAAGTATCACTGTAATATTATTATTGCTATTACTATTGTGTAAACGGGGAGATGTGCAAGCATGACATGAAACAGGATTGTTTATTTATGTTCCTGTATGATTGATTGATGATGCAATGGAATGGAATGGCGAAATATAACTAGGCAGAAAAAAAAAATTAAAAAAATACAGAGAATAAATCTGAGAAGGAACCTGTTGTGACGTTGTCTGCGTTGGAGAGGGGAGAAGGATTTGAATAAGGAGAGACGGGAATGCTTCAGAAAAAGGGAGGAGCGGGGGCGGCGGCGCGTTCCCTCGTCTCAAATGAAACCCCAGAGGTTTAGGCCGCAGATTGGGAACATGGAGTACTTGGCAGCGTTTCGTACTCTCTTTAGTTATTCTAGGTAATTTGAACTGAATTAGCTTATTTAAAAAATAAAATAATTTAAAATAGTGTTCAATCAGCTTTTTTTAAAATCGTTGCAAATAACAACATTTTGGATTTTAGCTTATTCTAGGCAAAAAAGTTAGTCTCGAAATTGTCAAACAGCTAATTTTAACTAATTATTACTCACATAATCAATTAACAGCTAACAGCTAATTTCCAAACAGGGCCCTTGTCTTTTTGGACACATAATCCTACTTACTTAACCGTTCATATATTTAAATATATATATATATATATATATATAAATAAAAATTATAAAATATATTGGTCTTTTTGGCAAAGCCGAAGCCAGAGAAAAAACAAGAAAAATAAAAAGAAAACTAATCTAAAAACAACAAAGGAGAATCAATCCCTAGGGAACCAAACGCCGGATGCATCCGCCGTTATGTCCCCTAAAACAAAGTCCGGCGGGAATGCCCACATCGTGTAGAAATCTTGAATGGACACCCATGCCTCGCAAGACGATCTGCCACCTTATTCCCTTCCCGGAGAACATGGAAAATGCGGCACTCCTCAAAGGATGATTTCAACTCATTAATCTTCATGATCATGGCAGAGAAGGGATGAAACTTCTCCTTCGAATCCAGCAGCTTGATGGAGGTCATGGAGTCCGAATAGACACAGGCGAGCAACTCCCATGGCCCGAACAAAAGTGAGCCCTGCCAACATAGGAGCAAGCTCAACAAAAGTGTTCGTCGCTTCTCCAAGAAACCCACAACCTCCTCCTTTCCATTGCCCCTCTTCAGTTCTAACCACAAATCTGAAACCCGACCTCCCTGGGTTCCCTACACAGCTCCCATCAACATGAAGTATAGTATCATATCCCCCTCTCATATTCCAATTAACCAAACGGACATTAGATGAAGGCCTTGCTGAAGGGTGAGATTTGCAGAGATCTGAGACGAGAGAAGAAATCTCCCTCCTCAATCGCCACAGGGACTTGTGAATCCTACGGAATAAGCGGGCATTTCTTTCCACCCATATCGTCCAAATAGTTACCAGAAAAATGTCCCCATAACATAAGTACATCCCTTTCAAGAAAAGCAGAAATGGACTCCTTGGGAACATCATGAACATCCTGTGGGATAGCCACCTTGATCGACTGCCAGACAATGCCCGCCCATGTGCAAGAAAATAAGCAATGAGACCATGTTTCCTCAGCAATCCCGCAAAGCACACATAAAGGTGAGGAGGCCAAGTGACGTCGGTACCGTAAGGAATTAACTGGTAGCGCATCATGACTAACCAACCACACAAGAAACCAAATTTTTTCAGGAACCTTAACATTCCATAGCCAACCCCATTCTGATCCCTGTGAGAACCCCGAAGCAAGAAACTTATAAGCGGATTTGACAGTATACTCACCTGAGGAAGCTCCAGTCTAAATCCATAAATCAGCCATGGAATCATGTAATGGAGGGGGAGGAGAGTTAATAAGATCTCCCAAGAGCTGAGCCGAAATTGGTGTATAAATGGAAGACAAATTCCAACAGTCATCTTGAATAACATCCTTCACTCTAAGACCAAGGTCTTGAGTAGCTACATACGGCAGTTGCGGGCCAAGCTGTCGGCCTTTCCACCACCTCGAAAACCATAGAGACACATCCCCTTTCCTCAACCTAAGCTGAAACCCATCCTGGAGGAATGGTAGCAACTTAGATAAGAGTCAGGAAATATGAGACCACGGCTTAGAAGCCGCCAAATGAGCAATAGCAGGTAGCTGCAGCGAGCCTCCAATCAAGTGTACCGAGATTTTTTCAGGACAATGGAGAACACCCCACATAAGCTTCCCTAAAAGAGCAATATTCATAAGTCACGCTCGTCGAAGTCCAAGGCCCCCTGCTGCCCGAGGCTTAGAAACAGTCGACCAACTGACCAAATGTAACCCTTTGGAATGGGCAGGCCTTAACTCCTTTTCGCCCAGGAAAGGGGCTTCGACAGGGAGATCCCATGTCACCTTATCCCTCTTGAGCTAGGAGGGACTCATACTCCGACTTAAGTTCAGCTTCCAAAATAAGCAGCCGAATGGAATCAGTTTGTTCAAGTGCCTTTGCAATCCCCTCCAATCTCTTAATAAGCTTCAACTTACGCCACTTGAAATTCACTCTATGAGCACGCTTGAATTCAAGCGAGGCCTGATAATGGCCAGAAATGACCATTATTTTCAATCCATTTCCGTGTCTTAAACGGGCATTTGATCGCATTCCGGTCTTACATTAAGTAAGAAAGCAGTCGAATTGGACTGATTTATGCATGATTGTAAAAATAATAAGCTGGTGTGAAAAAGACATAAATATGTAATTTTATTACATATTTATGTTAGAAAAATCCAAAAACATGAGAAAAAGAAAAGGAAACAAAAAGATGGGAAAAAGATAGAAAAGCCCACAAAAAGAATATTTTCGGCCCATCTGGCCCAATCCAGCAGGCCCAGGAAGACCTTTGTCGCGGAAGCCCCTTGGCGCGATGCAGTGTTCCGCGACAAAAGGAGGGGTTCCGCGACCAAGTGGCCCAGATGAAGAGGAGACCAGCCAAGCCCTTTGTCGCGATGACCTTTGTCGCGATGGCATGCTCCGCGACAAAGGCATGTTCCGCGACCAAGATGCACAATTAGAGACACACGACCCAGTCGAGAAGCCTTGCCACATGCAGTGTGTTCCGCGACCAACTTGATGCTCCGAGACAAAGCTGTGATGTGTGTGATGCCTTAAGACACAATGTGCTAGAATCAAGGCCCATGGGCTTAGGGTTACACTTCTATAAATATGAGGTGCCTCCCATGAGCTAAAAAAGGCTAGTAGGAGAGATTGAAATTATTGTAGAGCTCTTGCAGGCAAGCTTAGGAGTTCTTCCTTAGGTAGAGTAGTTTAGGTTTATTTTCATGTATTATTTAATTTTTGCTCTTAGTTCAGCTTAGTTTAGTATTTTTACTGTTCACAGTTGCTTAGATAGCCATTTTTATACCATGTTTTGGTTTCTAAACTCTTGTTTTAGGGTTTGTAATACCCAAATCATGGGTATTAACAATACCTCTTCAATAATATGGGAAAACATTCATCATTTGTGTCCCAAATCATGAAATGGGTCTCACACCCCATGGATTTATGCTTTCTTTTTCGTTTTGGGGTCTCTTGACCCCCATTATGCCTATTTATGTTTACTGTTAGCATTTTATGGATAATGTTGTGTGGATGTGTGATCAAACCCTAGATTAGGACTCCTGCTTTATTTTAATATTCTGCCAATCCTTGTTATTTTTGTTTAAGCATGTTCTTCTTTATTTTGAATGTTTCTTGCTTATTTTTAGCTTAGAATAGCTTTTTGATCTGAAATAGGGTGAGATCACGCTGTTTGCATGCCACTGTTCATTTCTGCTTTTTCTGACTTTTGTCCTGAACCACCTTGGGCGCCAACCGCCTTCTGGCGCGGAACCACGTTCCGCGACAAAATGGCTGTTCCGCGACCAAGGTGTTTCAAGACACTTGTCTCCATAATTTAAAACCCTTTGTCGCGGAATACCTTGTCGCGGAGCCACGTTCCGCGACAAAACTGTCCACGCATAGCGACAAAGGAGCCAAACTCTTGCATTTTGTCTTCATGGCTTTTTGTCGCGGAATCATCTTGTCGCGGAGCCACATTCCGCGACAAAATCCCATTCTGAGATAGAAAAATTATGACATGTTCCTCGATCTTTGAACACTTTATCGCGGAACACCTTGTCGTGGAACCACGTTCCGCGACAAAATTTCCATGCATAGCGACAAAGGTTCAAATGCTTTAGGAATTTTCTGAAAACACTTTGTCGCGATGTCACTCTTGTCGCGGAACCACGTTCCGCGACAAAATCTTGCATAGCGACAAAGAGGCGTTATGCTGCCAAAAATTCTAAAAACTTGTCGGGATGTCCATGTCGCGGACCTCGGTCCGCGACAAAATTTATGATATCGCGACAAGGGTTCCTCTCCCTCTATTTAATCTCAAACAACCTTCATTCCCTTCTTATTTTATATTGCAACACTCACATCATAACCCCACGGGTTAGGATGTAACATTCTGGAATTGCAATATAGGGTGTTATGCTGCCCAAATTTTAATTCTCCATTTGCATCACTTAATTGATTGAACCCTTGACTCATTAATGATTAAGGATTGAGATTAGTAATAATCAAAACATCGACAATCATCATGATTAAAGGACCTTTGTTCAATTGCCATTAAAACACTCTTGTATAAACAAAATCTTGATGGCTTAAACAGATAATCTGGACTGTAATTAATTATGGTAGGAAGGATTATTTAAGACCATCACATGTGGACCCAATCCACAACCTTGCATGAGAAACCAATGTCTCTCATACAAGGGATCTTCTTTTATTTCTTATTTTATCTTTGTGTGTTGTGTGGAACCATTAGTAAAGAATACATCAGACTAATGTTGGCGGGTACTCCCTCATGGATAACTAGCTCGTATTCTGAGTATTAGTTACTAATTGTTATTTTGCATGGTCTGGACGATTGTCAGTGGAAGCCTTGGCGGTTCGCCCATCCGGGGTTATAATAGCTGCTCGGCTGACTCCCATCCAGATACAGTTTTATTTTTGTTATTATCTTAATTTCCAAACCTGAATTCCAATCTGTACTGGGAGTCAGTTGGCATCAGTCAATGCCAACTGATGATCATTATAGAAGGGAAGCATGTAGGTTTTTATCCGAATTCACAGACAGTGGAGGCCCAACTGGTGTTGACACCACCATTATAGGGTCTAAGCTGTCTAAATTCGCTCCATCCGAGTAATTGGGAAATTGGACAGTAGATGTTTACAGTCCACCTGATTATTCTGCCATTACTTTGGTCCCTTGACTACTTCATGTCTGTGTTTCACCTTCTGTCTAGACCCGCATTTATATTTTGGGTCAATTAATTTTACACTTCCATATATCTTTATGCATGATAATATTATATACTATTGTGGTCTGCACTTATTTTGGGATCCTTCCCTTGGACAATAGAAGTCTAGATCTTAAACAGATAATGCTTTATAAATTTCTAACAAAAACCTCTTTATAAAATCCGGATCTGAGTAAGGGATAAATTCTTCAGTTATGACTAATTCATATCCTGTCAAGGGTTGTGTTTTGGGAAATTAGAAGCAGATTCAGCGATTAGGTCTCGCCTAGACTGAAAGGGTCTGTGTTTTAACTGAGAGTCTAGTACCTGACAGGGAATGATTTTCAAATCCATTATTTTCCAAAATTGCTGGTTGATGGAAATGTAAGATTAAGTGCTACACCGAGATGGGGTCCACTTGGATTCAAATACAGTGTAGTAAATAATCTTAGAGGAACATCATCCAGGCCTTGGTTATTTTCCAAGATAGGGTTGAGTTTTCTTTCAACTGCTATCCTCTTCTGCCAAAGCCTACTTTTGAGTCCTGAGTGAGTGCATCCGGAACGAACTAATTTATTAGTTTGTTTCATTAGTTTGTATCTCATAATCACCCGGAAGGAAGTGGACACACTAGGGTTCACTGAGAGCCGGGAATTCTTGATCCATACTCCTTCATCCTGATGGGGAGCTGTCTTTTACTACCAGGGTTAGATTTTCAAAACCTCCGAGTGATAGGTTTTAAATGCTTTCTTTACCGCTTTCTTTTAACCGCTTTCATTAGAGGTCACTCGGTTGTATTGAGAGTTGTGTAACTGCTACTAGGATTGACAGTTAAGGGATAGTTTAGGGCTTAATTCAAATCTTTGGGTGTGACATGGGAGAATGATAGTAGTACTTGACACTTCAATAAATGATTTGTCAGGTGTTGCTTTTCCACCACAGATGAAGTAACACACCCAGGCCAGGGCAGTTACAAATCTGTGGTATCTTAGAATTTGCGGTCTTAAGAACATGTAAACTCATATTGCAAGTACCTGTCTGTTAAAGGGAAAACATTATTGAGAGCATGAGAATTAGCTATCTGATAGAAGTATCCCAAGCAAAGATCTGCGTATAAAAATGGAAGTTTATTATTGCTGTATCTCACTCTTGTCCAATTTTCATTCTTTTCTTCCTGTCCTTTCTGTCTACATTGTGATTCAGCTTCACGGTTGGCACAATGCACCTTTTCCCTGCTTTCATAGATAATGTTTATAGCATTCCTAGAATAATTTTTATCCGCTTTCTAGAATAGATTTATTTGCTTTGTAGATTAATTTAACTGCTTTCAAGATCTAGTTTAAATTCATGTCAGTAGATATTAATCATCTTTCAAACCTATTGAGCAATACGAATGGAAAATCTAGTAAAACGACGTGGGACCTGCTTCTATCGCACATCCTCCAGTGAACGATCCGGTCTTACTATAAATTACTGCAATTTTTGACACCGTGCGCTTTCGGGGGCACAGTTTCTTAAACACGAGCAATAAAAACATGACTACTTATAAATATATCCCTAATCACACGCCATCATAAATTGGTTTCATTAAATAAAATCTAAACCAGGATCATGATTTTTCGGAAAATACTCATGTAGTGGGAGTCAGTCAAAAGTCTCATGGCAGGAAATCTTATGACAAGGATTGATGAGAAGTATCATGGCATATTTGCCGGGGATCCTCAGTGTGACAGGCTGAAGGGTCAACTTATCCCGGCTGTGCCATGAGATTTGTCAACATTTCATGACAGAGAGGACCACAGCGCCATTTGAAACTAAAGCACCATACTTGAGTAATAAAAAGACTGTTAAGCTTAACATAGATATCCCTAAACCTTTTCCCGTGAATCATAACTCTTTTCATTTAATAAATCTAACCTGGTATATTTTAGCAAAAGCTCGTGGGACGGAAATTGTCAAAAGTTTCAAGGCCTGTTGCACAAGCCGTAGCTGGTGGTGAAAGGAATCCACAGGTTGGGACCAAGCAAAAGCCACCACGTCTCTATAGTCATTCGAAAGCGTCCATAAAGCCTCCCAACGGAAAGGGACAGAATGAGAACGAGGCTCCACTTGCCAACATCGCAGAAGAAGGGGGCAGTGGTCCGACCCCAAAAATTTTGTGTCTAAAATCCTGTCACCTCATCAAAAATTTGTGCTTGGCAAGCAAGCCCAAGTCGGGCTAAAATCCAAACTCCGCCCGAACGCCCTACAGCCTCCTGCACACACAACGGAATATAGCCAAGTTGGAAGAAAAATGTCTGAGACCGACAAAACCTGGATTGAGGCTCCAGGATGAAAAGTAAATCCGGAGAGTGTTGTCGCACAACATCCCGCGTCACCCGCCGTGTAGGCGTACCCATCATTCCCCTCACATTCCACGATAAAATTTTAAATGACTGAAACTCCATAAGAAAACACATGGAAAAGGAAGAAGAACCATGGCACCTAGTGCTGCATAGGGACCCCCTCGTCGGGGGGCTTCTCCTTAGGAGTCTCAGGGACTGGAACTCCGGCCAATTTCCCATCCCCCAACTCCGACGATGAACCATCTTTCCACTCCGGCGATGGTCGTGCTCTTTTTGCCTGAGTTGACCTATCAATTTTGGATTGAAGGGGGCTCGATTGCACCTCTTGTGCATTTTGTTTCCTCGGCCCGGTAGTGGGCCTAAAATATGAAGGCCCAGCAGCAAATTTCCCACGGAGAGCAGGCCCAATCAAAATATATATTTTAAAATTACATGATTAGATTAGATGATTCAAACAAAATCGATCTTGATTATATTTTTTTTATCTATATATATATTAAAGCATTAGTGAACAACCCATCCTACATTTAATGAGGTGTCTCCATTTCAAATTTTAAATTTTATAAATTTTTGCCTTTTTTAATTTATCAATTTTAGATTTTCGCATTTATTTATTTATTTTGGATTTTCAGCTTTTGAAAAATATGGAATTCCTACAATATTCACTTTTAAAAAGACTTGAAAGATTTGATATTTGAAATTTTGCATATCTTATTTTATCTATATTATTTTGTATTTTTTTAATTTACTAATTTTAGATTTTCGCATTTATTTATTTATTCCTTATAAATTTTAGTCTATCATCTATAAAATCTAACATTTACTTATAAATTCCCACCCTGTCATCCTATCATGTCACCATATATTCACTTTTAAAAAGATTTGAAAGATAAAATTTTGCATTTTTTATTTTATCTATGTTGGAGTTTATTTATTTGCATTTTTTTATTTAATCTATTTTAGATTTTATTATTTTGCATTTTTATTTTATTTATTTTAAATTTTATTGCAGAATTTTATATTTTATTTATTTTAAATTTTATTGCTCCATTTGTAAAAATTATTAACCTTCAAAACATTCAAATATGATACTGTAACACTTAATTCCAAACACCCAAAAAGGAAAAGTGTGACATTTAAAAAATGGATGATGTAATTCATTAATCTATATTTTAACATATTTACAATTGATGAAAAATAAATGTAAATCTAGCTTTGCTAGAAAATTGTGATTGTGAATGATCACAGTAAGTTCATATTAAAAGACTAATTGCTGCAAATTCTATAAGTTTGAAAATATTCTCTGGAATGCCAGTACTGAATGAAGTTTTAATGTCTGAAACAAATACTCTATTGACACTAGAAGAGACATATTATATTAAGAAATAAATGAAAGCGGATCATGCTAATATTACCTTTGTTGATTGATGATGAGAATAATGTTTATAATAAAATAATGTATGTAGTTGATAGTAATGGGTGTTGATTCATTTTTCTTTACGTGGTGGAATTGACAAGAAATTTATCGATAATTTATCTAGAAAATATTATGTTTAGCCCTTCATGGTAGATGTAATATTGTGCTGTCTGTAGCATCCAATGGAATAGCACTCTTACTCATTCCAAGAGGTAGGACTGCACATTCTAGATTTGGTATTCTATTAGATTGTGACGAGAATTCTACCTGTAAAAAATTACCTCAGAAAATTATTTAACCTCCCTAGAAAATTATTTTACCCCTCTTTTCATTAAAACAAAGCTCAATATTTGGGATGAAAATTCTTGATTGGTAGAATGATTATGAGCCCGTCTGAATTAACCAAATTCTCCATTCATTTTCAGAGGAAAAAATTCCACTTGCAGTTTGTTTTACTATGACTATAAAAAAAGGTAGATGTCAACCTTTAAGGAATGTTAGACTCTATCTTCAAAAATCAATTTTTACCCATGTCATTGATATGTTGCAATATCTTGTGTCATTGTAAAGAGGGGACTCGAAGTATTAATATATAATTACGATTGATTAACTTAAGATACTATAAGAAATATTATTTCCAATGAAAATTATATATGGCAAAAATTTGCACAATGAATACTTCATGTACGTGATTGTAATTAGTAAAGCTGGTATTAATCTTGAAAATTTACAATTATATGTGACATTCCCAAATGATAATTTTATAAACTCTAGATTCTATACCGGCAATTGTTGAGAGTACTAATACAAATATAAACTGTACCACTTCAAATCCAAATATTTTTACTATATATTAATTCCGACCAATGAGATTATTGCTACAATCAATAATAACATCATAGAACGTATGTCTGCAAATGAAAATGTGTATATATATATAAGTTTTAAAAATATTCGTCAAAAGGGTGCAAGCATAGATAAATGCCAGCGAATTATTTTCACTGGAATATCTAGACATGATCAATTGTTCTGGATTACTGAATCATGAAATATAGTTGAATGAGGGTTCCATAGTCATGCTTCTTAAGAATATATATCCATCAAATAAATTATGTAATGGAAGTAGTTTGATAGTAACCAATATGCGGAACTAGATAGTTGAGGTTAAACTAATTTCCGGGAAACTATGAAAGTAGAAAATTCTTGATTAGTAGAATGTTTATGAGTCTATTATTTTAACCAAATTTTTGATTCGATTTGAGATGAGAAAATTCTCACTCACAGTTTGTTTTGCTATAATTATAAACAAAAGCCAATGTCAATATTTAAAGAATGTCGGATTTTATCTTCCAAAACCAATTTTTAACCATGAACAGTTATGTTGTAATATTTCGTGTCAATAGCAAGATGTGGCTAAAAGTATTAATATGCAATTTAGAATGATTAACTCAAGATGCCACAAGAATTGTTGTTTATAATGAAATTTATATATGGCATAAAATTTGCAAAATGGATAGTTGATGTAGGTGATGATAAAGCGGGTATTGATTTTGGAGATGTACAACTAGATGTTACATTTTCAGATAATATTCTTATAAACTCTACGGGTGAACCTATAGCAGTAATTTTTTTAAAGTACATATACAAATATAAACTGCACCACTTCAAATTCAGACATTTTAAAAGATAGTGTTTTACTAGCCCCTATCAATGAGATTTTTACCAATGAAATTTTCAGCAAATTGTTATGAAAATTTTCATATTATGCTTCATACTTATTTTTAAATTTTATTTTATCTTAATTTAAATTTCAAATCAAATAAAAATATTATTTTAATAATTATTTTTATTGATCGTTATATTTGTACTGGACAAGCCACAGAAGCTAAAGAATACGGTATAATATGATTTCTTTGTTAGTTTTAAAAATAATTAATTTATAGTATTATCACATACATCCTCTTTTTTTTTTGGTAAACAGTGACGCACAAGCGTCGGCAAAGGGAAAAAACTACGATATACATCCTCTTTTGAATGTATAAAAAATCATTACACATTTTTCATTACTCAAAATACAATTTATTATTGCTTTATATAATATAAGTAGGGACCCGTTAGGGTGCCGCGACATGATGTGCTACGGATGCTTCTAGACCGTTGATGCATTTTGTAAATTGATGGTTGAGATTAATTTAAGGTTAAAATAGTAAATTTGCGTAAAATTAAATGTAACGGAAATGAGCGTCGCTGAAATGTTCTTGATAGCATTCCTTCATTATTTTTGGTAGCATCACAGAATTGTTTTTGGTAGCATCGCTGAATCATTCTTGGTTGTGTCGCTGAATTCTGCTTGGTACCATCGCTGAATTCCTCTACTTGAGGTCGCTGAAATATATTTGATAGCATCCCTTCATTATTTTTGGTAGCATCACAGAATTGTTTTTGGTAGCATCGCTGAATCATTCTTGGTAGCATCGCTGAATCATTCTTGGTTGCATCGCTGATCTGATTGGTACCATCGCTAAATTCCTCTACTTGAGGTCGCTGAAATATATTTGATAGCATCCCTTCATTATTTTTGGTAGCATCACGTAATTATTTTTGGTAGCATCGCTGAATCATTCTTGGTTGCGTCTCGCTGAATTCCTCTACTTGTGGTCTTGAAATATATTTTATAGCATCACTTAATTGTTTTTGGTAAGATCGCTGAAATGATCTATTAATAAATTTGATACGTATCTTTGATCATAAAAAGAAATTATTTGAAATATTATATATGGATTACCAAATATTTGATATGATTTACCAAATAATAAATATGATAACATACTAAATATAGAGTTACCAAATATTAGATAAGATAACATGTCTAAAATACTTGTCTTGTCGCTGAAATGATTTGTTATTAAAATGGACTATTATTGTGTTATTACAATTATACCCTTTTTAACCTACAACCGTTGGATGCTTTTGAATGGCTATGATTGATGCCTTGATGTGCTGCGGATTCCATGATTGCACCATAACCGAACCCAATATAAGTATATATATTATATAAAATATAAAGTTATGCCCGTCGAGGCTCGACGGGTTATTTACTAGTTTATATAATTGTGATAATATTATATCAAACTTGATCAATTAACAATGTTAAAAATTAAAATGTAACACAATGAGTACGACGGAGGGAGTACTATTTTTTTCCTTACATTTTTTAATAGGGCGCTTTCTAAACTTTTTTTTTTTTTTTTGCAAGATAACCAATGTAGGCTAGAGAAAATGTGAAAAAGGAAAATTAACCGAAATCTACTACCTAGGGAACCAGGTCCCTAGAGCATCAGCAGCAAGCAACAGGCCCTACTCGTCCGGATGGAATGCCCAAGTCATGCCGGCCACAACATTACCTTCCTGTAGTCTGTGTTCGAAAAGACAAGAATGGAATTCCCGTCGAAGCTCGTGAATACACTGAATCTGGGGAGCAAGCCAATGATAGGGGTTAGGAGAGGAGTTAACAAGCTGGATGGCCTCCCTATAATCACAACAACACATCACTTCCAAAAGACCCTTAGCCTTGGCCAAACGCAGACGTAATTCATCTAATAATTTAAACAAGTAAATAAATTGCTAAAATCACCCCATCCACAATTACTCAAACATGAAATAATTCATGTGTTCTTGTTCTTCACATATTTTTAGAGTAATTCAAGCAACCACAAGTAAGAATAAGGGATCTGGAAGTGAAACATCCCTCACACAACAATTGATAGATTCCAAATTTTATTAAATTTTTCTTTATCCCCTTTGTAATTTGTGTGGCTTGAGTTTATACACACTTTTGTCATCACATGAGTGCCAATGTTTATTAAAAAAAAAAGTTAATAAAATTTAGTATTGTAAAACTACGATTATTAGGTGAATACAAAAATATCTTACTTTACTATATTTTATTTTGTATATTTATATCAAAAATCTTAATCAAACATATTTAATAAATAGGAGTAGTAGTTAGAGCATCTCCAACCGAATACTAAAACGCAAAATGGAGGTGGATTTTGGCTCAATTGAACACCAAACACAAACTCAATATGGGTTTTTCACTATATTTGTAGTTACTCAAACGCATATCTACGTTTTACTATTCATAAACCAAAACACCTTTCTTGAGTTTGATTGGTTAATAACGCATATTACATTGATTATAATATAGCATAATTTTATAATTGTGGGAAAATAATATGGAATAAAGTTAATACATATGGAGCGAGGTAATTTGGATGAAATTTGATTATTTGAATAGAATTCGGGTCTATTAGTCATGTAATTTTGTAACTATATTAATTTATAAAACTAGCAAATAACCCGTTGAGACTCGACGGGCATAATTATATATTTAGATATAATATATATCCTTATATAATAATAATAAATGTATTTTGAGTAATAGAAAAATGTGTAATAATTTTATATATGTTCGAAAGTGAGTATATGATAATATAATTTAATTATTTTTAAAACTAACAGAAAAATCGTATTATATTGCATTGTTTAGCTTCTGTGGCTTGTCCAGTACAAACATAACAAATCAATAAAAATAAATATTAAGATTTTTCTTTAATTTGAAATTTAATTTAAAATAAATAAAATTTAAATATAAGTATTAAGTATAATATGAAATTTTCCTTTACAATTTACTGAAAATTTCATTGTAAACAACAATTCTTGAGTATTAAGTATAAATCATATTTGAATAATGAAAAATATGTAATGATTTTATATCTATTTGAAAGAGGATATATATATATGATAATATAATTTAATTATTTTTAAAACTAACTAAGAAATCATATTATACCGTCCTCTTTAGCTTCCGTGGCTTAACAGATTAATATTAATATAATATTTTTATTTAGTTTG
Organism: Hygrophila difformis; assembly: GCA_030278955.1. Taxonomy (NCBI): domain Eukaryota; kingdom Viridiplantae; phylum Streptophyta; class Magnoliopsida; order Lamiales; family Acanthaceae; genus Hygrophila; species Hygrophila difformis. Next base: position 50,974,175 of record JAOANR010000011.1, read on the forward strand.
AAATTTAAATTAAAATAAAATAAAATTTAAATATAAATATTAAGCATAATATGAAGAACTTCCTCACAATTTATTGAAAATCTCATTCCTGAAAATATCATTGATAGGGGCTACTATAGTACTATCTTTTAAAATATCTTAATTTGAAGTGGTGCAGTTTATATTTGTATATGTACTCTTAAAAGTTGTCGCTATAGGATCACCCGTAGAGTTTATAAGAATACATCCGGAAATCACATCTAATTGTAGATCTTCGAAATCAATACCGGCCTTACCATCACCATTTTATATATATACATTTTATAGTAACAACATTTCTTGTGGTATCATGAGTTAATCATTCTTAATTGCATATTAATATTTTGAGCCACATCTTGCTAGTGACGTGAAATATTGCAACATAACTGTTCATGGCAAAAACTTATTTTGGAAGATAAAGTCCAATATTCTTTAAAGATTAATATTGACTTTTGTTTATAATCATAGCAAAACAAACTACAAGTTGAAATTTTCTCATCTTAAATCAAATCATGAATTTGGTTAAATCAGATAGGCTCAGCTCATAATCATTCTACCAATCAATAATTTTTTACTTTCATAGTTTCTAGAAAATTAGTTTAACCTCAATAATATGATTCCGCATCTTGGTAACTATCAACCTACTTACATAGTTACATTGCATACTTTATTTGATCGATCTATATTCCTAATATGCATGACTATGCAACTCTAAATCAACTATATTTCATGACTCGATAATCCATAACAATTTGATCGTGTTTCGATATTATAGTAAAATAATTCATTGGCATTATCTATGCTTCCATCCTCTTGATAAATATTATTAGAACTGATATATATACATTTTCATTTGCAGACATACGTTCCATGATTTAATAATTGATCGTATCAACAATCTCATTGGTAGAAATTAGTATAACAATATCTTTACTAATATCTGGATTTGAAGTGGTGCATTTTATATGTGTATAAATCTCTCAACAATTGCCGCTATAGGATCTCCCATAGAATTCATAAAATTATAACCTGGAAATGTCATCTAATTGTACATCTCCAAGATCAATATCAGATTTACAAATTACCATCACCTACATGAAGAATTCATTGTGCAAATTTAAGTCATATATAATTTTCATTGTAAATAACATTTCTTGTAGTATATTGGGTTAATTCATCTTAATTGCATATTAATACTTTGAGCCCCCTCTTTCCAGTACACGAGATATTGCAGCATATCACTAACATAGGTAAAAATAATTTTTGAAGATAGAGTCCAACCTTCTTTAAAAAATGACATTAACTTTTTTTTAATAGTCATAGTAAAACAAAATGCGAGTGTGACTTTTTTCCTCTGAAATCGAATGAGGAATTTGGTTAATTCAGACGGGTTCATAATCATTCTACCAATTAAAAATTTTCATTCCAAATAATGGGCTTTCTTTTAATGAGAACATAGGTTAAATAATTTTATGGGATAAGTTTTTTTTACAGGTAGAACCAAATTGAAAATGTGCAATCCTACTTCTTGGAAGGAGTATGGTGCTATTCCACTGGATACTAAATGCAACACAATATCATTTCTCGCACGAATGGCTAAACATATTATTTTCTAGATAGATTATCGATAAATGTCTTGTCAGCTCCACCATGTAAAGAAAAAAAATCAACTCTCATCACTATCAACTACATACATTATTTTATTATAAGCATTCCTCTCCTCATTAATCAACAAAGGTAATAGCTTAGCATGATCCACCTTCATTTCTTCCTTATTATAATATGTCTCTTCTAGTATAAATAGACTATCTGTTTCAGACGTTAAAACTACATTCAGTACCGGTATTCTAGAGAAAATTTTCAAATTATAGAATTTGCAGCAATTAGCTTTTCAATTTCTAATAAAGATATATTTGTTCTTCCGTCAATTGCAAATTTGATAAAATATAGATTAATGAAGTATTTCTTAAAAAATAGATTAAAAAAATAAAATTTCCTTCTTTATTCACTAATGGACTATTCGCACCCCAATAACTCTTTATACACCCGATTCTTTTATTTCTAATATGCTTTACGAAACTAACTAATTTACTCTAAATCAATTATCTATAGAATATGAATTTTCACAATTCTCTTAATAATTATAATTTTTGTATTATTTTAAATATAATAAATATAAATAAGATTTATACTATTTAGTATATATTTATACAATTAGAATGATATAATTATGAAATATATTTTTTTAACGATTAGCAACTATATAATTGTTACTTTTAGTAAATATATAATTGTAACTTTCTCCGTTTCAGTTAAATTGTTACGTTTGACTTTTTGGCACTATTCACTGTTTAAATTTGATTCGAATTTTTATCATAGTTATGTAAGAAAAAATATAGTCAAGTGAAATCTTGTTAGATTCGTCTAATCATGTAATCTTAGAATATTAAATTTTTATAATTTTTTATCGAACACAATTTAAGTTATTAACCGTTAAAAATAAGTATCGGTATACGTGTCAGGTGGGTCCGTAACAATTATAATGAGACGGATGTAGTATTACTTTTAGGAGAAGTGACATAATTTTGTAAAAACATGACCTATATATACATTAATTAATATATATAAATCTTTTCCATACATCATTAATGTATCTTTTAATAATATAAATTCTATTTATACACTGCGAATTCCATATAAATTCAAATTTTCAAATCTTTAAAAATAAAAATTGTGGGAACTTCATATAAATTAGAAATTAAATATATTTTAAAAACTAAAAAATGGATTTCATATACACATTAATATATCTTTAATATAAATAAATAAATATGTGCAATGTATATTTTGATTACATCATTTACCACACCAAAAAAATATATCAAAAACCTAAATTAAACCTACACAAAATTATCGATATTACAATATGATCACCATTTTGAAATATAAACACAACATAATTCTTAGTTGCCCGAGCAGAACCCCGTCCTAATAGTACTATGGTGCAATTTGAAAATGTCTATTCATGTCATAATAATTCGATGGTGTAAAAACTCAAAATCTATAAATAAATAATAAATGCAGCAATAAAATCTAAAATAAATAAAATAAAAAATATAAAATAATAAAATCTAAAATAGATAAAAATGCAAATAATAAAATCCAAAATAAATAAAATAAAAATACAAAATTTCAAATTTTTTTTAAAGGTGAATAAATCTCTATGAATAAATAAATAAACTTGAAAATCTAAAATTAATAAATTTAAAAATGCAAAATAATATAGATAAAATAATAAATGCAAAATATCAAATTTTAAATCTTTCAAATATATTTTTGGTGAATTTCAAATCTTTCAAATCTTTCAAATATATTTAAAAGTGAAGATTGTGGGAATTCCATATAAATTGAAAAATACCATATATTTCAAAAATTGAAAATTTATAATGAATAAATAAATAAATGCAAAAACCTAAAAATAATTAATTAAATGAAAAAATCTATAAAAATTAGAAATTTGAAATGGAGACACCGTATTAAATTTAGGATGGGTTGTTCACTAATGCTTTAATATATTTATATAGATTATATAAGATAAAATATAGTCAAGTGGAATCTTGTTAGATTCGTCTAATCGCATAGATTAAGAATATCAAATTTTCATAATTTTTACTTTTATGCAATTTGACTTATTGAGAATTAAAAACGTGTATTATATTACGTGAAATGTGGGTCCGTGGGATTTAAAAAAGAACGGAGGTAGTATATAATGGTATATTACTTTTAGTAAATATATAATTGTATATTGCTTTTAAGAAAAGTGACATATTTTTTGTGAAAACATGGTCTATATATACATTAATTAATATATACAAATTTTTTTCCATATATTCATTAATGTATCTTTTAATAATATAAATTCTATATATACACTGCTGTAACACCCCCATTTTCCCCTAAAGATACAGCGGAAGCAAAGTGCGGGAAGAATGAGCCGATGTTACCGCCACGCATTCCGGGCTGTCCGAAATACGCTAAGGCTAGCAGGCATACTTGCATAAAATCAGAGTTTAATGTATATGCTAACCACTTTCCGGACAAGCTAGCATATAATTTGCACAAAAGCTTATAATACTATAACAAGTATAAAATAAGCTTAAAGATGTTTGGTATAGCGTAACCAAACGGAGGAACGCATTCCTCAAATGAGCTCAACAACAATAATGGAATAAATCCATTGAAATTTTAGTTTAAAAAGAGGTTGTTACCTCGCTTTTCAAAAATAATTTTTTGTATATGTGAAGCGCGTTGTTTAAATCGGTAGGCACAATATTTGTAAAAGTGGAATAAAACCCAATTAAATTGTCCATGCTTAATAAGTAAATTTTTATGGGCCAATAGTTTTGCACAAGATATGTTAACATTGCTTTGTAAAGGTGGGCTAAAATCCCAAATAATTTTTCCATGCTAAAAATATATCTATGCCAAGTAAAAGAAATGTTTCCCAAAGGTGATTCAAAATTATACAATTTTAAATTTTATATCCCAAACCGTGCCCGTGCAAATGATGCTCTGTCGAACCTGCCGGTCTCAAATCCTGAAAGGAAATGGTGAAAAATGTAGTCAGCGAAAACAATCGCTGAGTAAGTAAACCCTTACTCCCGGAGGAGGTCGAGTTACAGAAATAATTTAAAATGACATTTATGGAATAATGCATGCTTAAACGAGGATAATTTATACATATACGAAATATTATTCTATATCCCGGGAACAGATAATATAACAATATGCGTTACCGAGAAATAATTATCTCAGCCACCGTGATGTGCAGGTTCCCCGCCGTAGGGCCCAATTCGCACATACACTCAAGGGTGTGGGGGAGGTAAGAAATTTCCTCAAATCCACTGTGAGATAAGGTAATGACATCGGGCTGAATAATCTCAGTGGTCCCCGTGCGGCTAAAATATGCACAACAAACGCGGGAGTTGGGCAGCAGCGACCCACACACAGTCCCACCCCCGTAACAATGCACACTCAAAAATCCGTAGGATTTTGAGAATAGTTGCAACAATTACTAGGCACAGTAAAAATAGCAAACCAATATTCCAAAAACTGTAGGGAGCAATAAGCATAAATTTAAAATATAATAAAGCGGTATTTAAAATTTATGCTTAAGCTAAAATAATTTGGGCTTACTCCAAAGAGTAAAAATCTACTTACAGTTACCGTGGCGAAATGGGTATGACACACGCACAGGCTACGAGCAGATATCCATTTATAGCTACTTGGCCAGCAAAACTTTATTATTAGATAGTATTCTATAATAATATTTTAGAATAAATAATAATTATACCTCTTCCAATTCTAATGATTCTTACCAATAAATTCCGGATCAGTAAAGCTCTGACATGGGAGCTGAAATATGAGAATAACCGAATCCAGAGAAGAGAACAACACAAAAATGGCAAAATAGAAGAACTAAAGAGAATTGCTGGGAAGATGGAAGAATCAGTGGTGAATTGTGGTGAACTGATGTAACGAACGGTGGGTGGTCTTTATAGGCAATAGATCTGGCTTTCTCAATTATTAACACAGACAGTCCTCATTAACACAACCAATAGGCTCTCTATGACTACCGCCCCCTCCCTTATTCTCCACATATTTTCTTCAGTCAGTCCCCACCGCATTTATGGAGATGGCCACTAAGGCCACGAGCGGCGATGGAGACAACAGTTATGGCTATGTGTTGCCGACAGTTTCTTTCTTCCACATCCCTTTCTATTTTTATTTTTATTTTCATTTCTTTTGTTTTTATTTCCATTTCTTTAATATTACTTAGTGGTAGCTTTAGAAACAAAAATAAAAATAAAAATAAAATTGAATGGGGGTTGGGCAATAGGAGGAGCTTTAAATAGGACAATAGACAACTTCTTTTGTCGGCAACTAGGCATTCTTACCGACAAATAAAATACACTACAGATATCTATATATTGCCATCAATCAATTAATTAATTGATTTATAACCCTCAATCCTTTGCCCTTGGTTCATGCAAACTGTAACACCCCGATTTAATTAACTCATAATTAATTAATTTAATTATGGTTAATTAACAAAAGACTTAGTATGTGGATTATTTTGTAGGGAATGAAGATTCAAGTGGGGGAAATAAGTGAGTTCAACTCACTAGATAATAAGAGTCAAGTGCTCAAATGGGTGCAATGTGGTCAAGACAAGGGGTGTAAACCTTTTAACCCACATTCCGACCCGACCCGGATCCATTTTTACTATTAAAAATCAGATTTGTTGGGTTAGAAACCCATTTCTTCTTCCTCCCCTTCCCATTCCCGTCACTCTCTCTTGGTGCAATTGGGGATCTTCAATCTCTTGAGGAATTGGAGATTTTAGGGCCAAATCAAGTGGGGGATTCATAGTATAACATGAGGTAAGTAATTTCCACTATCTAATTCATGTTTTGGTGAAGTTTGAAGTGGATTTTGGAGGGTGTTATGTTGGTGACGGGATTGAAGAGTTTGGGTTGAAATTCTTGTAGATCGGCTTGGAATTTGTGTTAAATCCTTGCTTGGGAGTTGCAAATCAGTTTTGGGAGCTAAGGTTAGTACTTGAGACCATTTTGGTGTTGTTGATTTCAGTTTTAAGCTTCAAATGGTTTCAAGATCAAGAAATCATGTTCTTGGATGAATTTTGATGTTTGGAGCTTGATTCTTGCAATATAGGCTTGGAATTGTAGATTGGAAGCTTGCAGGTTGAGGAGAGGAGCTTGGAGACTCATCTACATACCAGGCAAGGGTAGAGATAGGCCTAAATGGGGGCATAATTGGTGGAATGGCCGGAAATCGCCATTTCCATAGTTTCTGTCGTGTCGGCGCGCCCCCGACGCGCGAGCGCGCGAGGACACGAACGTCACGACGTCCGTGTCAAGCCCGCGCGGGGTTGGCGCGGTCTTTCCCCATAAACCGCGCGGGGAGCGCGCCAACCCTGCTGTTGCGGCGTTCTGTTTGCTCGTTTTTCCGATTCTTCGTCCTTCGTGTTTCCTTAGTTCTTCTTATGCTTCTAGCATGCCATAACTATCATTATGCTCACAATCTTTGAACTTAGTTGCGATTAGCGGTGATCTACTATGCCTTAGTTAAGGTCGAGTCTTGATTCGCTTCTATGTTGATGTGAGAGTTGGTGCCGATATGTGGGACTTGGCACACCCGTGATTACACTTAACTCGTGATGAGTTGTTTATTTTGTCATGACACGTAATTTACGTATTGACATGTGTGGAATTGAATCTGAATATGTGTTGATGCCGATATGTGGGACTTGGCATACCCCGGATTATACTTAACTCGAGACGAGTTGTTATTTTGTCCTGATGCGTTGATTTACGTATGGACATGTGATTGAATTGAATCGGGATATCTGTGATGATATCTGAATATCTGTGATGATATGTTGTGAATCAAATTATGCCACGACGGTAGGATACGATATGCTTACGAGTCGGTATCCGATTGGGCATAGTCGGGATCTCTACCCAGAAGCATGTGAATATCTGTGATGATATGTGAATATCTGTGATGATATGTGAATATCGGTGATGATATGTGAATATCTGTGATGATATGTTGGTGAGTCAAATAATGCCACGACGGTAGGATACGCTATGCTTACGAGTCGGTATCCGATTGGGCATAGTGGGATCTCTACCCAGAAGCATTGAGACTGGAAAATAATGCCACGACGGTAGGATACGCTATGCTTACGAGTCGGTATCCGATTGGGCATAGTGGGATCGCTACCCAGAAGCATTGAGACTGAAAAGGATTTATATCCTAGTCTGATTTTGGCTGGAAAGGGGTCATGACCCTTAGCCTGACCCGCTTGCCGTAAGCCACGATCTCAGCTGTTAGTGTCCGCGGCGGGGGCACTGTGGGTATGTCTCTCGACCATTAAGGGGAGTGGACCCTTATATGGGAGGGAATACCGACCATGGTACCTAGGTGCGCGCTAGGCATGCTTATGTGTTGCATTTAGGGTAGATAGACAATTTAGGTCATAACATTTCATCTCATCATCCATCATTCATCTTATTTGCAGTGGTTGAAGCACCGGTATGGGACGGTGTGATGTTTACTTATTTACACTGTTCAATTTTTATGTTATTCTAACAAATGTTTAAAAACGTAATATACCTCCACCTACATGTATAAATATACTTCTAGGGAATCAAGTTAATTCTTGTTTCCCCTTATGCCGATTCTTCTATTCTTGCTCAGTACCTTGTACTGACCCTTGCTATGTTTTCATGTATAGATATTCCCGGGGAGGACGCAGAGCCTGAGCACGATGTGGGGTTTGGGGATGAGTGATCTACCTAGAGATGCATTAGCATGTTGTGGACTTATGTGCTTGTCTTGAATATTATACTATGTACTGTCTTGTGTTTACTGGATATCTCTGACAGGTTGAGATGAGACTGTTATGTCGACTGTTATGTCGCATGAATAAGGCTTGTAAGCCGGACGTCTGTTATGATGAGAGGTTTCCTTTCTGGATTTGTATTATGATTCATTGGCTTCCTGTTTACTTGGCTACGTGTTATTGATCTTAAATTGATTGGCCAACAGTTTAAGAGAGGTAACACGGCAGTGACGTCACAGAAATTTGGTTTTAAATTTTTGGGGCGTTACACAAACACCTCTTAAAGTGTAATGTTTTGTTCTCTTAATTTGCTTATTGGATCGCATAACATGGTGGCCTTATTCAATTTCACTAATCATGAACATGATTAGCTAATTAATTTAAATTATGAATTTAATAATTTCGTAACACTTAAAATTTTAACTTAATGGAAGTAATAATAGACTTCCCATTCTTTCAATCCGGGACAATTGCTATTATAAAGTTGATAAAATATAAATCTTCATCAATTAATTGGGTTAATATTGTAACACCCCCATTTTCCCTAAAGATGCAGCGGAAGAATAGAGCGGGAACAATGGGTGGGGTGCTACCGCCACGTATTCCGGACTGCCCGAAATACGCTAAGGCTAGCATGAATAATTGCAGAAAATCAGAATTTGAATGTATATGCTAACCACGTTCCGGACAAGCTAGCATATAATTCACAAAGAAGCTTATATACTATGAGAAGTATAAAATAAGCTTAATAAAAATGTTTGGTATAGCGTAACCAAATGGAGGACTGCATTCCTCAAAGCGCGCAATAACAATAATGGAGTAAATCCATGGAAGTTTTATTTCATAAAAAGGGGTTGTCTATTTCATACTCAAAAATACTGTTAAACGCATAATGCATTGTTTAAAACAGTAGGGCACCATATTTTCATAAATGGGATAAAACCCAAATATTTTGTTTATGCTCGATAAACCACTATCTATGCCAAGTAATAGTTTTTCATCCCAAAAAGGGGGTTTTAAAATATAAATAATACCCCAAATAGTGCCCGTGCAGATGATGCTTTGCAGATCTCAAACCTGAAAGGAAATGGTGACAAGTGTAGAGTCAGCGAAAACAATCGCTGAGTAAGTAGACCCTTACTCCCGGAGGAGATCGGGTTGCAGAAATAATTTAAAGACAACAGTTATGGTAATGGTATGCTAAAACGAGAATTAATTTAAGCACATACAAAATCCATATAAATCTAATCCCGGGAAGAGATAATATGACACTATGCGTTACCAAGAAATAAATTCCTCAGCCAACATGATGTGCAGGTTCCCCGTTGTAGGGCCCAAATCTCACATACATTCAAGGGTTGTGGTGGAGGTAAGAAATTTCCTCAAACCACATTGAATCGAGAAATGACATCGGGCTGATTTCCATCAGTCCCCGTAAGTCGTGTATTACAGGCAAACGGCGGAGGATTACATCAGTCCCCGTAAGTCGTGTAACACAGGCAAACGGCGGAGGTGGCAGCAGCGACCCAAAACTTGGACCCAACCCCGTAACAATGCGCGCTCAAAAATCCATAGGACATTGAGAATAATTGCAAGTATTGTAAAGCACAGTAAAATGGCATACCAATAATCCAAAAGCAGTAGGGAGCTATAAGCATAATTTTAAAATAAGAAAACGGCATTTAAAAATTATGCTTTAGCAAAAATAACTTTGGGCTTACTCCAAAGAGTGAAAATCTACTTACCGTCACCGTAGATGGGATGGATGCAACACACGCGTAGGCTACGAGCAGATATTCCGTAACAGCTACTTGACTAGCAAAAATTCTAGTATTAATTTGGTATTCTACGATAGCATTTTAGAGGAAATATTAACTAAAATTCTCAACTATACTATTTTACTTGCTACCTACCTCGGCTCCCAATGACTCTCGATGACGGATAAATTTCCCACATTGGTTTATCCGGAGCGCAATTCACTAAACACCTATGTTATTCTGTTATTTTAATGAAGGTTCCGAAATTTGGAAAAGAGGAAATGAAGGAACAAAAAGAAAGTATGATAAGAGTTGCAAGAGCAGGAAGAACAAATAGAAGGAAATATCCTAAGGGAAAATTGCAAAAGAAGAACAAAAAGAATGGTGAGTGGGGCGTGTGAGGTGGATGGAAAAGGATCATTTAATAGAATAACTTGTAGCTTCCTTTTATCTGGTCAAATCTAATTATCCCTGGCCAACCCCTATTACTCCACATATCTCCACCAATTTCAATCAATCATCCCGTCAGTCCCCTCCCTTTTTTTTCCCTTGCAGACTCCATTCCATTTCTCTTCAATCTATCCTAAATTCAGATCTTGAGTCCATTAATTCCATAATTACTACTAAAAAGGCACAATGGATTCAAGGAGAGTTGTTGGGTACAAGGGAGGCTCGGTCCCTTCTCCTCCTCCCTTCCTTCTTCTTCTTCCCTTATCATTTTTTTTTTATTTTATTTTCCTGTCTGGCATTGGGTTTGTTGTTGGATTGAGAAAAGATGGGGGTGGTGGCTCGGCGGTCACCACAGCGGCGGCAGAGGCCGACAGCCGCGGGCGGCGGCGATGGGCGGAGAGGCAGCAGTGGCCCCGACTGTGGTGGCAGGGCTCGGCGGCGCGGTGAGGGCGACAGAAGTGTGGGTTTTGAAGGGTTTTGGTGATGGATAAAGAAGAGGGGAGAAAGGGTTGTGGCGTCCGGCGGAGTCGCGCGGTGGTGGTGATGATGGAGAGGCAGCGGACGGAGGCCGTGGGTGGTGGCGAGGGTTCGGCCGTGGCGGGCGGAGGAGGCGGCAGCTGTCGCCGGAGTGGAGGGGGCGGTGGATCTTGGTTTTAATTTTTGGGATTTCTAGGATGTTGAGGATTATGGTGGTGGCAAGATGAAGATGGTGATGAGGAGACTAGGGAGATGGCTCAAGATCCGGAGGTGTTGGCCGGAGATGGTGGGCGGCCGGAGGCTCGCCGGCGACTCGCCGGCGGCAAGGGCGGCGCCGGAAAGGCGGCTGGGCAAAAATTTAGGGTTAGGGTTAGTGTTTGTTCTTGGATTGGGCTTGTGCCTAATTGGTTGGTTGGGCTAACTTTTATTTTATGCTCATTGGACTTCCCATTAATTGGCCCAATTCAACCTTTAAACATGGACTTAACTAATTTAATTAATCTGAATCATGGACTTAATAATTTAATAACCATATATCGTTAATTGGGTAATTCGATACTACTTTCTCCAATTCGAGATAATCGCAATTTAACGGTCGGACAATTCCCGATAGTTAAGTGAGTTAAATATTTTAATTTGATTGCCAGGACTTAATTTTTATAGCCTAATTCATGTTTGGTGTTATTTAATGTATTAGTTTATCTATTAATTTGTCACCGTTAGCAAAATGATTCAATACCTCAAATTCTTTAACCCGAACAATTAATCGTTAATTGGTCCCTTGATAATTTTATACTCAATTGGCCAAACATTATTAATTTAATCTTAATGATTAATCTTTAATATAAATTGAGTCCGAAATTATATAATGCAACACCAACATAAAATTTCATGACGTTTGTCCATTACGCGATTCTAGGATTTAAATTCTTATCTATCATGAACTCAATTAATAATATCTTAATTTAATACTTAATCTTACTATCATAATATAGCTTAGTGGATTAATGGATTTAAAACTAGTAGTGGATTTCCTTGTCACAATAATTAAGGGTATTAATATTTAATCCAATTACTTATAACCAATTCAATGGGTTTAACTCACTTAGTAGTTGTCTCCTTAAGCAAATTGGTCGAGGTCTTGAAAAATAATAATTAAATGTTTTGCTAATTAAAAATTGGTTTGCCCTCGAATTCCCTAACTTAATTGGCTAAGTGTTTTATTCCGTCCGTGGTTATTTATTTCATCACTTTACTCATGCCTATTAATATTTATTTAGGCTCTAATATTTCATAAGCTCGTCTATTTTGGTCATTAAATCATATTTCTATCCGGTATCCTCGTTGGATATTTTGGTTTAACTTAATTTGCCTCTGACAATGTTTAATCCAACTTGTATACATAAATTGGGGACTTAAATAAATTCTTGATATTTTATAGATTAATACTTATCAGTTAATTTAATAGTCTCATAATTAAAAGTTTTTAAATTCCCTAAACTCAGTTCTCCACTAAGATCAATTTAAATAAATTTACACTTCAAAAATAAATATTATTTCGTTTCATCTCTAAAAATTTTATTTATGAGAAATTTTGAATATTGAAATTTAAATTTTCTATTTAAAATTTTTACGGGGTGTTATAAATATATTATTTATTTTTTTAATTAAAGGGTGGAGGCTTAACTTTATATTTTAATCCATATACAATAATATTAAATCTGATGTTTATAAATTAATGGTTCTAATGGACTTGTTCCAATTAATTATTTAAATACTCCATAATATAATTGGCTAAGAATTTAAAGTCAACCATGTAATTTATTGCGTCACTTAACTCATGATATTTATTCCAAAGCTTATAATGGACCCAAGTTTTAAAATATTTCCATGATAGTCCATTACACGATTTAATTTGTGCTAAAATATTTGTCGGGGTTTTAGGTTTAAAAATGGCTAGTTGATTTTGATTAAATAGTCTTTTATAAAAATATTATTTTAAATTTACTTAATAATCAACAACTAGAATTTAGGAGACATTTTAGAAAAATTTGAATGTCATTTTTTTAACTTATTCAAAATTTTACGGGGTGTTATAACTGCGAATTCCATATACATTTTAAATTTTAATTTTTAAAAACTAAAAATTGTAGGAACTCCATATAAATTGAAAATTAAATATCTTTTAAAAACTAAAAATTGAGATTTCATATACACATTAATATACATTTAATATGAATAAATAAATAAATATGTGCAATGTACATTTTGATTACATCATTTACCACACCAAGAAAATATAACCAAAATTGAGACTAAACCTAGACAAAATTACCGACATTACAATATGATCACCATATTGAAATATAAACGCAACATAATTCTTGTAACGCCCCAAAAATTTAAAACCAAATTTCTGTGACGTCACTGCCGTGTTACCTCTCTTAAACTGTTGGCCAATCAATTTAAGATCAATAACACGTAGCCAAGTAAACAGGAAGCCAATGAATCATAATACAAATCCAGAAAGGAAACCTCACATCATAACAGACGTCCGGCTTACAAGCCTTATTCATGCGACATAACAGTCGACATAACAGTCTCATCTCAACCTGTCAGAGATATTAAGTAACACACGAGACAGAACATAGTGTACCGATCGGTACCACAAGCAGTACGAGACAAGGTAATAAAGTCAGAGCATATTATTCAAGACAAGCACATAAGTCCACGACATGCTAATGCATCTCTAGGTAGATCACTCATCCCCAAACCCCACATCGTGCTCAGGCTCTGCGTCCTCCCCGGGAATATCTATACATGAAAACATAGCAAGGGTCAGTACAAGGTACTGAGCAAGAATAGAAGAATCGGCATAAGGGGAAACAAGAATTAACTTGATTCCCTAGAAGTATATTTATACATATAGGTGGAGATATATTCCATTTTTAAACATTTGTTAGGCATAACATAAGAATTAAACAGTGCAAATAAGTAAACATCACACCGTCCCATACCGGTGCTTCAACCACTGCAAATAAGATGAATGATGGATGATGAGATGAAATGTTATGACCTAAAATGTCTATCTACCCTAAATGCAACACATAAGCATGTCTAGCGCACACCTAGGTACCATGGTCGGTATTCCCTCCCATATAAGGGTCCACACCCCTTAATGGTCGAGAGACATACCCACAGTGCCCCCGCCGCGGACACTAACAGCTGAAATCGTGGCTTACGGCAAGCGGGTCAGGCAAAGGGTCATGAGCCCTCTCCAGCCAAAATCAGACTAGGATATAAATCCTTTCCAGTCTCAATGCTTCTGGGTAGCAATCCCACTATGCCCCTCATCGGATACCGATTCGTAAGCATAGCGTATCCTACCGTCGTGGCATTTTATATCATCACAGATATTCACATATCATCACAGATATTCACATATCATCACAGATATTCACATATCATCACAGATATTCACATATCATCCCAGATATTCACATATCATCACCGATATTCACATATCATCACAGATATTCTCATATCATCACAGATATTCACATATCATCACAGATATTCACATATCATCCCAGATATTCACATATCATCACAGATATTCAGATTCAATTCAATCACTCATCTCGAGTGAAGTATTTTCTTTAAAATAGATAGCTTTAAAATAGTCTGGGCTCTTTGGAATATACTACTAGTTTATAAATGATAACTTTAAAAATAATAATACTTGAAATTAATAGTTTTTAAAAAGAATAATCCGGGCTCTTTAAAATAGTAGTTTTAAAATATTCCGGGGTGTGCCAAGCCCCACATATCGGCACTATCACATAATCAGATTCAATTCCACACCATGTCCATACGTAAATCAACGCATCAGGACAAAATAAACAACTCATCTCGAGTTAAGTATCAAAGGTGTGCCAAGCCCCACATATCGGCACCAACACATGTTCAGATTCAATTCCACACATGTCAATACGTAAATCACGCGTCATGACAAAATAAACAACTCACCACGAGTTAAGTGTCAAGGGTGTGCCAAGTCCCACATATCGGCACCAACTCTCACATCGTCATAGAAGCGAAACAAGACTTGATCTTAACTAAGGCATAGTAGATCACCGCTAATCGCAACTAAGTTCAAAGATTATGAGCATAATGATAGTTATGGCATGCTAGAAGCATAAGAAGAACTAAGGAACACGAAGGACGAAGAACCGGAAAACGAGCGAACGAACCGCGCGGGCAGGGAAGCCCGCGCGCACCCGGCGCGGTTTTCCTAAGGAGGGCGCGCCGGCCCCGCGCCAAAGACGCAGGTCGCGTCGTTCGTGTCTCCGCGCGCTGCCCGCGCGGTTTTCGTGGAAAAGGCGCGCCAACTGCGCGCCGTCCTGACAAGGACGTCGTTGACGTTCTTCTCACGCGCTGCCCACGCGCTTTTTGGCTAAAGGGCGCGCCAAGAGCGCGCCGACACATCAGAAATGATGGAAATGGCGATTTCCGGCCATTCCACCGATTATGCCCCCATTTAGGCCTATCTCTACCCTTGCCTGGTATTGAGATGTTCCAAACTCTTCCAATACAGCTCCAACTCCTCCAAACACCTATACCAAGCTACACAACAAGAAATCAAGCTTCAAACATCAAATTCATCCAAGAACATGATTTCATCATCATGAAACCATTTGAAGCTCTAAAACTGAAATCAACAACACCAAAATGGTCTCAAGTACTAACCTTAGCTTCCTTCAACACTAATTCAGCTTCCAAACAAGAATCCAAGCTTCAATTCAACACCAAAAGCAAGAATTTCTACAAACACCCAATTTTCGTCACCAACTTTCATCACCCCTAAACTCACTCAAACATCATCAAAATCAAGTGTAGAAACTAGGAAAATACTTACCAAAGCTTATATAAGTAATCCCCCAACTTGATTTGAGGAAGAAAACACCAATTCCAAGCCAAAATGAAGAACCCTATCTTCACCGAGAGGGAGTGACGGGAATGAGGGATGATGATGATGAAATGGGGTTCCCCAATGCCCAATTCAGATTTTTGAAGGATCAAAAATGGATCCGGGTCGGGTCACGGGTCTCGGGTCGGGTCGGAATGTGGGTTAAAAGAGTTACACCACTTGTCTTGACCACATTGCACCCGTTTGAGCACTTGACTCTTATTATCTTGTGAGTTGAACTCACTTATTCCCCCACTTAAATCTTCATTTCCTACAAAATAATCCACACACCAAGTCTTTTGTTAATTAACCATAACTAAATTAAATTAATTATGAGTTAATTAAATCGGGGTGTTACAATCTCTCCCCCTTAGGATCATTCGTCCTCGAATGAAAAAGTATGAATTAGGGTCATTACCTCACTGAATTGGAATTAAGTCCAATTCGGGATAACGCCTCGCCATGCTTTCCTCTGTCTCCCAAGTAGCATCATCTACGCCATGTCTCGACCGAAGTACTTTCACCATTTTGATCACCTTATTGCGAAGTATCTTTTCTTTAGTGTCTAGAATCGCCACGGGGTATTCTTCGTATTCTAGGCTGTCATCCAACTCCACCTCCTCCGGTTGTATAATTTTGTTAGGATCCGAGATAAATTTCCTCAACTGAGAGACGTGGAAAACGTTGTGCACATTTCCCACCTCAGTTGGCAATTCTAACCGGTAAACGACCTTCCCAATCTTTTTAGTGATCTCATAGGGGCCTATAAATCTGGGACTCAGTTTCCCCTTCTTCCCAAATCGTCTCACGCCCCTCATGGGTGACACTCTCAAGAGTACCCAATCTCCAATCTCGAATTCAATGTCTCTCCTGGACAAATCAGCATAACTCTTCTGACGATCCTGAGCTTCCTTCATTCTGTCTCTGATCACTCGTACCACTTCCGTGGTCTGTTCAATAAGTTCAGGACCCATCACCAATCGCTCTGAAGGATCACTCCAACACAAGGGCGTCTTGCACTTTCTTCCGTATAAGGCCTCGAAAGGCGCCATACGAATACTCGCATGATAGCTATTGTTGTAGGAGAACTCCACCAAAGGTAGATGTTCCTCCCACGATCCTTGAAAATCCATTACACACGCCCTCAACATATCCTCCAAGGTTCTAATGGTCCTTTCGGTCTGTCCATCAGTCTGAGGGTGCCACGCCGTACTCATACTGATCTGTGTCCCAAAGGCGGTCTGCAATTCCTTCCAGAACCTTGACAGGAACCTGGAATCTCTGTCGGAAATGATTTCCCGAGGAATACCGAAACGTCTAACCACATGTTGGATGTAAGCGCCAGTCAACTGTTGCATGCTCCAGTTCAATCTCATTGGTATAAACACAGCACTCTTTGTTAGTCGGTCCACAACTACCCAAATAGTATCAAAACTGCTCCGTGTCCTGGGTAGCCCGGTGACAAAGTCCATAGTAATGGACTCCCATTTCCAAGTAGGAACATCCAAAGGTTGTAATAAGCCTGAAGGTCTCATGTGCTCGGCTTTCACCTTCTGGCAAGTGGAACACCTAGACACAAATTCTGCCACTTCCTTTTTCATTCCTTTCCACCAATAGTTTTGCCTCAAATCCTTGTACATCTTTACTGCTCCCGGATGTACGGAGTAAGGTGTGCAATGTGCTTCCTCCATAATTTTTCTTTTCAGCTCCTGATCTTTCGGAGGCACACACCAACGGTCCCCAAACTTGATCATATTCTTGCTATCAATCACAAAGCCTTCCGCTTTACCCTTACGAATCTGAGCTTTCAAATGCATCATCTCTTGACTTACAGCTTGACTTAGTCTGAGTTCCTCGAGTAATGATGGCATCACCGTCATAGCATTCAGCCTCGCTATCGTGTCGTAAGGAACAACCACAACACCTTCCTTGTCTAACTCTTGCCTCAACTTCCAAGGGAGAGTAATTGAGTTCAGTACATGTCCCTTCCTACTTAGTGCATAAGCCACCCGGTTGGCTTTCCCTTCTATGTACTGAATACTCGTGTCGTAGTCCTGCAAAAACTCTAACCACCTTCTTTGCCTACCGCTCATCTTGTCTGCAGTGTAGAGACATTTAAGGTTCTTATGATCCGAATAGATTTGACACTTGGCGCCGTAAAGATAATGCCTCCAAATTTTTAATGCATGTACGACCGCTGCCATCTCCAGGTCGTGAGTCGGGTAATTCAACTCGTGAGGCTTTAATTGCCTAGAGGTATATGCAATCACCTTGCCATACTGCATAAGCACACACCCAAGTCCTCGATAAGATGCATCTGTGTATACCTCATATTCCCCCGATTCATCAGGTAACACTAGGACCGGAGCCTCTGTCACCTTCTTCTTCAATAGATCAAAAGCTCGCTGACAGTCCTCACTCCAATGAAATAATACATCCTTTCTCAATAACTGAGTCAAGGGTCGAGCAATGCTAGCGAACCCTTCAATGAACCTCCTGTAGTATCCCACCAATCCAAGGAAACTACGCACCTCACTGACATTAGTTGGAGGATTCCACTCCAACACTGCTTCGACCTTCGCAGGGTCTACTGAAATTCCTTCGCCTGACACAATATGCCCAAGGAAAGCCACCTTATCCAACCAAAACTCACACTTCGAAAGTTTGGCATATAACTTGTGCTCCCTAAGCACCTGCAACACTGTCCTGAGATGTTCTTTGTGTGTCTTTACACTGGAAGAGTATACCAAAATGTCATCAATAAAGACAACCACACAAACGTCTAACCAAGGTCGAAAGACGCGATGCATCAAGTCCATAAAAACTGCTGGGGCATTAGTTAGCCCAAACGGCATCACTGTGAACTCGAAATGACCATACCGCGTTCGGAAAGCTGTCTTTTCACGATCTCCCTCTGCCACTCGAATCTGATGGTATCCTGATCTCAAGTCGATCTTAGAGAAAGTGGATGCACCCTTCAGCTGGTCAAATAGGTCATCAATCCTCGGCAGTGGGTAACGGTTCTTGACTGTGATCTGATTGAGCCCCCGATAATCAATACACATCCGTAAGCTTCCGTCCTTCTTTTTGACAAAGATTACCGGTGCTCCCCAAGGCGAACTGCTAGGTTGAATGTATCCTTTATCAAGTAGATCCTTAAGCTGTTCCTTCAACTCCCTCAACTCGGCAGGAGCCATTCGGTAAGGGGCCTTGGCAACTGGTGCCGCTCCCGGTACCAAGTCAATGACAAAGTCTATTCCCCGAACAGGCGGAAATCCGGGTATCTCATCAGGGAACACATCTGGAAACTCCGAGACAATAGGAATCTGAGTAATTGTCGAACTCGAGGGTGCTGACGTCATCTCACGCACAGAACAAAAGTATACCGGATACCCTTTTCTAATTAAAGCTGCAAAAGTGACAGAAGATACTACTCGAATGTTAGGAGGGTAATAAATCACTTGCTCACCTTCTTCATCGGTGAAGGAAATCCTTGGTATCCCGCAGTCTAATCTGGCTCGGTACTTAAATAGCCAATCCATTCCCAAAATCACGTCAAAATCGGCCAAATCTAGCACCACTAGATTCGCTCTGAACTCTCGCTCTTTGATGATTATCTGTGCATCGGGTTTAATCCACTGGCTTCGCATGAGGTCTCCCGAAGGTAGCGTAACAGGGAGTTGATAAGCCTCCAGTGGTCCCACATCATTATTGGTTACGAATTCCGATGATATAAACGAGCATGATGCACCCGAATCATATAAGGCATAAGCAGGCACATTATCAACTAGTATAGTACCTACGCATTTAATAACATAAGGCACTACTTGGGTACTTGTTACAGATGGTTAAGTCGATCAAGATTGAAGTTGAACAATAAACAACTTACCAGTCATGACATCGTCTCGTCCATCTAGCTCAGCCCGCTCAATCACGTTGAGGCGGCCCCCACGGCCCCTCTGTGGTCCACGACCTCTGTCTGCACCTCGTCCACGCGACGCATTCCCACCAGACGCACCTGAAGTAGATCCTCCTACTTGACCTACCAACTGTGGGCAATATGACCTCAAATGTCCTTGCTGTCCGCAATTCCAGCAATGGGGTCCGCTTCTATACGGTGGCTGTGCATAAGTCTGAGGCCTAGAGGTCCTTCCACCGCTTCTCGGCCTCATCTGCCTATGCTGGGGTCTACTCGGTCCCCCCGAATCTCTGCGACGAGCGACCCACACGCGCTGCACATCAGTGCGAGCTCTCTCAATGAATAAAGCCTGATCATATGCTGAAGCTAAGCAGGCATGTTGGTTGCTAAACCCAGTCCGGATCTCAACCTTCAATCCATCCACAAACCTCGAAACCTTATCTTCCTCATCAGTAACTAGCATTGGTACGTATGACATGAGTTCCACAAAACGACCATAGTATTCAGACACTGTCATATTTCCTGCTTGCTCTAGGTTGAGAAATTCCCTCTTTTTAACATTCATCATCTGTGTAGTGAAAAAGTGGGATCTCAAGGCATGACAGAAAACTTCCCATGAAAAGTTGGGTCTCGCCATAAGCTCATTCTTACACGACCTCCACCAATGGAGAGCTGGTCCAGTAAGATACTGCCGTCCCACTCTGACCTTCCAATCTTCTGGGCAGTCTATATTCTCGAAGATCTCCTCCATATGATAAATCCAATCAGTCAGAGCAACCGGGTCTACTCCTCCACTAAAGACCGGCGGTTGATAATGCCTTGCTAGATGCACGTAATCCACGGGTCTGGGTGGTGGTTGCGCAGGTTGATTCGCCTGCCCCTGATACATCCCATGCATAGCATTAAACATATTTTGCATAAACTGAGGGTCAATGGGCATCTGCACAGGTGGCGGTGGTGGTGGTGGCACTGGTTCGTCCTCATGGTTCAGGTCATCCTCCACCTCTACAGGTTCCTCAATTGGAACATTTCCCCCATGATCATAGCCAAATCCACCATCCTCATGGTACTGTCCACGACCCCCAATAACTGGCCCCTGATTCCTACGAGGCCTTCCCCTCCTCCCGGGCTCTCCATCCCTGCGCGGCGGCATCCTATATTCATAACGTAGCGAGATATTCAGTAACACTCTGAAAATAAGAATATTTCTTTACCGAACAACAATTATTATGTATAGAATTCCCGGAATATCCCCAAGGATTGATCCTGGTTTGATTCACAAACCACAATCCACTCCTATAGGGCACGCAGATAACCAAAAACAATGCAATCTATAAGAATATAAGCAGAACCAGATGCAATTCCTACACTATATGCTTTCCCCCACACATCTCACCACATGCTTGTGTTAGAATTCTAAGCACATACGAGCAAACATGGCTCTGATACCAAATGTAACGCCCCAAAAATTTAAAACCAAATTTCTGTGACGTCACTGCCGTGTTACCTCTCTTAAACTGTTGGCCAATCAATTTAAGATCAATAACACGTAGCCAAGTAAACAGGAAGCCAATGAATCATAATACAAATCCAGAAATGAAACCTCACATCATAACAGACGTCCGGCTTACAAGCCTTATTCATGCGACATAACAGTCGACATAACAGTCTCATCTCAACCTGTCAGAGATATTAAGTAACACACGAGACAGAACATAGTGTACCGATCGGTACCACAAGCAGTACGAGACAAGGTAATAAAGTCAGAGCATATTATTCAAGACAAGCACATAAGTCCACGACATGCTAATGCATCTCTAGGTAGATCACTCATCCCCAAACCCCACATCGTGCTCAGGCTCTGCGTCCTCCCCGGGAATATCTATACATGAAAACATAGCAAGGGTCAGTACAAGGTACTGAGCAAGAATAGAAGAATCGGCATAAGGGGAAACAAGAATTAACTTGATTCCCTAGAAGTATATTTATACATATAGGTGGAGATATATTCCATTTTTAAACATTTGTTAGGCATAACATAAGAATTAAACAGTGCAAATAAGTAAACATCACACCGTCCCATACCGGTGCTTCAACCACTGCAAATAAGATGAATGATGGATGATGAGATGAAATGTTATGACCTAAAATGTCTATCTACCCTAAATGCAACACATAAGCATGTCTAGCGCGCACCTAGGTACCATGGTCGGTATTCCCTCCCATATAAGGGTCCACACCCCTTAATGGTCGAGAGACATACCCACAGTGCCCCCGCCGCGGACACTAACAGCTGAAATCGTGGCTTACGGCAAGCGGGTCAGGCAAAGGGTCATGAGCCCTCTCCAGCCAAAATCAGACTAGGATATAAATCCTTTCCAGTCTCAATGCTTCTGGGTAGCAATCCCACTATGCCCCTCATCGGATACCGATTCGTAAGCATAGCGTATCCTACCGTCGTGGCATTTTATATCATCACAGATATTCACATATCATCACAGATATTCACATATCATCACAGATATTCACATATCATCACAGATATTCACATATCATCCCAGATATTCACATATCATCACCGATATTCACATATCATCACAGATATTCTCATATCATCACAGATATTCACATATCATCACAGATATTCACATATCATCCCAGATATTCACATATCATCACAGATATTCAGATTCAATTCAATCACTCATCTCGAGTGAAGTATTTTCTTTAAAATAGATAGCTTTAAAATAGTCTGGGCTCTTTGGAATATACTACTAGTTTATAAATGATAACTTTAAAAATAATAATACTTGAAATTAATAGTTTTTAAAAAGAATAATCCGGGCTCTTTAAAATAGTAGTTTTAAAATATTCCGGGGTGTGCCAAGCCCCACATATCGGCACTATCACATAATCAGATTCAATTCCACACCATGTCCATACGTAAATCAACGCATCAGGACAAAATAAACAACTCATCTCGAGTTAAGTATCAAAGGTGTGCCAAGCCCCACATATCGGCACCAACACATGTTCAGATTCAATTCCACACATGTCAATACGTAAATCACGCGTCATGACAAAATAAACAACTCACCACGAGTTAAGTGTCAAGGGTGTGCCAAGTCCCACATATCGGCACCAACTCTCACATCGTCATAGAAGCGAAACAAGACTTGATCTTAACTAAGGCATAGTAGATCACCGCTAATCGCAACTAAGTTCAAAGATTATGAGCATAATGATAGTTATGGCATGCTAGAAGCATAAGAAGAACTAAGGAACACGAAGGACGAAGAACCGGAAAAACGAGCGAACGAACCGCGCGGGCAGGGAAGCCCGCGCGCACCCGGCGCAGTTTTCCCAAGGAGGGCGCGCCGGCCCCGCGCCAAAGACGCAGGTCGCGTCGTTCGTGTCTCCGCGCGCTGCCCGCGCGGTTTTCGTGGAAAAGGCGCGCCAACTGCGTGCCGTCCTGACAAGGACGTCGTTGACGTTCTTCTCACGCGCTGCCCACGCGCTTTTTGGCTAAAGGGCGCGCCAAGAGCGCGCCGACACATCAGAAATGATGGAAATGGCGATTTCCGGCCATTCCACCGATTATGCCCCCATTTAGGCCTATCTCTACCCTTGCCTGGTATTGAGATGTTCCAAACTCTTCCAATACAGCTCCCCAACTCCTCCAAACACCTATACCAAGCTACACAACAAGAAATCAAGCTTCAAACATCAAATTCATCCAAGAACATGATTTCATCATCATGAAACCATTTGAAGCTCTAAAACTGAAATCAACAACACCAAAATGGTCTCAAGTACTAACCTTAGCTTCCTTCAACACTAATTCAGCTTCCAAACAAGAATCCAAGCTTCAATTCAACACCAAAAGCAAGAATTTCTACAAACACCCAATTTTCGTCACCAACTTTCATCACCCCTAAACTCACTCAAACATCATCAAAATCAAGTGTAGAAACTAGGAAAATACTTACCAAAGCTTATATAAGTAATCCCCCAACTTGATTTGAGGAAGAAAACACCAATTCCAAGCCAAAATGAAGAACCCTATCTTCACCGAGAGGGAGTGACGGGAATGAGGGATGATGATGATGAAATGGGGTTCCCCAATGCCCAATTCAGATTTTTGAAGGATCAAAAATGGATCCGGGTCGGGTCACGGGTCTCGGGTCGGGTCGGAATGTGGGTTAAAAGAGTTACACCACTTGTCTTGACCACATTGCACCCGTTTGAGCACTTGACTCTTATTATCTTGTGAGTTGAACTCACTTATTCCCCCACTTAAATCTTCATTTCCTACAAAATAATCCACACACCAAGTCTTTTGTTAATTAACCATAACTAAATTAAATTAATTATGAGTTAATTAAATCGGGGTGTTACAATTCTTAGTTGCCAGTGCCGAACCTCGTCCTAATAACTAATAATACTATGGTGCAAAAACTGAAAATGCTTATTCATGTTATAATAATTCTGTGGTGTAAAAACTCAAAATCTATAAATAAATAATAAACACAGCAACAAAATCTAAAATAAATAAAATATAAAATATAAAATATAAAATAAAAATGTAAAATAATAAATTACAAAACAGATAAAACAAATACAAAAATTTCAAATTTTATCATTCAAATCTTTTTGAAAGTGAATAAATCTCTAATGAATACATAAATAACGCGAAAATCTAAAATTAGTAAATTTAAAATTGCAAAATAATATAAATAATATAAAAAATACAAAATTTCAAATTTCAAATCTTTCAAATATATTTAAAATTGAAGATTGTGGGAATTACATATAAATTGAAAATTCTATTTATTTCAAAAATTGAAAATCTATAATGAATAAATAAATAAATGCGAAAATCTAAAATAATTAAGTAAAAATGCAAAAATCTATGAAAATTAGAAATTTGAAATGGAGACACGGCATTAAATTTAGGATGAGTTGTTCACTAATACTTTAATATATATATATATATATATATATATATATAGATGATGGTATGCTAAAAATTAGTAAATTAGATGAGTAAATGAAAAAAAAATTATGACCAAATCGAAAAAAAATAAAAGGAAATAAAGAACTAAATAAGTTAGATTTACTAAAATAAATAGGGAATGAGATTTGACCTAAGTGGTCATGTTTCATACCTTTGGACTATATGTTGGGGGTTGGATTCCCACCCTGCCCTTATCCCTCCTCATTATCTCCCTTTATAATTTGTGTGGCTTGGCTCCCACACACATTTGTCAACACATAGGTGACAATGTTTAAAAATAAAAAATAAAAAATGGAAATAGCATACAGTCACAAATATACAATTCGGTTTAGACAATTCAATCGCATTCTCACACCCGAAGTCCAACTTGCTTTTCAAGTCGGGAATTTCTACTCGCACCCAATATTCTCCAAATACACACGAGTGTACTTAACTATTGAATTGGAATTTTAATAAATCTATCTATATATATATATATAAAAGTAATATAGTCTAATTTCCCCCCACTTTCCCACCCCCTTTTTTCAACAACTCATCCACCTATTCTCTCCCCTTTTCAACAACCTAAATCATCTATATGAAAATAATTAAAATAAAAATTCTAAATCTAAAATCTTATATTTAATTTATTAGTCTAAACAGAAGAAAAAAAATATATTATCTTGATATATATTTTGGGATTTGAATTTAAATCCAATATTCAATTTCTTAGTCTAAAAGAAAAAAATCTAATATTTACTTTCTTATATATTTTATATCTATATTATCCTAATAAAATCTTAATATAATATGATAATATATTTAACCATAATATTACATATTTTTAGAAGATCACTTCCATTCTTCTAAGATTTGAAACCATAAAATTCATTCTCATTGAGATCAAATAAATATATATATATAATATTTATATCTATAATATCCTAATAAAATCTTAATAAAATATTATAATATCTTTAATTTATACTATTATATATTTTAGATGATCGCATCAAATCCAATTCCACCACTCCTATTGCTCTATAAATAATTCATTCATTTATCTAATCTTACGGTGGTCTTAAAGTTCTCATCCTCTCATATTTTATTTCTTTATTCTTATTCTCCATTATTTTCTTATGTCTTCTTAATTTTGATTTTATATTTAAACTTTTTTTTTTGTTTCCCACATCAATGTTTTCCTAATATTTATTTTGTTTCAGGTTAATTTTTCTCTTTTTTGTTGCAAAATATTCTTCATCTTTATATTCATGTAAGAATCTTTTTTTTTTCTTTCTGTTACTCTGTGTGTGAATGATATTAATAAGTTTTTTTTTTAAACGTAATGTTAAATATATATTTTTAATGCTTTTCCATTGTCTTTTGCAGGATTACATGTTGCTGTAATGCAGGATTGCAATGAAGTCATATTCTATAATTTGTTTTTGTCATTCTAATTTGGATACTACTCAAAATTATTCCTATAACATAAAGTTTGTTTTATATTGATTTTATTTTTGTTTGTTTGTTGTCTTTATTCGTGTTTTGAAAATAGTGAAAAAAATTGAAGAGTGTAAATTTGGAGATGTTCCCCTTTATTTGTTGAATTTTTTTTTTCTTTTGTTAATAGATTATTCACATTTTGATATTTTGTCTTTTGGATACAATTTTTATATATTTTTTGTATATTGATTTAAGTTCACTATAAAATATAAAAACAACAACAATTTAATTGAATTGGAAAAATTGGGAAGATATAAATTAAATACTTACCCTGCAAAATTTAAATTAGGTAATAATATAATTATAATAATTTTTAAAAATTTTGGCAAATTGATATCTGCTTTAATTAAAATTCAAATTCAATCCATAGAATTTAAATGGAAGTTTATATGGAATTCATTATTAAGATTTGTATGTAGAACATAAATTCTTTTATTCAACTAATTAAAATTAAAATATTAATAAATTCCTTATTAGCCATTAGAACTTAAATGTCCGGCTAAAGTTGAAATCTTAATTTGGCATTCATTAACTTTCTTTTTACTTTTTTTTTTGAGAATAAAAGGATTTTATTTCCAAACCAACCAACTCCAATTACATCTCACATTGGAAGAGGCGTATTCCACCAGCCTACAACCGATATATCCAATGCTAAGACACAGACACAGTCCAACCAAACAACATTACCAGAGAATGAAATAACAAAGCCTGGACAACAGAATAAAAAAGAGGACTGCCAGAACCATACTAGAACACAGATGCAGTTCAAGAATGCACCATCCTAAAACAGATCGAATAACAGATACCAATTCAGAACCACTCTTCAATCTTATCTGCCTGCTCTGCACCCCTTCTTAATTTGACATTAATTAACTTTCTTTTTACTTTTAATTAGTGATGTAATATAAATTTATTTTATATTTAATTTTATGAATATATATGGTATTTTTATTACCTTTTAAGATATATGATTTAAAGATATTATTCATATCATATATGGAGTATTTTTTTAAGTTAATAATATATACTACCTCTGTTTTTTAATAACTGCACCATTCCTACATTTTACGCAATCCAAGATATATTTTTAACCATTAATAACTCTAACTATATATAAGTAACAATTACAAAAAATTTTATATTCTGAAACTACGTGATTAGATGAATTTAACAATATCTCACTTGACTATCTTTTTCTTATATAACTATGTTAAAAAAATTAATCAAAGTTACTCAATAAATGGTAATTACTATATAAATGGTTCAGTTATTTGAGAACGGAGGAAGTATCTTCTACCATTGTCATTTAAACTCGCCTCATTATAACTGAATTTTGAAATCCACAACAAATGAGTTTAAACACTGGATTATATAATACTTAATAGTAGTAGTTGGGGAATAGAGAATGATTTAAATTAGTTATTTATTTTTTCCAACTCTTTATTTGGTATAGTGATTTGTGATTATTCTAAAATATTTTAATTTTTTATTATTCTAAAATATTTTAATCCAATTTTAAAATAATTGGGGGTTTTAGGCAGCTAGCCCACGGAGGGGCGGGCCTTCGGCCCAGCCCAACCAACAGGCGGATTGCGGGTCAGGTGGTCTTTTTAATTAATTAAAAAATAAATTTTTTATTATAAAATATTTTTATTTATTTAAATTTAATAAATTATCTAATTTAAAATTAAAAGTATTTTTGAAAAAATTAAAATATTTTTTATATTCTTTTTTAAAAAATTATCTTTAATCTAATATAGAAAGTAATATTTTTTTTGTGGAACTAAAAAAAGTAATATAAATAAGCTAATAGATATGTACCGACCAAAAAATTGTTTTAGTTTAATTTAGTTAGCATCAAGTCAATTTCATAATTCTTTAGTAGTATTTTAAAAAAATAATGTATAAAATTAAATTATATATTATCAAATTAACGTTATATGATTTAAAATAATATCTAACCAACAAACATTAATACAATCATTATGTTATTTAACTTTCATAGCACTAAAAAATATAAAAAAATAAAAAAATAGCTTGGCCCGCAAGCTGACCCGCACCCGCCGCGTGCTTGCCCTAGCGACGACAGGTTTAGACTGGCTTCCAAATGAGCATCTATTTGTTCAACCCAACACAACATTTAGGGAAGGTGGGGTGGGCTGGCTGTAACACCCCGATTTAATTAACTCATAATTAATTTAATTGTAACACCCCGGTTTTGGTAACCCAGGCCGGGATGCCACCGCCACACCTCCCTAGCAAGACACGGTTTCTCCGAGCTCACTAAAGAGATGCAAGGCTATGGTTTTTCAGGATTTAAAATATTCAAACAGCCCATTCGTAGATAGTTTAAAGATAATACATCAAAGTTGCAGCGGAAATATAAGTTGTGCAGCGGAAATAAAGTATAAGGGCCAACATGGCCAAAACACGGGTTAAACAGTCCCGTTCCTGCAAGTCGTAATTTAATGCAGGGATTTAAAATAAAGATTTCCCCTAATGTTCCCATGTATGCATATGACGATGCATATTCTTCGTACTCTGTAAGAAAAAGGAGATATATGGTTTGGGTCAGCAAAAACGCGCTGAGTAAGTTAACACATAGCATGGGTTAGGGGTTTCAAAGCCTTTAATTAATTTAATAAAAAAGATTTCTTGTAGTAAAATGATTTGCAAGGCATAACTAAATAAATACTTAAAAATATTAAATCTTTTATTTTCCTCTCCCGTTACATAACCATTTCAACAATATTTAATTTAGCCGGCAATCCGGCGGCCGCAGCCATTTTCATAAAATCTGAGCTTTTAATATAGATTTCCCGTTACGCCATCATCTCAACAATAGATAGCCGGTGATCCGGCGGCCGCAGCCAATATCGATAGTAACAGTTAGCCGGTGATCCGGCGGCCTCAGCCAATTTCAAAAATCATTTCTCATGTTTCAAGTTTATATTTCAATCTCCATTCGGCAAGCATTATATTTCAATTGCCTTTCGGCAAGCAAGATATTTCAATTGCCTTTCGGCAAGCAAGATATTTCAATTGCCTTTCGGCAAGCAAGATATTTCAATTGCCTTTCGGCAAGCAAGATATTTCAATTGCCTTTCGGCAAGCATTATATTTCAATTGCCTTTCGGCAAGCAAGATATTTCAATTGCCTTTCGGCAAGCAAGATATTTCAATTGCCTTTCGGCAAGCAAGATATTTCAATTGCCTTTCGGCAAGCAAGATATTTCAATTGCCTTTCGGCAAGCAAGATATTTCAATTGTATTTTATTTCAAAGAGATTCCCAATCATTTAAACCTTAAAGGCTAATTTCATGTTTCGACAAGATTTCAAGATCTCTCAAGTTTAAAACCGTTCGATGTCACAGTTTGCGCCTTTTCAGTTTAAAAATCCATTTCTTAGGCGATTATTTTGAAATTTGTACAGTAGCTCAAAAACATCCCAACGAACAACTTTTGTGTTTTAAGTTTTTCGGAAAAACGATGGGAAGCATGTCAAAAATCAAGTTTTCTACAGAAACAAAAAGCTGTCAGGATTCAGGTTTGACAACGTTAAAAGATTTGACTTTTCGTCATATCAAATGGACTCCAAAAATTCTGAAATTTTACAGACACATACTAGACTTGATTTACAACAACTTTTGTTTAGATCATGAAGATTGGTTCGGACTAGAAATGATAGGAATAAGCTCCTCAAAATCGGTTATGAAATCTGTCATCCTTTCGAAAACTCTTAAAACGCAGAATATGTCCGATACGATTTGGGGTATCAAAACTTGATGAAAATTTCTGAAATTTTTACACAATATAGCTTATGATCTTTGGATCAAAATCTTAGTTTTGAGTTTTCAGGTTTGAACACTCGAAGTAATAGAAATACGCTCATCAAGTTCGGTTAAGAAATCTGTCAAGGTTCTTGACATCGGTTCTAATGCAGATCGGATCGGCTCGAGTTTGGAGGTTCAAATCTCAATGAAAAATTCTAAAAACTTACAGTAATGTTCTAAACTCATAGATCTACAATTCTTATGTTCAACACCAATCCTAGATCGGCCTAGATCCAAGGTCAAAATAACCAACAAGTTTGAATAAAGAATCTATCACTATTTCAAGATCTAAGTCAATGGCAGGTCTGTTCATGGTCGTTTTCGGATACCAAAACACGATGAAAAATTATGAAATTTTTACAGTAGCTAGATTAATGTCTTAGGAATGTTTTTCATGTTTTGGGTTTTTCCGTTTGAAGACTTTTAAGGGTTCGAAAAATTCATACGAAAACGCTGCGCCGGGGGTTTTTCTTGTTGACAGATTTTAGAGTTTTTAAAACTCTATGTTTGGTTGCATTTTAAGTCACCCAAAACCATAGTAAGGTTAACTTACAAAGATTGTGTTCTTGATTCGTCCAAACACCTACGAACGGATCTACGAAACGCAAAGTTCCCGACTTTGGCCACGAACGTATTTGCAATCAACGATTCAAGAGTTAGATTGGGGATTTGAGAGGAAAAACGAGATTGAGAACCTAAGATACTACTTACCAAAGATCTAAGCACTGTGATCCTTGATCTACACACTTCCTTGGTCGGATTTGGTTGCCGGAAAGTCGCCGGAAGTTCGCCGGAAAGGTGTTTTGGCTTTGGGAGAGTTTTGGGAGTGTTTTTGGGTGAAGAAATGAAGTAGATGGGTGATAATGGGGTGTTGGGGGTGTATTTTTGGCATTAAAGGGACAAAAATCCGACAAGGGATCGGCTGCTACAGTACCCGCACGTGCTACAGTACTGCTACAGTACTGCTACAGTAGACACGTGCTACAGTAACTTTTATTTTTATTTTTTTTTTTTTTTTTTTTTAAATATTAAGATTCCTTCTCTACAAAAATAAAAATCATAATGTGGGAATTATCCGTGATTGTTGGGACAATTCGATAAACTCGTTTCGAGTTGTTATCTTCCGATAAATAATAAATTCCGCTCTCTCGGAATTATTTCGGTTTTAATAATTTAAATCCAATTCTTTATTTTTGGATTTAAATTTTTGATGGCGATTTCTCGGGTATTACAATCTACCCTCCTTAAAAATCAACTTCGTCCCCGAAGTTGCGCGACTTATTGATCGATTGATTGATTGCGATTGTATCATTGTGATTTGTTGTTTAATATTATTTGACTGAACCCAGAATTGAAATTTCCAAGTTGCCTACGTACCCTGTGAAGGGATCAAGTCATTACGTAGTTCAAAAAAAATTTATTTGGGATACAAAATATTCGAGTTTCGAATTTAAATGCTTATGCATTCTTACGGGGTATTACATCCTCCCCCCCTTAAGATTACAGTTATGTCCCCATAACTGCCTATGCATTATTCACAACCATGTTCGAGTATCATTGCATATGATCCTTCCTCAGTATTCTTCTAGGTGTCATTCTAGAAGCACGCGAAGATGAGTTTCTAAGTGATCAAGATCTAGGACTAAGGCAAAGTTAGTCTTTAGCAAGCGCTCCTAAGTCAAGATCATGTCGAGTTCTAAGGTAGGAGTGTTTCTTATTACCGATAATTCACATAAAAAGAGTTAGTGTAAATATTTATGTATGCATATGCATATGTGTCCCCCCAAAAAAAATTTTATGCATGCATTTATTTATCCATGGGTTTTAAAAATAAATTTATTCCATGGATAGATTAAAATAAGGATAAAGGTTTGGGCCACTATATTGGGCCGAATGAAATAAATTATTTGGGCTTTAAATAAAAACAAGGCTATTGGGCCAAAATAATTTCTTGGGCTTCTAAAAAAAAAATTTTTGGGCTAAAAATTTGGGCTTTAATTTCAAAATAATAATTGGGCTCTTTAAAATAGTAGTTTAAAAATATTCCGGGCCATGTAAAATAATAGCTTTAAAATATTCCGGGCTTTGATACCACTTTGTAACACCCCGGTTTTGGTAACCCAGGCCGGGATGCCACCGCCACACCTCCCTAGCAAGACACGGTTTCTCCGAGCTCACTAAAGAGATGCAAGGCTATGGTTTTTCAGGATTTAAAATATTCAAACAGCCCATTCGTAGATAGTTTAAAGATAATACATCAAAGTTGCAGCGGAAATATAAGTTGTGCAGCGGAAATAAAGTATAAGGGCCAACATGGCCAAAACACGGGTTAAACAGTCCCGTTCCTGCAAGTCGTAATTTAATGCAGGGATTTAAAATAAAGATTTCCCCTAATGTTCCCATGTATGCATATGACGATGCATATTCTTCGTACTCTGTAAGAAAAAGGAGATATATGGTTTGGGTCAGCAAAAACGCGCTGAGTAAGTTAACACATAGCATGGGTTAGGGGTTTCAAAGCCTTTAATTAATTTAATAAAAAAGATTTCTTGTAGTAAAATGATTTGCAAGGCATAACTAAATAAATACTTAAAAATATTAAATCTTTTATTTTCCTCTCCCGTTACATAACCATTTCAACAATATTTAATTTAGCCGGCAATCCGGCGGCCGCAGCCATTTTCATAAAATCTGAGCTTTTAATATAGATTTCCCGTTACGCCATCATCTCAACAATAGATAGCCGGTGATCCGGCGGCCGCAGCCAATATCGATAGTAACAGTTAGCCGGTGATCCGGCGGCCTCAGCCAATTTCAAAAATCATTTCTCATGTTTCAAGTTTATATTTCAATCTCCATTCGGCAAGCATTATATTTCAATTGCCTTTCGGCAAGCAAGATATTTCAATTGCCTTTCGGCAAGCAAGATATTTCAATTGCCTTTCGGCAAGCAAGATATTTCAATTGCCTTTCGGCAAGCAAGATATTTCAATTGCCTTTCGGCAAGCATTATATTTCAATTGCCTTTCGGCAAGCAAGATATTTCAATTGCCTTTCGGCAAGCAAGATATTTCAATTGCCTTTCGGCAAGCAAGATATTTCAATTGCCTTTCGGCAAGCAAGATATTTCAATTGCCTTTCGGCAAGCAAGATATTTCAATTGTATTTTATTTCAAAGAGATTCCCAATCATTTAAACCTTAAAGGCTAATTTCATGTTTCGACAAGATTTCAAGATCTCTCAAGTTTAAAACCGTTCGATGTCACAGTTTGCGCCTTTTCAGTTTAAAAATCCATTTCTTAGGCGATTATTTTGAAATTTGTACAGTAGCTCAAAAACATCCCAACGAACAACTTTTGTGTTTTAAGTTTTTCGGAAAAACGATGGGAAGCATGTCAAAAATCAAGTTTTCTACAGAAACAAAAAGCTGTCAGGATTCAGGTTTGACAACGTTAAAAGATTTGACTTTTCGTCATATCAAATGGACTCCAAAAATTCTGAAATTTTACAGACACATACTAGACTTGATTTACAACAACTTTTGTTTAGATCATGAAGATTGGTTCGGACTAGAAATGATAGGAATAAGCTCCTCAAAATCGGTTATGAAATCTGTCATCCTTTCGAAAACTCTTAAAACGCAGAATATGTCCGATACGATTTGGGGTATCAAAACTTGATGAAAATTTCTGAAATTTTTACACAATATAGCTTATGATCTTTGGATCAAAATCTTAATTTTGAGTTTTCAGGTTTGAACACTCGAAGTAATAGAAATACGCTCATCAAGTTCGGTTAAGAAATCTGTCAAGGTTCTTGACATCGGTTCTAACGCAGATCGGATCGGCTCGAGTTTGGAGGTTCAAATCTCAATGAAAAATTCTAAAAACTTACAGTAATGTTCTAAACTCATAGATCTACAATTCTTATGTTCAACACCAATCCTAGATCGGCCTAGATCCAAGGTCAAAATAACCAACAAGTTTGAATAAAGAATCTATCACTATTTCAAGATCTAAGTCAATGGCAGGTCTGTTCATGGTCGTTTTCGGATACCAAAACACGATGAAAAATTATGAAATTTTTACAGTAGCTAGATTAATGTCTTAGGAATGTTTTTCATGTTTTGGGTTTTTCCGTTTGAAGACTTTTAAGGGTTCGAAAAATTCATACGAAAACGCTGCGCCGGGGGTTTTTCTTGTTGACAGATTTTAGAGTTTTTAAAACTCTATGTTTGGTTGCATTTTAAGTCACCCAAAACCATAGTAAGGTTAACTTACAAAGATTGTGTTCTTGATTCGTCCAAACACCTACGAACGGATCTACGAAACGCAAAGTTCCCGACTTTGGCCACGAACGTATTTGCAATCAACGATTCAAGAGTTAGATTGGGGATTTGAGAGGAAAAACGAGATTGAGAACCTAAGATACTACTTACCAAAGATCTAAGCACTGTGATCCTTGATCTACACACTTCCTTGGTCGGATTTGGTTGCCGGAAAGTCGCCGGAAGTTCGCCGGAAAGGTGTTTTGGCTTTGGGAGAGTTTTGGGAGTGTTTTTGGGTGAAGAAATGAAGTAGATGGGTGATAATGGGGTGTTGGGGGTGTATTTTTGGCATTAAAGGGACAAAAATCCGACAAGGGATCGGCTGCTACAGTACCCGCACGTGCTACAGTACTGCTACAGTACTGCTACAGTAGACACGTGCTACAGTAACTTTTATTTTTTTTTTTTTTTTTTTTTTTTTTAATATTAAGATTCCTTCTCTACAAAAATAAAAATCATAATGTGGGAATTATCCGTGATTGTTGGGACAATTCGATAAACTCGTTTCGAGTTGTTATCTTCCGATAAATAATAAATTCCGCTCTCTCGGAATTATTTCGGTTTTAATAATTTAAATCCAATTCTTTATTTTTGGATTTAAATTTTTGATGGCGATTTCTCGGGTATTACATTAATTTAGTTATGGTTAATTAACAAAAGACTTGGTGCGTGGATTATTTTGTAGGGAATGAATATTTAAGTGGGGGAATAAGTGAGTTCAACTCACAAAATAATAAGAGTCAAGTGCTCAAACGGGTGCAATGTGGTCAAGACAAGTGGTGTAACTCTTTTAACCCACATTTCGACCCGACCCGAGACCCGTGACCCGACCCGGATCCATTTTAACCCTTCAAAAATCAGATTGGGCATTGGAAAAACCCCATTTCATCATCATCATCCCTCATTCCCGTCACCTCTCTTGAAGGAGATAAGGTTCTTCATTTTGGCTTGGAATTGGTGTTTTCTTCTTCAAATCAAGTTGGGGGATTGCTTATATAAGCTTTGGTAAGTATTTTCCTAGTTTCTACACTTGATTTTGATGATGTTTGAGTGAGTTTTGGGGTGATGAAAGTTGGTGACGAAAATTGGGTGTTTGTAGAAATTCTTGCTTTTGGTGTTGAATTGAAGCTTGGATTCTTGTTTGGAAGCTGAATTAGTGTTGAAGGAAGCTAAGGTTAGTACTTGAGACCATTTTGGTGTTGATGATTTCAGTTTTAGAGCTTCAAATGGTTTCATGATGATGATCTCATGTTCTTGAATGAATTTTGATGTTTGGAGCTTGATTTCTTGTTGTGTAGCTTGGTATAGGTGTTTGGAGGAGTTGGGGAGCTGTATTGGAAGAGTTTGGATCATCTAAATACCAGGCAAGGGTAGAGATAGGCCTAAATGGGGGCATAATCGGTGGAATGGCCGGAAATCGCCATTTCCATCATTTCTGATGTGTCGGCGCGCTCTTGGCGCGCCCTTTAGCCAAAAAACGCGTGGGCAGCGCGTGAGAAGAACGTCAACGACGTCCTTGTCAGGACGGCGCGCAGTTGGCGCGCCTTTTCCACGAACACCGCGCGGGCAGCGCGCGGAGACACGAACGACGCGACCTGCGTCTTTGGCGCGGGGCCGGCGCGCCCTCCTTGGGAAAACCGCGCCGGGTGCGCGCGGGCTCCCCTGCCCGCGCGATTCGTTCGCTCGTTTTCCGATTCTTCGTCCTTCGTGTTTCCTTAGTTCTTCTTATGCTTCTAGCATGCCATAACTATCATTATGCTCACAATCTATGAACCTAGTTGCGATTAGCGGTGATCTACTATGCCTTAGTTGAGATCGAGTCTTGATTCGCTTCTATGTTGATGTGAGAGTTGGTGCCGATATGTGGGACTTGGCACACCCTTGACACTTAACTCATGGTGAGTTGTTTATTTTGTCATGACGCGTAATTTACGTATTGACATGTGTGGAATTGAATCTGATTATGTGTTGGTGCCGATATGTGGGGCTTGGCACACCCTTGATACTTAACTCGCGATGAGTTGTTGATGCCGATACGTGGGACTTGGCATACCCCGGATTATACTTAACTCGAGACGAGTTGTTTATTATGTCTTGATACGTTGGTTTACGCATGGACATGTGATTGAATTGAATCTTGATATCTGTGATGATATCTGAATATCTGTGATGATATGTGAATATCTGTGATGATATGTGAATATCTGTGATGATATGAAATGCCACGACGGTAGGATACGCTATGCTTACGAATCGGTATCCGATGAGGGGCATAGTGGGATCGCTACCCAGAAGCATTGAGACTGAAAAGGATTTATATCCTAGTCTGAATTTGGCTGGAAAGGGCTCATGACCCTTAGCCTGACCCGCTTGCCGTAAGCCACGATCTCAGCTGTTAGTGTCCGCGGCGGGGGCACTGTGGGTATGTCTCTCGACCATTAAGGGGTGTGGACCCTTATATGGGAGGGAATACCGACCATGGTACCTAGGTGCGCGCTAGACATGCTTATGTGTTGCATTTAGGGTAGATAGACATTTTAGGTCATAACATTTCATCTCATCATCCATCATTCATCTTATTTGCAGTGGTTGAAGCACCGGTATGGGACGGTGTGATGTTTACTTATTTGCACTGTTTAATTTTTATGTTATGCCTAACAAATGTTTAAAAATGGAATATATCTCCACCTATATATATAAATATACTTCTAGGGAATCAAGTTAATTCTTGTTTCCCCTTATGCCGATTCTTCTATTCTTGCTCAGTACCTTGTACTGACCCTTGCTATGTTTTTATGTATAGATATTCCCGGGGAGGACGCAGAGCCTGAGCACGATGTGGGGTTTGGGGATGAGTGTTCTACCTAGAGATGCATTAGCATGTTGTGGACTTATGTGTTGTCTTGAATAATATGCTATGACTCTATTATCTTGTCTCGTACTGCTTGTGGTACCGATCGGTACACTATGTTCTGTCTCGTGTGTTACTTAATATCTCTGACAGGTTGAGATGAGACTGTTATGTCGACTGTTATGTCGCATGAATAAGGCTTGTAAGCCGGACGTCTGTTATGATGTGAGGTTTCCTTTCTGGATTTATATTATGATTCATTGGCTTCCTGTTTACTTGGCTACGTGTTATTGATCTTAAATTGATTGGCCAACAGTTTAAGAGAGGTAACACGGCAGTGACGTCACAGAAATTTGGTTTTAAATTTTTGGGGCGTTACACTGGCTAACGGGCCCAGCCAATTTTGACATCTTTATGTAAAGTATGTATCATATATTTATATGTAGGTTATTACTTAATATTAAAGGTATAATAACACTCCAAAAATAAAGAGAAAAAACTAATTTAATATTCACTATTTTTAACTTCGTTTAATTGAATAAATATAATATGAGAATTATGAATTAATTATTAAATTTATATTTGTCACTGCACGTTTATGTTCACAATGTTATAAGATTATATTTTCTTCTTTTTTTCTTTTCTTTTTTTCCATCTCTATTACCATTATTCATGATTATAATTTTGCTATGTTTCTTTGCATTACTTTAAGTTCACATAAAGTCAAAGAACAACATTGATTTGGGAAAATTGGGAAAATAAATCTAATAAACCGAAAGACGAATGTACTACATGATGACATTTATAAATTAAGTAATGATTACAAATATATCTAGCAAAATGATATATTAAAAAATGCAAAATCAAATATATTACAAAAAAATTTATTGTAAATTTATAAATTAAGTAATGTAAAATTGTTATGGGCTAAATCAATCAAATAAGAAGATTATAAAAATAGCTTAACTGTCAAAGTTGCTAAACCACTTTGTCATATTTTTACTTACAAACCACTTTGTCATATTTTTCTCAATAATGTGGTTAGAAAATTGGCATAACCCAAAATTACGTAATAAAATATTTAAACTGAAAATATTATGGTTTTTTTTTCAATGTAAATTTTACTTCTCGCGCATTGCGCGGGCTGGTATGCTAGTTAATACTAATAAATTATGAATTTTGATACATTTTAAAATTCATAGGTTATTTTAAAGGGAGAAGTCGGGGATATTTACTTTATTTATTTTTAATATTTACTTTAAAAGCATAGATATAGTATTAAAGAAATTATAATATATCAAAACAGAAGATTTCAGTCATTAGAAAATATTCAACTGAAACGAAATAAAAAAGAATAAATTTGTTAAAAAAAAAGCAACGAATACAGCATCTATTGACCAGTTTAGCCACATCCATAAGAAAATTTTAGCGACATAAGATTACAATATTACGATTTATGGAACGCATAAAACTTGTAATAATACTTATATTGATGAAATATATACTTCATCCGTCTCAATATAATTGTTACATTCCTATCTAACACACATGCCGATACACATTTTTTACGGTTAATAATTTCTATTGAGTACAATGAAAAATTATAAAAAATTGATATTCTAAAACTACAAGATTAAGCGAATCTAACAAGATCTCACTTGATTATGTTTTTTCTTGCATAACTATGTTAAAAATTCGAGTCAAAGTTAAACAGTAAATAGTATCCAAAAGTGAAACGTAACAAATAAAGTGAGACGGAGGTAGTATACGTTTTTTTTAAAACATTGATACCTATGTGTCGGTAAAGGTGTGTGGGAGTCCAAGCCATACGATGAAATATACTTTCTCCATTTTTTTTAAAGGTTACAATTCTCATTTGCACGTATGTCAATGCACATTTTCAATGATTAATAACTCAAATTCGGTACAAGTAAAAATTCTAAAAAATTGATATTTAAAACCTACAAGATGAGACGAATCTAACAAGATCTCACTTGGCTATATTATGTCTTCTATAACTATAACAAAAATAGAAGTCAAAGTGCTACAATGAACAATAAAAAAAGTCAAAATGTAACCTTTAAATAACGGAGGGAGTATATATTTCTGTCGCTGAAATGTATATACATGACTTAAATTGTGTAACAATAAAACTATTTCCTAAAAATTTACTTTTTTTTTTATCATTCCAATTAATTTGGATCATCGAAATTTAAAATTGATCAACAATTGAATTCACAAAAGCACATCAGTCAAAACCTCACCCTTACACCTTAATAATAGCACATTACCATAAATACATATAGATCCGCACATATGATACCAAACACTTTCCTTAATGACCAAAATTTAGAAACAGAATTCCAAAGCCCAAGTATAGGAACAAAGTCTGGTTGTCCCCTTTTTCTCTCTAAAAACCCCCCCTCTCTATGTCAATCCCCCTCTCG
The DNA here is from genome assembly GCA_030278955.1 of Hygrophila difformis. NCBI lineage: Eukaryota > Viridiplantae > Streptophyta > Magnoliopsida > Lamiales > Acanthaceae > Hygrophila > Hygrophila difformis. Next base: position 51,014,153 of record JAOANR010000011.1, read on the forward strand.
CTTGTCGCCGGTGTTCCACCGGATGTCCCTGGTAAGCTCTTTGTTTTCTCAGGTGGTCACAAGCCCTCTTTTAGGGATATGGTGATTGAAGGCAACTCCACACCACTTGCTCCACGGCTGTGATAGCTCCCAATGGGACCTATATCTTAGCCTTCATCTACACTGGAAATTATGCGAATTTATGCTTGAATTCTTCAATTTTCTTTATTTTTAGTTGATTTTAGCTTGTTTAGTTGTTCTTTGGTTATTATATTAGAATATGTGGTTCTTGTTGGATTTTTGCGTCGATGTTAATCTAGATTGATGCCTAATTCATTCAAATTATGAGCATGTCTTGGAGATGATTTTTATGAGTTTTGAATGGATTTATGTTTGGTTTCATGATTGGCAGGAGCTTGGACTAAATTGGGAGTGCAAGAGATTGAGTTGAAAGTTGGAGAAATTTTCTAAGGCATGAAGCAGCTGGTGTCACTGTGGGCAACTACGCCAAAATGACCAAGCTGGCGTCAATATACGCCAGAATTGAAGAGGCAAAATACTGACTTTCAAAACTAGCGTCAGACAGAGCAACTACGCCAACTTTTGCAGTCTAGCGTCACTTTACTCTAGGTTCGACAGTTCCAAGTTTGTTGTGTCAGTTTCTTTGCCCGTTTTATGTGGTTCTTTTGGTCGGTTTTCAAAGGCAATTCGAAGGCGGGACTTGGGAGTGAGGGGATTATATCTGATTATTGGAGAGAAACACAAGGACGACATCAACATCCAATTACACTCCAAAATTCAGATTTTCCATGCTTTCATAGGAGTTTGCAATAGTTGTTTTTTCCATTTCCTTAGTTTAGTAGATATAAGTTTATAGGCTGTAATAGTCATTATGTAGTAAGTTTCCAGACTTCATGTATTGAAGATTCTACTGCGAATTTGGTGTGCTCAAGAACCATACTGCGAGACACATTGAAGTATGAATAAAACATCATCGAAGGGAGTATTTTCTACAATATTTGTTTGATTTCTGAATTATGTATGAACGATTATTGCATATTTTATGCATTGTTCATTGAATGGCAGGGAATTATTATAGAAGTACTTTGTATAAATCGAGAGATGACAAAGTACTTAGAATTTTAGTACCAGTATGGGGAACAAATTCAATTCTTTTTGCCTATGATTCCAAATGTGAAAATTTAAGTTGGAAGACTAATTTTCAGATTCATAAATTGATTTGAATTATTCAATCTAGAAAAGATGATTAATTTAATCAATAATACAATCCATGAAATATTGCATTGTTGGATGAATGATGATTTACAATCTAGAGCAAGTGAATTTTATGTACATGAATGTCTTGGAAATTATTACTACACTCTTAATGTCCTACTATTGTAAATTCATAAATCACATAATGAGTTCACAAGATTAAGAATTGTTGGCAGAATACATTTAATTTAGCCTGTTGAATTTTTGTTGCAAGATCACTGGAATATTTGTGCTCTAAATAAAATCGGAAGGTGATTTTAGAGTTCATTAATTCTTGGATTTTGATAATATTTTGATGTTGGAGAACACGACATTAATTTACAGCGGAATTTAGTCAAACAAATTTATTCTTTTTAAATCAGGACATAAGCAGCCTATGAACATATTAATTAGCTAATATATTAGAGTAGAATTAGATTTTGTCGGTTACTAGTTCTTTTTATTTAATTTCTGGGGTTTAGATATGTCTACTCGACTAATTTTTCAACACATTCAATTAATTGAACTTTAAATTACACAAAGTTACTAAAGTATGAAATAATATACTTTAATTCCTTGTGGTTCAACTCGGTTATTCACCGGATTATTACTTGATGCGATGTCGTATACTTGCGACTAAAATACGTAGAGCTAAAATTAGTATTAGGCTGGAAAAAGCCTTTGTTGATGAACATGTCAAGATTGACTTCATCGGTGGGGACGGACTCAAGCCAATAATAACCCTTGACCCAACGATCAAGATCAAGAATAGGCTTTACAAGCCTTGGGAAGGTGCTTTCATAATATCGGTACTTGGAAAAAAAAGTAGGGTATCTAGCACTCAAGGAGAGAGTGGCCAGAATATGAAAGTTGCAGGGCACTTTCGAGATGATAGATATTGGAAAATGATTCTTCATTGTGAAATTTGAGAGAAAGGTGGACATAAACAAAGTGCTCAATGATGGTCATTGGTTGGTTTTTGAGAGTTATTTGACTATAATTCATTTGAAGCCAAATTTCTTTGTGACGGAAAGCACACCGTGCAAAACTATTGTATGGGCGAGGCTACCTGATATGTGCGTCGAAATGTATGATGAGACCTTATTGCACAAGATGGCCACAACCCTAGGCACCCCCCGTCAAAGTTGATGATATGACCAAGAAGGTTCACAGAGGCAAATATGCTCGGGTATGTGTGGAAATCGACCTCCGATATCCCTTGGTCACGAGCATTCTTATTGGAGATGAGTGGCAAAAAGTTCAATATGAAGGATTGCACCTGCTATGCTCAACATGCCAAAGATATGGCCATGGCACTGCCGCTTGCCCGGAAAAATTGAAAATGACAGAGAGAGTCCAATCTGATGAGGCTTCTCGGG
>JAOANR010000011.1:51017264-51030139 GCA_030278955.1 Hygrophila difformis
CCCGAGAAGCCTCATCAGATTGGACTCTCTCTGTCATTTTCAATTTTTCCGGGCAAGCGGCAGTGCCATGGCCATATCTTTGGCATGTTGAGCATAGCAGGTGCAATCCTTCATATTGAACTTTTTGCCACTCATCTCCAATAAGAATGCTCGTGACCAAGGGATATCGGAGGTCGATTTCCACACATACCCGAGCATATTTGCCTCTGTGAACCTTCTTGGTCATATCATCAACTTTGACGGGGGTGCCTAGGGTTGTGGCCATCTTGTGCAATAAGGTCTCATCATACATTTCGACGCACATATCAGGTAGCCTCGCCCATACAATAGTTTTGCACGGTGTGCTTTCCGTCACAAAGAAATTTGGCTTCAAATGAATTATAGTCAAATAACTCTCAAAAACCAACCAATGACCATCATTGAGCACTTTGTTTATGTCCACCTTTCTCTCAAATTTCACAATGAAGAATCATTTTCCAATATCTATCATCTCGAAAGTGCCCTGCAACTTTCATATTCTGGCCACTCTCTCCTTGAGTGCTAGATACCCTACTTTTTTTTCCAAGTACCGATATTATGAAAGCACCTTCCCAAGGCTTGTAAAGCCTATTCTTGATCTTGATCGTTGGGTCAAGGGTTATTATTGGCTTGAGTCCGTCCCCACCGATGAAGTCAATCTTGACATGTTCATCAACAAAGGCTTTTTCCAGCCTAATACTAATTTTAGCTCTACGTATTTTAGTCGCAAGTATACGACATCGCATCAAGTAATAATCCGGTGAATAACCGAGTTGAACCACAAGGAATTAAAGTATATTATTTCATACTTTAGTAACTTTGTGTAATTTAAAGTTCAATTAATTGAATGTGTTGAAAAATTAGTCGAGTAGACATATCTAAACCCCAGAAATTAAATAAAAAGAACTAGTAACCGACAAAATCTAATTCTACTCTAATATATTAGCTAATTAATATGTTCATAGGCTGCTTATGTCCTGATTTAAAAAGAATAAATTTGTTTGACTAAATTCCGCTGTAAATTAATGTCGTGTTCTCCAACATCAAAATATTATCAAAATCCAAGAATTAATGAACTCTAAAATCACCTTCCGATTTTATTTAGAGCACAAATATTCCAGTGATCTTGCAACAAAAATTCAACAGGCTAAATTAAATGTATTCTGCCAACAATTCTTAATCTTGTGAACTCATTATGTGATTTATGAATTTACAATAGTAGGACATTAAGAGTGTAGTAATAATTTCCAAGACATTCATGTACATAAAATTCACTTGCTCTAGATTGTAAATCATCATTCATCCAACAATGCAATATTTCATGGATTGTATTATTGATTAAATTAATCATCTTTTCTAGATTGAATAATTCAAATCAATTTATGAATCTGAAAATTAGTCTTCCAACTTAAATTTTCACATTTGGAATCATAGGCAAAAAGAATTGAATTTGTTCCCCATACTGGTACTAAAATTCTAAGTACTTTGTCATCTCTCGATTTATACAAAGTACTTCTATAATAATTCCCTGCCATTCAATGAACAATGCATAAAATATGCAATAATCGTTCATACATAATTCAGAAATCAAACAAATATTGTAGAAAATACTCCCTTCGATGATGTTTTATTCATACTTCAATGTGTCTCGCAGTATGGTTCTTGAGCACACCAAATTCGCAGTAGAATCTTCAATACATGAAGTCTGGAAACTTACTACATAATGACTATTACAGCCTATAAACTTATATCTACTAAACTAAGGAAATGGAAAAAACAACTATTGCAAACTCCTATGAAAGCATGGAAAATCTGAATTTTGGAGTGTAATTGGATGTTGATGTCGTCCTTGTGTTTCTCTCCAATAATCAGATATAATCCCCTCACTCCCAAGTCCCGCCTTCGAATTGCCTTTGAAAACCGACCAAAAGAACCACATAAAACGGGCAAAGAAACTGACACAACAAACTTGGAACTGTCGAACCTAGAGTAAAGTGACGCTAGACTGCAAAAGTTGGCGTAGTTGCTCTGTCTGACGCTAGTTTTGAAAGTCAGTATTTTGCCTCTTCAATTCTGGCGTATATTGACGCCAGCTTGGTCATTTTGGCGTAGTTGCCCACAGTGACACCAGCTGCTTCATGCCTTAGAAAATTTCTCCAACTTTCAACTCAATCTCTTGCACTCCCAATTTAGTCCAAGCTCCTGCCAATCATGAAACCAAACATAAATCCATTCAAAACTCATAAAAATCATCTCCAAGACATGCTCATAATTTGAATGAATTAGGCATCAATCTAGATTAACATCGACGCAAAAATCCAACAAGAACCACATATTCTAATATAATAACCAAAGAACAACTAAACAAGCTAAAATCAACTAAAAATAAAGAAAATTGAAGAATTCAAGCATAAATTCGCATAATTTCCAGTGTAGATGAAGGCTAAGATATAGGTCCCATTGGGAGCTATCACAGCCGTGGAGCAAGTGGTGTGGAGTTGCCTTCAATCACCATATCCCTAAAAGAGGGCTTGTGACCACCTGAGAAAACAAAGAGCTTACCAGGGACATCCGGTGGAACACCGGCGACAAGCGAGAGGGGGATTGACATAGAGAGGGGGGGTTTTTAGAGAGAAAAAGGGGACAACCAGACTTTGTTCCTATACTTGGGCTTTGGAATTCTGTTTCTAAATTTTGGTCATTAAGGAAAGTGTTTGGTATCATATGTGCGGATCTATATGTATTTATGGTAATGTGCTATTATTAAGGTGTAAGGGTGAGGTTTTGACTGATGTGCTTTTGTGAATTCAATTGTTGATCAATTTTAAATTTCGATGATCCAAATTAATTGGAATGATAAAAAAAAAAGTAAATTTTTAGGAAATAGTTTTATTGTTACACAATTTAAGTCATGTATATACATTTCAGCGACAGAAATATATACTCCCTCCGTTATTTAAAGGTTACATTTTGACTTTTTTTATTGTTCATTGTAGCACTTTGACTTCTATTTTTGTTATAGTTATAGAAGACATAATATAGCCAAGTGAGATCTTGTTAGATTCGTCTCATCTTGTAGGTTTTAAATATCAATTTTTTAGAATTTTTACTTGTACCGAATTTGAGTTATTAATCATTGAAAATGTGCATTGGCATACGTGCAAATGAGAATTGTAACCTTTAAAAAAAAATGGAGAAAGTATATTTCATCGTATGGCTTGGACTCCCACACACCTTTACCGACACATAGGTATCAATGTTTTAAAAAAAAACGTATACTACCTCCGTCTCACTTTATTTGTTACGTTTCACTTTTGGATACTATTTACTGTTTAACTTTGACTCGAATTTTTAACATAGTTATGCAAGAAAAAACATAATCAAGTGAGATCTTGTTAGATTCGCTTAATCTTGTAGTTTTAGAATATCAATTTTTTATAATTTTTCATTGTACTCAATAGAAATTATTAACCGTAAAAAATGTGTATCGGCATGTGTGTTAGATAGGAATGTAACAATTATATTGAGACGGATGAAGTATATATTTCATCAATATAAGTATTATTACAAGTTTTATGCGTTCCATAAATCGTAATATTGTAATCTTATGTCGCTAAAATTTTCTTATGGATGTGGCTAAACTGGTCAATAGATGCTGTATTCGTTGCTTTTTTTTTTAACAAATTTATTCTTTTTTATTTCGTTTCAGTTGAATATTTTCTAATGACTGAAATCTTCTGTTTTGATATATTATAATTTCTTTAATACTATATCTATGCTTTTAAAGTAAATATTAAAAATAAATAAAGTAAATATCCCCGACTTCTCCCTTTAAAATAACCTATGAATTTTAAAATGTATCAAAATTCATAATTTATTAGTATTAACTAGCATACCAGCCCGCGCAATGCGCGAGAAGTAAAATTTACATTGAAAAAAAAAACCATAATATTTTCAGTTTAAATATTTTATTACGTAATTTTGGGTTATGCCAATTTTCTAACCACATTATTGAGAAAAATATGACAAAGTGGTTTGTAAGTAAAAATATGACAAAGTGGTTTAGCAACTTTGACAGTTAAGCTATTTTTATAATCTTCTTATTTGATTGATTTAGCCCATAACAATTTTACATTACTTAATTTATAAATTTACAATAAATTTTTTTGTAATATATTTGATTTTGCATTTTTTAATATATCATTTTGCTAGATATATTTGTAATCATTACTTAATTTATAAATGTCATCATGTAGTACATTCGTCTTTCGGTTTATTAGATTTATTTTCCCAATTTTCCCAAATCAATGTTGTTCTTTGACTTTATGTGAACTTAAAGTAATGCAAAGAAACATAGCAAAATTATAATCATGAATAATGGTAATAGAGATGGAAAAAAAGAAAAGAAAAAAAGAAGAAAATATAATCTTATAACATTGTGAACATAAACGTGCAGTGACAAATATAAATTTAATAATTAATTCATAATTCTCATATTATATTTATTCAATTAAACGAAGTTAAAAATAGTGAATATTAAATTAGTTTTTTCTCTTTATTTTTGGAGTGTTATTATACCTTTAATATTAAGTAATAACCTACATATAAATATATGATACATACTTTACATAAAGATGTCAAAATTGGCTGGGCCCGTTAGCCAGTGTAACGCCCCAAAAATTTAAAACCAAATTTCTGTGACGTCACTGCCGTGTTACCTCTCTTAAACTGTTGGCCAATCAATTTAAGATCAATAACACGTAGCCAAGTAAACAGGAAGCCAATGAATCATAATATAAATCCAGAAAGGAAACCTCACATCATAACAGACGTCCGGCTTACAAGCCTTATTCATGCGACATAACAGTCGACATAACAGTCTCATCTCAACCTGTCAGAGATATTAAGTAACACACGAGACAGAACATAGTGTACCGATCGGTACCACAAGCAGTACGAGACAAGATAATAGAGTCATAGCATATTATTCAAGACAACACATAAGTCCACAACATGCTAATGCATCTCTAGGTAGAACACTCATCCCCAAACCCCACATCGTGCTCAGGCTCTGCGTCCTCCCCGGGAATATCTATACATAAAAACATAGCAAGGGTCAGTACAAGGTACTGAGCAAGAATAGAAGAATCGGCATAAGGGGAAACAAGAATTAACTTGATTCCCTAGAAGTATATTTATATATATAGGTGGAGATATATTCCATTTTTAAACATTTGTTAGGCATAACATAAAAATTAAACAGTGCAAATAAGTAAACATCACACCGTCCCATACCGGTGCTTCAACCACTGCAAATAAGATGAATGATGGATGATGAGATGAAATGTTATGACCTAAAATGTCTATCTACCCTAAATGCAACACATAAGCATGTCTAGCGCGCACCTAGGTACCATGGTCGGTATTCCCTCCCATATAAGGGTCCACACCCCTTAATGGTCGAGAGACATACCCACAGTGCCCCCGCCGCGGACACTAACAGCTGAGATCGTGGCTTACGGCAAGCGGGTCAGGCTAAGGGTCATGAGCCCTTTCCAGCCAAATTCAGACTAGGATATAAATCCTTTTCAGTCTCAATGCTTCTGGGTAGCGATCCCACTATGCCCCTCATCGGATACCGATTCGTAAGCATAGCGTATCCTACCGTCGTGGCATTTCATATCATCACAGATATTCACATATCATCACAGATATTCACATATCATCACAGATATTCACATATCATCACAGATATTCAGATATCATCACAGATATCAAGATTCAATTCAATCACATGTCCATGCGTAAACCAACGTATCAAGACATAATAAACAACTCGTCTCGAGTTAAGTATAATCCGGGGTATGCCAAGTCCCACGTATCGGCATCAACAACTCATCGCGAGTTAAGTATCAAGGGTGTGCCAAGCCCCACATATCGGCACCAACACATAATCAGATTCAATTCCACACATGTCAATACGTAAATTACGCGTCATGACAAAATAAACAACTCACCACGAGTTAAGTGTCAAGGGTGTGCCAAGTCCCACATATCGGCACCAACTCTCACATCAACATAGAAGCGAATCAAGACTCGATCTCAACTAAGGCATAGTAGATCACCGCTAATCGCAACTAGGTTCATAGATTGTGAGCATAATGATAGTTATGGCATGCTAGAAGCATAAGAAGAACTAAGGAAACACGAAGGACGAAGAATCGGAAAACGAGCGAACGAATCGCGCGGGCAGGGGAGCTCGCGCGCACCCGGCGCGGTTTTTCCCAAGGAGGGCGCGCCGGCCCCGCGCCAAAGACGCAGGTCGCGTCGTTCGTGTCTCCGCGCGCTGCCCGCGCGGTGTTCGTGGAAAAGGCGCGCCAACTGCGCGCCGTCCTGACAAGGACGTCGTTGACGTTCTTCTCACGCGCTGCCCACGCGTTTTTTGGCTAAAGGGCGCGCCAAGAGCGCGCCGACACATCAGAAATGATGGAAATGGCGATTTACGGCCATTCCACCGATTATGCCCCCATTTAGGCCTATCTCTACCCTTGCCTGGTATTTAGATGATCCAAACTCTTCCAATACAGCTCCCCAACTCCTCCAAACACCTATACCAAGCTACACAACAAGAAATCAAGCTCCAAACATCAAAATTCATTCAAGAACATGAGATCATCATCATGAAACCATTTGAAGCTCTAAAACTGAAATCATCAACACCAAAATGGTCTCAAGTACTAACCTTAGCTTCCTTCAACACTAATTCAGCTTCCAAACAAGAATCCAAGCTTCAATTCAACACCAAAAGCAAGAATTTCTACAAACACCCAATTTTCGTCACCAACTTTCATCACCCCAAAACTCACTCAAACATCATCAAAATCAAGTGTAGAAACTAGGAAAATACTTACCAAAGCTTATATAAGCAATCCCCCAACTTGATTTGAAGAAGAAAACACCAATTCCAAGCCAAAATGAAGAACCTTATCTCCTTCAAGAGAGGTGACGGGAATGAGGGATGATGATGATGAAATGGGGTTTTTCCAATGCCCAATCTGATTTTTGAAGGGTTTAAAATGGATCCGGGTCGGGTCACGGGTCTCGGGTCGGGTCGAAATGTGGGTTAAAAGAGTTACACCACTTGTCTTGACCACATTGCACCCGTTTGAGCACTTGACTCTTATTATTTTGTGAGTTGAACTCACTTATTCCCCCACTTAAATATTCATTCCCTACAAAATAATCCACGCACCAAGTCTTTTGTTAATTAACCATAACTAAATTAAATTAATTATGAGTTAATTAAATCGGGGTGTTACAATCTCTCCCCCTTAGGATCATTCGTCCTCGAATGAAAAAGTATGGATTAGGGTCATTACCTCACTGAATTGGAATTAAGTCCAATTCGGGATAACGCCTCGCCATGCTTTCCTCTGTCTCCCAAGTAGCATCCTCTACGCCATGTCTCGACCAAAGTACTTTCACCATTTTGATCACCTTATTGCGAAGTATCTTTTCTTTAGTGTCTAGAATCGCCACGGGGTGTTCTTCGTATTCTAGGCTGTCATCCAACTCTACCTCCTCCGGTTGTATAATTTTGTTAGGATCCGAGATAAACTTCCTCAACTGAGAGACGTGGAAAACGTTGTGCACATTTCCCACCTCAGTTGGCAATTCTAATCGGTAAGCGACCTTCCCAATCTTTTTAGTGATCTCATAGGGGCCTATAAATCTGGGACTCAATTTCCCCTTCTTCCCAAATCGTCTCACGCCCCTCATGGGTGACACTCTCAAGAGTACCCAATCTCCAATCTCGAATTCAATGTCTCTCCTGGACAAATCAGCATAACTCTTCTGACGATCCTGAGCTTCCTTCATTCTGTCTCTGATCACTCGTACCACTTCCGTGGTCTGTTCAATAAGTTCAGGACCCATCACCACTCGTTCTGAAGGATCACTCCAACACAAGGGCGTCCTGCACTTTCTTCCGTATAAGGCCTCGAAAGGCGCCATACGAATACTCGCGTGATAGCTATTGTTGTAGGAGAACTCCACCAAAGGTAGATGTTCCTCCCACGATCCTTGAAAATCCATCACACACGCCCTCAACATATCCTCCAAGGTTCTAATGGTCCTTTCGGTCTGCTCATCAGTCTGAGGGTGCCACGCAGTACTCATACTGATCTGCGTCCCAAAGGCTGTCTGCACTTCCTTCCAGAACCTTGACAGCAATCTGGAATCTCTGTCGGAAATGATTTCTCGAGGAATACCAAAACGTCTAACCACATGTTGGATGTAAGCGCCAGTCAACTGTTGCATGCTCCAATTCAATCTCATTGGTATAAACACAGCACTCTTGGTGAGTCGATCCACAACTACCCAAATAGTATCAAAACTGTTCCGTGTCCTGGGTAGCCCGGTGACAAAGTCCATAGCAATGGACTCCCATTTCCAAGTAGGAACATCCAAAGGTTGTAATAAGCCTGAAGGTCTCATGTGCTCGGCTTTCACCTTCTGGCAAGTGGAACACCTAGACACAAATTCTGCCACTTCCTTTTTCATTCCTTTCCACCAATAGTTTTGCCTCAAATCCTTGTACATCTTTACTGCTCCCGGGTGTACGGAGTAAGGTGTGCAATGTGCTTCCTCCATAATTTTTCTTTTCAGCGCCTGATCTTTCGGAGGCACACACCAACGGTCCCCAAACTTGATCATATTCTTGCTATCAATCACAAAGCCTTCCGCTTTACCCTTACGAATCTGAGCTTTCAAATGCATCATCTCTTGACTTACAGCTTGACTTAGTCTGAGTTCCTCGAGTAATGATGGCATCACCGTCATAGCATTCAGCCTCGCTATCGTGTCGTAAGGAACAACCACAACACCTTCCTTGTCTAACTCTTGCCTCAACTTCCAAGGGAGAGTAATTGAGTTCAGTACATGTCCCTTCCTACTTAGTGCATCAGCCACCCGGTTGGCTTTCCCTTCTATGTACTGAATACTCGTGTCGTAGTCCTGCAAAAACTCTAACCACCTTCTTTGCCTACCGCTCATCTTGTCTGCAGTGTAGAGACATTTAAGGTTCTTATGATCCGAATAGATTTGACACTTGGCGCCGTAAAGATAATGCCTCCAAATTTTTAATGCATGTACGACCGCTGCCATCTCCAGGTCGTGAGTCGGGTAATTCAACTCGTGAGGCTTTAATTGCCTAGAGGCATATGCAATCACCTTGCCATACTGCATAAGCACACACCCAAGTCCTCGATAAGATGCATCTGTGTATACCTCATATTCCCCCGATTCATCAGGTAACACTAGGACCGGAGCCTCTGTCACCTTCTTCTTCAATAGATCAAAAGCTCGCTGACAGTCCTCACTCCAATGAAATAATACATCCTTTCTCAATAACTGAGTCAAGGGTCGAGCAATGCTAGCGAACCCTTCAATGAACCTCCTGTAGTATCCCACCAATCCAAGGAAACTACGCACCTCACTGACATTAGTTGGAGGATTCCACTCCAACACTGCTTCGACCTTCGCAGGGTCTACTGAAATTCCTTCGCCTGACACAATATGCCCAAGGAAAGCCACCTTATCCAACCAAAACTCACACTTCGAAAGTTTGGCATATAACTTGTGCTCCCTAAGCACCTGCAACACTGTCCTGAGATGTTCTTTGTGTGTCTTTACACTGGAAGAGTATACCAAAATGTCATCAATAAAGACAACCACACAAACGTCTAACCAAGGTCGAAAGACGCGATGCATCAAGTCCATAAAAACTGCTGGGGGCATTAGTTAGCCCAAACGGCATCACTGTGAACTCGAAATGACCATACCGCGTTCGGAAAGCTGTCTTTTCACGATCTCCCTCTGCCACTCGAATCTGATGGTATCCTGATCTCAAGTCGATCTTAGAGAAAGTGGATGCACCCTTCAGCTGGTCAAATAGGTCATCAATCCTCGGCAGTGGGTAACGGTTCTTGACTGTGATCTGATTGAGCCCCCGATAATCAATACACATCCGTAAGCTTCCGTCCTTCTTTTTGACAAAGATTACCGGTGCTCCCCAAGGCGAACTGCTAGGTTGAATGTATCCTTTATCAAGTAGATCCTTAAGCTGTTCCTTCAACTCCCTCAACTCGGCAGGAGCCATTCGGTAAGGGGCCTTGGCAACTGGTGCCGCTCCCGGTACCAAGTCAATGACAAAATCTATTCCCCGAACAGGCGGAAATCCGGGGTATCTCATCAGGGAACACATCTGGAAACTCCGAGACAATAGGAATCTGAGTAATTGTCGAACTCGAGGGTGCTGACGTCATCTCACGCACAGAACAAAAGTATACCGGATACCCTTTTCTAATTAAAGCTGCAAAAGTGACAGAAGATACTACTCGAATGTTAGGAGGGTAATAAATCACTTGCTCACCTCCTTCATCGGTGAAGGAAATCCTTGGTATCCCGCAGTCTAATCTGGCTCGGTACTTAAATAGCCAATCCATTCCCAAAATCACGTCAAAATCGGCCAAATCTAGCACCACTAGATTCGCTCTGAACTCTCGCTCTTTGATGATTATCTGTGCATCGGGTTTAATCCACTGGCTTCGCATGAGGTCTCCCGAAGGTAGCGTAACAGGGAGTTGATAAGCCTCCAGTGGTCCCACATCATTATTGGTTACGAATTCCGATGATATAAACGAGCATGATGCACCCGAATCATATAAGGCATAAGCAGGCACATTATCAACTAGTATAGTACCTACGCATTTAATAACATAAGGCACTACTTGGGTACTTGTTACAGATGGTTAAGTCGATCAAGATTGAAGTTGAACAATAAACAACTTACCAGTCATGACATCGTCTCGTCCATCTAGCTCAGCCCGCTCAATCACGTTGAGGCGGCCCCCACGGCCCCTCTGTGGTCCACGACCTCTGTCTGCACCTCGTCCACGCGACGCATTCCCACCAGACGCACCTGAAGTAGATCCTCCTACTTGACCTACCAAACTGTGGGCAATGTGACCTCAAATGTCCTTGCTGTCCGCAATTCCAGCAATGGGGTCCGCTTCTATACGGTGGCTGTGCATAAGTCTGAGGCCTAGAGGTCCTTCCACCGCTCCTCGGCCTCATCTGCCTATGCTGGGGTCTACTCGGTCCCCCCGAATCTCTGCGACGAGCGGCCCACACGCGCTGCACATCAGTGCGAGCTCTCTCAATGAATAAAGCCTGATCATATGCTGAAGCTAAGCAGGCATGTTGGTTGCTAAACCCAGTCCGGATCTCAGCCTTCAATCCATCCACAAACCTCGAAACATTATCTTCCTCATCAGTAACTAGCATTGGTACGTATGACATGAGTTCCACAAAACGACCATAATACTCAGACACAGTCATATTTCCTGCTTGCTCTAGGTTGAGAAATTCCCTCTTTTTAACATTCATCATCTGTGTAGTGAAAAAGTGGGATCTCAAGGCATGACAGAAAACTTCCCATGAAAAGTTGGGTCTCGCCATAAACTCATTCTTACACGACCTCCACCAATGGAGAGCTGGTCCAGTAAGATACTGCCGTCCCACTCTGACCTTCCAATCCTCTGGGCAGTCTATATTCTCGAAGATCTCCTCCATATGATAAATCCAATCAGTCAGAGCAACCGGGTCTACTCCTCCACTAAAGACCGGCGGTTGATAATGCCTTGCTAGATGCACGTAATCCACGGGTCTGGGTGGTGGTTGCGCAGGTTGATTCGCCTGCCCCTGATACATCCCATGCATAGCATTAAACATATTTTGCATAAACTGAGGGTCAATGGGCATCTGCACAGGTGGCGGGTGGTGGTGGTGGCACTGGTTCGTCCTCATGGTTCAGGTCATCCTCCACCTCTACAGGTTCCTCAATTGGAACATTTCCCCCATGATCATAGCCAAATCCACCATCCTCATGGTACTGTCCACGACCCCCAATAACTGGCCCCTGATTCCTACGAGGCCTTCCCTCCTCCCGGGCTCTCCACCCCTGCGCGGCGGCATCCTATATTCATAACGTAACGAGATATTCAGTAACACTCTGAAAATAAGAATATTTCTTTACCGAACAACAATTATTATGTATAGAATTCCCGGAATATCCCCAAGGATTGATCCTGGTTTGATTCACAAACCACAATCCACTCCTATAGGGCACGCAGATAACCAAAAACAATGCAATCTACAAGAATATAAGCAGAACCAGATGCAATTCCTACACTATATGCTTTCCCCCACACATCTCACCACATGCTTGTGTTAGAATTCTAAGCACATACGAGCAAACATGGCTCTGATACCATCTGTAACACCCCCATCTTCGGCGCAGCGGAAAGACGGGGTGCTACTCTAGATGTTGCCGGCTCCAGAGTAAAGGCTGTCCCCACAAACCAACATGAGCTCTTTCCAGTGCGCTTTTGGCCTCACTCATGCACACCCTGGGAGACTTCCCAGGAGGTCACCCATCCTAGAATTACCCCAAGGCAAGCACGCTTAACTTTGGAGTTCTTATAGGATGGTTACCAAGAAAGAAAGGTACCTTGTTGGTATGAGTAGCTTATTTCTCTCCATTTAAGCCATATTCCGGGGTATTACATTCCTCCCCCCTTAAGATCGCAACGTCCACGTTGCGCTCGGCCATCCACATCCTTGGACGCCACAACCATCCACATCCCGTGGATCTTTTACCTCGCTAGGCGCCTGAATACCACAGCACGCGGTCGCGGTCTGGCTCTGATACCATCTGTAACGCCCCAAAAATTTAAAACCAAATTTCTGTGACGTCACTGCCGTGTTACCTCTCTTAAACTGTTTTGGCCAATCAA
>JAOANR010000012.1:0-83865 GCA_030278955.1 Hygrophila difformis
GACCGTATGAAAGAAGCTCAGGACAGACAGAAGAGCTATGCTGATCTAGCTCGTCGTGATGTGGAGTTTGAGGTTGGTGATAGGGTATTACTGCGGGTATCGCCTATGAAAGGAGTACGCCGGTTCGGTAAGAAGGGCCAAAGTTGAGCCCGAGATACATTGGACCCTATGAGTGTGGAGAGAGTTGTTAAAGTGGCTTATAGGTTGGCTTTACCAGCCGACGAGGGTCGAGCTCATGATGTTTTCATGTCTCTGTAACACCCCGGTTTTTGATAACCCAGGTCGGGGTGTCACCGCCACACCTCCCTAGTAAGACACGGTTTCTCCGGCTTACTAAAGAGATGCAAGGCTAGGTATTGCAGTAGTTAAAACATTTAAAGCATTCAAAACAGCCCATACGATATAATTCGAAAATAATACTATCATAGCGCAGCGGAAATAATATTTAAGTATAGTATTGCAGCGGAAAATGTAAATAGGGCCGACATGGCCAAAAACACGGGTTAAACAGGCCCGTTCATATATAGTCTGATGTACGAATTTAAAAACAAAATAATGTTTCCCAAAAGTAAAGTTCCCATGCATGAACTTGCTCATGTTCATTCTACGTACTCTGTAAGAAAAGAAATAAAAATGGTTTGGTCAGCACAACTTGCTGAGTAAGTTAACACATGCATGATCGTAGGGGTTTAAAAGCCATCAATTTAATATTTAAATAAACATGATAATAACATAAATAATTCAGTCTAATTTAATCAACTATCCAATTTGCATAATCAGTTCAGGGCTTCCTTTAACAGCACATTTCATATAATCTAGAATAAAAGCCATAATTTAAATAAGCATTAAAATAATTTAATTGGACAACAAATATAATTTAATTTAATTTAAATTTCCCCCTTACATCCCAGATTCAGTATTTCAAGTATTTCACGATTGCATCGCAATCTCAACAAGTTTAGCCGGTAGCCCGGCCGGCCGCAACCGTATCAGCCAATACCCAGTACCACTCCGGAGCCTCGGGAACCCATGTGGATATTCTCGAGAGTGTAGGCTCTATATCTCATGCCGTTTTTGGCAAATATCATATCTCAATTTTAGCGCGCGGGATCACCATCGTCCATTAAGGCACGAAGTGAATCGTTAGGGGGCACCCTGCAGAGCACTCACCCCTAATTTTAATCTATCAAGTTTGTAAGGGGATTTAAATTCAAAAATCTGATTTCAATTTTATTTATTTAAAAATAATATTTCAATTTATTTCAACCCTAAAGATTAATTCCATGTTCCAACAAGATTTCAAGATTTGATTTCCGGTAAACCACAGTTACTCTAAAATTCGTCTAAAATCAGATTTAATTCCAAAAATTCCAAAATTTCATGAATAACTCAGAAACGTCGAGATCTACAACTTTCGTGTTTTAACATTTTCAATCCGAGATACCGAAATAGGTCCAAAACACCAATTTTCACAGAAACACAAATCTGTCCGAATTTCATATGTCACAGTTTAAAGATTTCGAATTCTACCATAGCAATTCAACTCCAAATTTGATGATATTTTAAAGAGACATCTTAACACCTTTATCTACAACTTTCATGTTCGGCCAAAGATCAAAATCGGTCTGGAACCTATGTCAAAAACGTGATCAAGATCGGACCTAAATTCTGTCAAGAATTTCAAGATCTAGTTTCAAGCAGTTCGGTTTCGGTTGGTTTTTACATATCAAATCGTCTTTAAAAATTCTGAAAATTTTACAGTAGATAGATCTAAGCCTTAGGAACGTTTTTTGTGTTTTAAGTTTTTCCGTTTGAAGTCGTTTTAAAGGTTCGGAAAAATTCGACAAAACTGGTTGCGCCGGTAAAAACGTATGTTGACAGATTTACGAAAGATTGGATGAAGCTTTTAGTTTTACGGTTTTAATTACTCCCCAAAACCATGTAAGCGTTAACTTACAGAGTTGTGAATGTTCCGGGATCGTCTATTTCGAAGGCGTGGCTTCCAGTCCACCGTTTCTCCTCTCCGTTCGTCGGGGTTATACGATCTAGATCCAATACGAGGTGTAGAAGGGAAAAGGAGAAGATTAGGATTCGTTTTCGAATCATATATTGAACATGGATTGGATCGGGACTTACCACAACGTTGGAGATCTTGAAATTTTCGTCCAACAGTCCAAGCTTTGGTTTCGTGCCTCCGACGACTCCGGATTTAGGGTTTCGAATGTGTAGAGAGTTGTAGGGATTTTGTAAAAGTGTTCGGGGGCTTCCAAGGGGGTTTATTTATAGATAGCTAAGACCTAGGGCGTCCAAAATCTGACCCTAAGGGTCCTTGAGTCGAAAGACGTTCAACCGAAAGTCGAAAAATCCGCGTTCGGGCGAGAGATTCACGCAACGGGCGAATCTGTCGCTTGGCGGGGTCGTGGCGCGCCCAATGCCTATGGACCGCGCGGCCACCGTGCCGACTTCGCCTGGACTTCGGTCCGGGCGGGTCGTGCGATCCGTCGTGCTTTTCCTCCTCTCTTTCGGATTTCTATCCCTCTATGCTTCCGAATTCCGATTTCCGGGGTATCTTCGGGTTTACGAAAGTAGGAACCCCGTATAACTTATGTCTGGACTCGAACTCGAGTTCATTGGTGTCGGGTTTCGGTGTACAATTTATTTACCTTTAATCCATCTTTTTATTTAATTAAATTCCTTTAATTCCTTTTTAAGTAAAATCTCATTTCTCATTTCCTTATCTTTATTTATTTATTGGCTGGATTTTATTTATTTATTTATGGTATTTATTTTATTTATTATTTATTTATTTAATTATTGTTTTATTTTATGTTGGAAAATTCTCGGGTATTACAGTCTACCCTCCTTAAGAATCAACTTCGTCCTCGAAGTTGTGTTACGGCCTTTCTCGTGCTAAGGTCTTTTGTTTGTTTTGTTATTTTGTGACTGAACATAGAATTAAAACTTCTAAGCTGCCTACGTACCCTGTGAAGGGATCAAGCCATAACGTAGTTCAAAAATTTACAAAGATGCACGAAAAATAGGTGGTATGACATCCTCTCCCCCTTAAGATTGCAGTTATGTCCCCATAACTGTGTCGGTATCGGTTTGGAACAATGTCGGGTATCGTTCTCTCATGTCGGATTCTACTTCCCAAGTTGCCGTCTCACTTTCGTGGTTTGACCAAAGAACCTTGATCATTTTGATGGTTTTGTTCCTAGTTACTCGCTCCTTAGTGTCTAGAATTCGTACTGGGACTTCTTCATAAGTCAAATCTTCATCGAGCTCAATTATCTCCGGTTGAAGTACATGTGTCGGGTCCGGCACATACTTCTTTAGTTGTGAGATATGGAAGACATTATGAACTCGATCTAATTGCGGCGGTAAAGCCAGTCGGTAGGCTAAATTTCCGACTCGTTCTAGAATCTCATAAGGTCCTATGTATCGAGGACTCAACTTTCCTCGCTTGCCAAAGCGCATCACCCCCTTCATGGGTGATATCTTTAGCATGACCCTATCTCCCACTTGAAATTTTAGGTCTCGTCGTCTCACGTCGGCATAACTTTTTTGACGGTCTTGTGCGGCTTTCATTTTTCCTTGAATCATTTTGATTTGTTAAGCCATGTCTTAGATAAGTTGTGGTCCCACTACCACTGACTTATCGTTTTCTTCCCAGCTCAACGGACTTCGGCACTTTCGTCCATACAACGCCTCGAAAGGTGCCATGGCAATGCTAGCATGATAGCTATTATTATAAGAGAACTCGATTAAGGGTAAATGGGATTCCCAATTTCCCTTAAATTCCAACACGCATGCTCTCAACATGTCTTCTAGTGTTTGGATTGTTCTCTCGGTTTGTCCATCCGTCATCGGGTGGAATGCGGTGTTCATTTTGATTTGAGTACCGAGAGCTTTTTGTAACTCCGTCCAAAAGTGAGAGACAAATCTACTGTCTCTATCGGAAATGATGTCATGTGGTACTCCATGTCGTCGTACCACATTATCAATGTAGGCTCGGGCCAATTGGTCCATAGTCCACGTGTCCTTCATCGGTATAAATATGGCTGTCTTCGTTAGCCTATCCACAATCACCCAAATCTTGTTCATGCCTTTAGGTGATCGGGGTAATCCCGAGACAAAATCCATTGAGATGCTATCCCACTTCCAACTTGGAATCTCTAGTGGTTGCATCAGTCCTAAGGGTTTATGTCGCACTGCATTAACCTTTTGGCAGGTGAGACATTTTGCCACGAAATTTGCCACTTCCTTCTTCATTCCCGGCCACCAATAGATCTTCTTCAGATCTTTGTATAGCTTGTCTCCTCCGGGATGTACGGAATATGGCGTGTTGTGCCCTTCCTCCATCAACCTTTGCTTCAACTCGGCACATTTAAGGGGCACGCACCATCTCCATTTGAAACGAATGCTTCCATCCTCGTGGACAGCAAATCCTATTGCCTTTCCTTCGGCAATATATCCCCTTATATTCTCCAATTTCGCGTCGCCCGGTTGAGCGAGTCGAATCTCGTCCAATATTGGAGTTTCTACGACCATGGCATTGATCGTTTCACTCACTGTGCCAAGATGCACAAGTTCTAACTCCAATCTTGCTAACTCCATGTACAATGCGGCGAAATTACCAACGAGTTTGTCACATGTTGGGTTTTCCGACTTAGGGCATCGGCTACCACATTCGCTTTCCCCTCGTGGTATGCTATCTCTAAATCGTAGTCTTTAATGAGTTCCAACCACCTTCGCTGTCTCAAATTCAACTCCTTCTGAGTGAATATATATTTCAAGCTCTTGTGGTCGGTGAACATTCGACACTTCCGCCCATAAAGATAATGTCTCCATATCTTTAGAGCGAAAACGACCGCTGCCAACTCCAGGTCATGTGTTGGATAATTCTCCTCGTGAGGTTTTAGTTGGCGTGATGCATACGCTACGACTCTCGAGTCTTGCATCAAAACACAACCTAAACCTTCCTTCGAAGCATCGCTGTAAACTTCGAAGTCACCATTCTCTGATGGTAGTGTTAATACGGGTGTGGTTGTGAGTCGTTTCTTCAGCTCTTGAAACGCAGTCTCACAAGCCTCTGTCCACACGTATCTTACTCCCTTCTTAAGTAGCTGGGTCAAAGGTCGTGCGATTTTAGAAAAATCCTTCACGAACCGTCTATAGTACCCGTCTAAGCCAAGGAAACTCCTTATCTCGGTTTGGCTCTTGGGAGTTGCCCATTCAGTCACGGCAGAAACTTTTGCCGGATCCACTGAAACTCCATCAGCGGATACTATATGTCCAAGAAATGCTACCTCCTTCAACCAAAAATCGCATTTGGATAGTTTTCCGTATAGCTGATTCCTTTGCAAGGTCCCTAACACTTGGTGCAAGTGCTGGGCATGCTCCTCCTCGTTTTTCGAGTAGATCAGGATGTCATCAATGAACACCACTACGCACTGATCTAACAGCTCTCGAAATACATTGTTCATGAGGTTCATGAACATTGCCGGAGCATTTGTTAACCCAAATGATAACACCGTGAACTCGTAGTGACCATATCGAGTTCGAAACGCCGTCTTCGGAATGTCTTTCTCGGCAATTCTCAACTGGTGATACCCAGATCGTAAGTCAATCTTCGAGAATACTGAAGCTCCCTTCAGTTGATCAAATAGATCCTCTATTCTCGGCAGAGGGTATTTATTCTTAATGGTCACTTGGTTTAATCCTCGGTAATCTATGCAAAGATGTAGTCCTCCGTCTTTCTTCTTAACAAAGAAAACCGGTGCTCCCCAGGGGGAAGTACTCGGCCTTATATATCCTTTTCCTAACAGCTCCTCGAGTTGGTCTTTTAACTCCTTCATTTCCAGTGGTGCCATCCGTTACGGAGCTTTTGAGACAGGCTCTGTGCCCGGAATGAGATCTATAGTAAACTCAAGATCTCTCTCAGGTGGCATTCCCGGGATGTCTTCAGGAAACACATCCGGGTACTCTCTTACCACTGGTATGCTATCAACCTTGTTCTCTTCCGTCTCAAGGTTGTGCACATAGCACGCATACAGTTCATACCCCTTACGCATCAAGTTACTTAGTTTAAGTGCACTAACGATTTTGTTACTCTTCTTAGGGGGCTGAGAGTAAAAGATAACTCTCTTTCCCCTACTTTTTGACAAGGTGATCTTTTGTTTTTGGCATTCGATCACCGCTTTATACTGGGATAACCAATCCATCCCCAGTATGATGTCAAAGTCTCTTAAGTTAAATTCTACTAAGTTCGCGAAGAATTCTACGTTCTTTATCAATATAGGAATTCCGTTATATCGTTTAGAGCAAGATACTACTTCTCCAGAAGGCAATTGAATTCCTAAGCTAATTCTCTCGCACTTAGGTAGATCTAACTTAGGCACTATCCTTGATGCTATGATCGAAAAACTAGCTCCAGAATCAAATAGAACTCTAAGGGGTGTATTCAAAACGTGAAATGTACCTGCCATCACTTCTCCTTGCACAGGCACTTCCTCTTGGTTAACCACATTGAGCCTGTAATACCCGAGAATTTTCCAACATAAAATAAAACAATAATTAAATAACTAAATAATAAATAAAATAAATACTATAAATAAATAAATAAATCCAGCAAATAAAAGAAATAAATAAAGATAAGGAAATGAGAAATGAGATTTTTACTGAAAAATGAATTAAAGGAATTTAATTCAATAAAAGGACGGATAAATGGTACACCAAAACCCGACACTAATGAACTCGAGTATTCGAGTCCAAAATATCCAATTAGACTGAGAATAAAATTAGAGAGAAAGTATGAACCCGAATATATCCCGGAAATCGGAATTCGGGAGCATAGAGGGATAGAAACCCGAAAGAGAGGCGGAAAAGCACGACGGATCGCACGACCCGCCCGGACCGAAGTCCAGGCGAAGTCGGCGCGGTGGCCGCGCGGTGAAGTGGCTTTAGCGCGCCACGACCGCGCCACCCCACAGATTCGTTTGTTGCGTGAATCTCTCACCCGAACGCGGATTTTTCGACTTTCGGTTGAACATCTCTCAACTCCAGACCTTTAGGTCGGTTGTGGACGCCCTAGGGATTGAGAATTCTATAAATAAGCCCCTTGGGAGCCCCGAACAAGTTTACAAAACCCTACAACATTCTATACGTTCGAAACCCTAAATTCGGAGTCGTCGGAGGCACGAAACCAAGACGAACGCTGTTGGACGAGTTTCTCTACAGATCTCCATAGTCGTGGTAAGTCTCGGTCCAATCTTTATTCAATAAACGATTCGAAAACGAATCTTAATCATCTCCTTTTTCTTTCTACACCCCGTATCGAATCTAGATCGTAGAACCCGACGAACGGAGAGGAGAAACGGTGATCTGGAAGCCACGCCTCCGAACTAGACATCCCCGACGTTCATAGACACTGTAAGTTAACCTTACATGGTTTTGGGAGATTTTAAAACATTCGAAACCTAAAAGATTTGACAAGAACCATAAATCTGTCCACTTTTGTTTTTCTACCGACGCAACAGATTTGTTGAATTTTTCCGACCTTTAAAACGAACTCAAACGGAAAAACTTAAAACACAAAAAACGTTCCTAAGACTTAGACCTAGCTACTGTAAAAATTTGGGAATTTTTGGAGTTGATTTGATATGTGAAAACCCGTTGAAACCGAACTGTTGGAATCTAGATCTTGAAATCTTGGACAGAACTTAGGAATGATCTTGATCACGTTTTTGATATAGGATCTAGGCTGTTTTAGATCTTTGGCCGAACATGAAAGTTGTAGATAAATGTCTTAAGATGATCCCTGTCAAATTTTATTAAATTTGGAGTTGAATTGATATGGTAGAATTTGAAATTTTTAAACTGTGACACTTTGAACTCGGACAGATTTCTTCTTATGCGAAAATTGGTGATTTTGACCTACTTAGGTATCTCAGATTGAAAAAATTAAAACACGAAAGTTGTAGATCTTGATGTTTCCGAGTCAGATATGAAATTTTGGAATTTTTGGAAATAAATCCGATTTTAGACGAATTTTAGAGTAAACTGTGATTTACCGAAACGAAATCTTGAAATCTTGTTGAAACATGGAATTAACCTTTAGGGTTGAAACGAATTGAGATATTATTTCTAAATTAATACATTGGAAGGCAGATTTTAAAAACTAAATCCCCTTACAAACTTGATAAATTAAAATTAGGGGTGAGTGCTCTGCAGGGTGCCCCCTAACGATTCACTTCGTGCCGTAATGGACGATGGTGACCCTGCGCGCTAAATTTGAGATATGGATTGCCTAAATGGCGAAACTTAGAGCCTACACTCTCGTGAATATCCGTATGGGTTTCCCGAGGCTCCGGAGTGGTACTGGGTATGGCTGATACGGTTGCGGCCGCCGGGCTACCGGCTAAACTTGTTGACATCGCGATGCTATCGTGAAACTTTGAAATACCAAATCGGGAGTGTAATGGGGATTCTAAATTAAACTAAATTAGATTAAATTATGTTGTTAAGTTATTTAAATGCTTTATTTAAATTATGGCTTTTATGATTAAACCATGTGATACGTATTATTAAATAGAGCCAGAGATAAATTATGCTATTGATTATTGATTAGATGAAATTAAATATTATATTATTATCATGCTTTGTTAAATTATTAAATTTATGGCTTTTAAACCCTACGATCATGCATGTGTTAGCTTACTCAGCAATTTTGCTGACCAAAACCATTTTTATTCCTTTCCTTACAGAATATGTGGAATGAGCATGTGTGAGCACGAACCATGCATGGGATTTTGGGGATAGTTATTTTGCTTTTAAATTTCGCACTTAGACTATATTATGAACGGGCCTGTTTAACCCGTGTTTTGGCCATGTCGGCCCTTTTTATATTTTCCGCTGCGATACTGTACTAAACTAAATATTTCCGCTGCGCTATGCTATTATTATTTTCGAATTATATTGTATGGGCTAATTTGAATGCTTTAAATGTTTTAAATACTGCAATACCTAGCCTTGCATCTCTTTAGTAAGCTCGGAGAAACCGTGTCTTACTAGGGAGATGTGGCGGTGACATCCCGACCTGGGTGACCAAAAACCGGGGTGTTACAAGTTGGTATCAGAGCCCGGCTATTTTTAAACTATTATTTTTAAACCATTACTATTTTTAAACTACTATTAATATTTTGACTATTATTTTAAATTTTAAATTATTATTTCCATGGAGAATTTTTTTTAAAACCCATGGGAAAAATATATATATATGGTGCATTAAATTATTATTGGGGGGAAATATCATTTGCATATGCATGTTGCATCTCTGGTATGAACTTAGAATCTTGGAAACTTGAACCTAGAATCTTGGCGAAACTTGAACTTAGAATCTTGGCGACTTGAACTTAGAATCTTGGCGAAACTTGAACATAGAATTTTGGAAACTTGAACTTAGAATCTTGGCGAATTGAACTTAGAATCTTGGCGAATATTAACTTAGATCTCTTGCTTGCGCTAGATGGCTAGTCAAGACATGATGCAGTTGATGGTCAGGATGATGAGCGTACATCTCGATTCCCACCAAACCCTAGAGCAAATGAAGTACCGTATGGCTCAGTTGGAGGCCAATTTACATCACATGGGCAACCTGAGAGAGGCGGATCATCACCGCATAAACCAACTCGAACGCCAAGTCCAAACCCTCACTACACAAAACTTAATACTAAAGGAATACATCGATGCCCACGGGCAAGACTTAAACACTATCTTTGACGACCTACTACCGCCGAGTTCGGAGGAGGAAGATCCGGAGGAAGATCCTGCTACCCCACCGGGAGACGTCATGAGGCACTAGAGATTCTGTTGTTAGACATTGTTTTGCTAGAAAAATATTTCTACTTTTGTACTAAAATTTCATTTGAGGAAATAAAATGTCCGATTTATTTTTTTTAATCAAAACAAAACAAAACAAAATAAAATAAAACCCCGAAGCATTCAATGCTTCTTAATTCGAACAAAGCGCCACGTGCTAATGGCAATACACATATACATTTATATAAGTCGCTTAGACTATATACCAAATTCACAAGGTCCTAATCTATCCTATTTGTACCAGAATGGCACCCAGAGGAAGAGGAAGAGGCAGAGCCCAACCTGCTCCCCAAACCACTACTGAAACACCTACTGAAACACCTACTGAAACACCACCAAACGTCACTGAACCAAACCAACCTGATGAGGAACAGCCCCAAGGTGCGCAGGACGCCCCCGCACCGAACAATGTGGGCGATCGTCTTAGGACGATAGAGGAAGTGTTGATTGCGCTCGGGAACGCGCAAGTCAACCAGGGTCAAGCTGCGGCGGTACCTCCGCCCCAAGCTCGCCCTAACTAACTGGCGATGGTGAATCCCTACCAGCCGCCCCACTACGCTGGTGAGGAGGATCCAGCTAAACTGGAGGAATGGATCCGGACTTTTGACAAGCTGCTGGGAGCGGTCAAATGTCCGGAAGGAGAGAGGGTACATGTCGCTTCATACTACTTGGGAGGCGAAGCTGATGACTGGTGGCAAGCAACGCAAGCCAAACTGACGGAGGATGACGAGCCTTATTCGTGGATGGAGATGATGGAACTACTCAGGGATCGATTCTATCCCTTGAGTACCAAAGCTGCCATGTACGAAGAATTCCTGTCACTGAAGCAAGGAAGCCAAACGGTGCAAGAATACTACACCCGCTTCAAGGAGCTGGTGAGGTTCGCACCAAGGCTAGTGCCTACTGTTGCGGAAAAGGCACAGAAGTTCGAGATGGGACTGAACCTGTCTGTGCGCGAGGTGATCGCGGGGGTACACTACCCCGATTTGCAAGCCGTATACGATCGCGCTGTAGCGGTAGCACGCGTGCAGCAGCTGAAAAGAAGGGTGAGTGGGGATTCCAGCAGGGGTCCTCAAGACAAGAGAAGCCGAGACTCAAGAAACGAGAACAACACTGGAAGGAACGAGCAGCGCAGAGGGTCGAATAGGCCCCAGCAAAACAACACTGGGAGGAGGTTCAATCAAGAAGATCTGGTACCACCTTGCCCGCGATGTGGACGACCACATCTGGCAAGGGGATGCCCGCAACAAGGCGCTTGTTACCGATGCGGTCGAATGGGTCACGTTCGACGGGATTGCCGAACTAGGCTCGAAAACATAACGAAGAGGGACGATTTGGTCGCGGGGCAAGAACAGCCTCAAAACCAAAACGGGCGAAACGGGAATAACCAAGGGTACAGACCCCCTCAAAATAGACCGCAGAACCAGAACCAGAACCAACGACCTCCGCCCCCGCAGAATCAAAACCAACAGCAAAACCAGCAGCAGAACGCGAATCAGCAGGGCAACCAAGGACGCCCTGTGGGGAGGCTCAATGTGGTAAACCAAGCGGACGTGCCTGCGCAAGGAGAAGTGATGGCAGGTACATTCTATGTGTTGAATACGCCCCTTAGAATTCTATTTGATTCTGGAGCTAGTTGCTCAATTATAGCATCAAGGATAGTGCCTGAGTTAGATCTACCTAAGTGCGAGAGAATTAGCTTAGGAATTCAATTGCCTTCTGGAGAAGTAGTGTCTTGTTCTAAACGATATAACGGAATTCCTATAGTGATAAAGAACGTAGAATTCTTCGCGAACTTGGTAGAATTTAACTTAAGAGACTTTGACATCATACTGGGGATGGATTGGCTATCCCAGTATAAAGCGGTGATCGAATGCCAAAAGCAAAAGATCACCTTGTCAAAAAGTAGGGGAAAGAGAGTTATCTTTTACTCTCAGCCCCCTAAGAAAAGTAACAAAATCGTTAGTGCACTTAAACTAAGTAACTTGATGCGTAAGGGGTATGAACTATATGCGTGCCATGTGCACAACCTTGAGGCGGAAGAGAACAAGGTTGATAGCATACCAGTGGTAAGAGAATACCCGGACGTGTTCCCTGAGGACGTTTCGGGCATGCCACCTGAGAGAGATCTTGAATTCACGATAGATCTCATTCCGGGGACAGAGCCTGTCTCAAAAGCTCCGTACCGGATGGCACCACCGGAAATGAAGGAGTTAAAGGAACAACTCGAGGAACTATTGGGAAAAGGTTACATAAGACCGAGTACGTCCCCTTGGGGAGCACCGGTTTTATTTGTCAAGAAGAAAGACGGAGGACTACGTATTTGCATAGATTACCGAGGACTAAACTAAGTGACCATTAAGAATAAATACCCCCTACCGAGAATAGAGGATCTGTTTGATCAACTGAAGGGAGCTTCAGTATTCTCGAAGATCGATTTGCGATCTGGGTATCATCAATTGAGGATTGCCGAGAAGGACATTCCGAAGACGGCGTTTCGAACACGATATGGCCATTACGAGTTCACAGTGTTATCCTTCGGGTTAACAAACGCTCCGGCCATGTTCATGAATCTCATGAACAACGTGTTCCGAGAATTGTTAGATCAGTGCGTCGTAGTGTTCATCGACGACATCCTGATCTACTCGAAGAGCGAGGAGGAGCATGCAAAACACTTACATCAAGTGTTGGAAATCTTGCGAAGAAATCAGCTATACAGCAAGCTGTCGAAATGTGACTTCTGGCTAAAAGAAGTGACATTTCTCGGACACATAGTATCCGCTGATGGAGTATCAGTGGATCCGGCAAAAGTCTCTGCCGTAACTGAATGGGCAACTCCGAAAAGTCCAACGGAAATAAGGAGTTTCCTTGGATTAGCCGGATATTATAGACGATTTGTGAAGGACTTTTCAAGGATTGCACGTCCTTTGACCCAACTACTTAAGAAAGGAGCAAAATACGAGTGGACCGAAGCATGTGAGACTTCGTTTCAAGAGCTGAAGAAACGACTCACAACCACACCCGTATTAACATTACCATCAGAGAATGGTGACTACGAAGTATATAGCGATACTTCGAAGGAAGGTTTAGGTTGTGTTTTGATGCAAGACTCGAGAGTCGTAGCCTATGCATCACGCCAACTAAAACCTCACGAGGAAAATTATCCGACACATGACCTGGAGTTGGCAGCGGTCGTTTTCGCTCTAAAGATATGGAGACATTATCTTTATGGGCGGAAGTGTCGAATGTTCACCGACCACAAGAGCTTGAAATATATATTCACTCAGAAGGAGTTGAATTTGAGACAGCGAAGGTGGTTGGAACTTATTAAAGACTACGATTTAGAGATAGCATACCACGAGGGGAAGGCGAATGTGGTAGCCGACGCCCTAAGTCGGAAAACCCAACACGTGACAAACTCGTTGGTAATTCCGCCGGCATTGTACATGGAATTGGCAAGATTGGAGTTAGAACTTGTGCATCCTGGCACAGTGAGAGAAACGGTCAATGCCATGGTCGTAGAAACTCCAATATTGGACGAGATTCGACTCGCTCAACCGGGCGATCCGAAACTCGAGAAGATAAAAGGGTATATTGCCGAAGGAAAGGCAGTAGGATTTGCTGTCCACGAGGATGGAAGCATCCGTTTTAAAGGTAGATGGTGTGTGCCTCCTAAATGTGCCGAGTTGAAGCAAAGGTTGATGGAGGAAGGGCACAACACGCCATATTCCGTACATCCCGGAGGTGACAAGCTATACAAAGATCTGAAGAAGATCTATTGGTGGCCGGGAATGAAGAAGGAAGTGGCAAACTTCGTGGCGAGATGTCTCACCTGCCAAAAGATTAAGGCAGTGCGACATAAACCCTTAGGATTGATGCAACCACTAGAGATTCCAAGTTGGAAGTGGGATAGCATCTCGATGGACTTTGTCTCGGCATTACCCCGATCACCTAAAGGCCTGAACAAGATTTGGGTGATTGTGGATAGGCTAACGAAGACAGCCATATTTATCCCAATGAAAGACACGTGGACTATGGACCAATTGGCCCGAGCCTACATTGATAACGTGGTACGACGACATGGAGTACCACACGATATCATTTCCGATAGAGACAGTAGATTTGTCTCTCATTTCTGGACGGAGTTACAAAAAGCTCTCGGTACTCAAATCAAAATGAGCACCGCATTCCACCCGATGACGGATGGACAAACCGAGAGAACAATCCAAACACTAGAAGACATGCTGAGAGCATGTGTGTTGGAATTCAAAGGAAATTGGGAATCTCATTTACCCTTGATTGAGTTTTCCTATAATAATAGTTACCATGCTAGTATCGGCATGGCACCTTTCGAGGCATTGTATGGACGAAAGTGCCGAAGCCCTTTGAGCTGGGAAGAAAACGATAAGTCCGTGGTAGTGGGACCACAACTTATCGAAGACATGGCTCAACAAATCAAAGTGATCCAAGGGAAGATGAAAGCCGCTCAAGACCGTCTAAAGAGTTATGCCGACGTGAGACGACGAGACCTAGAATTTCAAGTGGGAGATAAGGTCATGCTAAAGATATCACCCATGAAGGGGGTGATGCGCTTTGGCAAACGAGGGAAGTTAAGTCCTCGATACATAGGACCTTACGAAATTCTAGAACGAGTCGGAACTCTAGCCTACCGATTGGCTTTACCGCCACACTTAGATCGAGTTCATAATGTCTTCCATGTCTCGCAACTAAAGAAGTATGTGCCGGACCCGACACATGTACTTCAACCGGAAATAATTGAGCTCGATGAAGATTTGACTTACGAAGAAGTCCCAGTGCGTATTCTCGATACTAAGGAACGAGTAACGAGGAACAAAACCTTCAAAATGATCAAGGTTCTTTGGTCAAATCACGAAAGTGAGACGGCAACTTGGGAAGTAGAATCCGATATGAGGGAACGATACCCGACATTGTTCCAAACCGATTCCGACACAGTTATGGGGACATAACTGCAATCTTAAGGGGGAGAGGATGTCATACCCCCTAATTTTTTTCGTGCATTTTTGTAAACTTTTGAACTACGTTATGGCTTGATCCCTTTACCGGGTACGTAGGCAGCTTAGAAGTTTTAATTCTAAGTTCAGTCACAACATAATAAAACAAACACAAGACCTTAGCACGAGACGAGAAAAGCCGAAACACAACTTCGAGGACGAAGTTGATTCTTAAGGAGGGTAGACTGTAATACCCGAGAATTTTCCAACATAAAATAAAACAATAATTAAATAAATAAATAATAAATACTATAAATAAATAAATAAATCCAGCAAATAAAAGAAATAAATAAAGATAAGGAAATGAGAAATGAGATTTTTACTTAAAAAGGAATTAAAGGAATTTAATTCAATAAAAGGACGGATAAATGGTACACCAAAACCCGACACTAATGAACTCGAGTATTCGAGTCCAAAACATCCAATTAGACTGAGAATAAAATTAGAGAGAAAGTATGAACCCGAATATACCCCGGAAATCGGAATTCGGGAGCATAGAGGGATAGAAACCCGAAAGAGAGGCGTAAAAGCACGACGGATCGCACGACCCGCCCGGACCGAAGTCCAGGCGAAGTCGGCGCGGTGGCCGCGCGGTGAAGTGGCTTTAGCGCGCCACGACCGCGCCACCCCACAGATTCGTTTGTTGCGTGAATCTCTCACCCGAACGCGGATTTTTCGACTTTCGGTTGAACATCTCTCGACTCCAGACCTTTAGGTCGGTTGTGGACGCCCTAGGGATTGAGAATTCTATAAATAAGCCCCTTGGGAGCCCCGAACAAGTTTACAAAACCCTACAACATTCTATACGTTCGAAACCCTAAATTCGGAGTCGTCGGAGGCACGAAACCAAGACGAACGCTGTTGGACGAGTTTCTCTACAGATCTCCATAGTCGTGGTAAGTCTCGGTCCAATCTTTATTCAATAAACGATTCAAAAACGAATCCTAATCATCTCCTTTTTCTTTCTACACCCCGTATCGAATCTAGATCGTAGAACCCGACGAACGGAGAGGAGAAACGGTGATCTGGAAGCCACGCCTCCGAACTAGACATCCCCGACGTTCATAGACACTGTAAGTTAACCTTACATGGTTTTGGGAGATTTTAAAACATTCGAAACCTAAAAGATTTGACAAGAACCATAAATCTGTCCACTTTTGTTTTTCTACCGACGCAACAGATTTGTTGAATTTTTCCGACCTTTAAAACAAACTCAAACGGAAAAACTTAAAACACGAAAAACGTTCCTAAGACTTAGACCTAGCTACTGTAAAAATTTGGGAATTTTTGGAGTTGATTTGATATGTGAAAACCCGTTGAAACCGAACTGTTGGAATCTAGATCTTGAAATCTTGGACAGAACTTAGGAATGATCTTGATCACGTTTTTGACATAGGATCTAGGCTGTTTTAGATCTTTGGCCGAACATGAAAGTTGTAGATAAATGTCTTAAGATGATCCCTGTCAAATTTTATTAAATTTGGAGTTGAATTGATATGGTAGAATTTGAAATTTTTAAACTGTGACACTTTGAACTCGGACAGATTTCTTCTTATGCGAAAATTGGTGATTTTGACCTACTTAGGTATCTCGGATTGAAAAAGTTAAAACACGAAAGTTGTAGATCTTGATGTTTCCGAGTCAGATATGAAATTTTGGAATTTTTGGAATTAAATCCGATTTTAGACGAATTTTAGAGTAAACTGTGATTTACCGAAACGAAATCTTGAAATCTTGTTGAAACATGGAATTAACCTTTAGGGTTGAAACGAATTGAGATATTATTTCTAAATTAATACATTGGAAGGCAGATTTTAAAAACTAAATCCCCTTACAAACTTGATAAATTAAAATTAGGGGTGAGTGCTCTGCAGGGTGCCCCCTAACAATTCACTTCGTGCCGTAATGGACGATGGTGACCCTGCGCGCTAAATTTGAGATATGGATTGTCTAAATGGCGAAACTTAGAGCCTACACTCTCGTGAATATCCGTATGGGTTTCCCGAGGCTCCGGAGTGGTACTGGGTATGGCTGATACGGTTGCGGCCGCCGGGCTACCGGCTAAACTTGTTGACATCGCGATGCTATCGTGAAACTTTGAAATACCAAATCGGGAGTGTAATGGGGATTCTAAATTAAACTAAATTAGATTAAATTATGTTGTTAAGTTATTTAAATGCTTTATTTAAATTATGGCTTTTATGATTAAACCATGTGATAAGTATTATTAAATAGAGCCAGAGATAAATTATGCTATTGATTATTGATTAGATGAAATTAAATATTATATTATTATCATGCTTTGTTAAATTATTAAATTTATGGCTTTTAAACCCTACGATCATGCATGTGTTAGCTTACTCAGCAATTTTGCTGACCAAAACCATTTTTATTCCTTTCCTTACAGAATATGTGGAATGAGCATGTGTGAGCACGAACCATGCATGGGATTTTGGGGATAGTTATTTTGCTTTTAAATTTCGCACTTAGACTATATTATGAACGGGCCTGTTTAACCCGTGTTTTGGCCATGTCGACCCTTTTTATATTTTCCGCTGCGATACAGTACTAAACTAAATATTTCCGCTGCGCTATGCTATTATTATTTTCGAATTATATTGTATGGGCTAATTTGAATGCTTTAAATGTTTTAAATACTGCAATACCTAGCCTTGCATCTCTTTAGTAAGCTCGGAGAAACCGTGTCTTACTAGGGAGATGTGGCGGTGACATCCCGACCTGGGTGACCAAAAACCGGGGTGTTACAGAGCCTCCCCACAGGGCGTCCTTGATTGCCCTGCTGATTCGCATTCTGCTGCTGGTTTTGCTGTTGGTTTTGATTCTGCGGGGGCGGAGATCGTTGGTTCTGGTTCTGATTCGGCGGCCTAAATTGGTTTTGAGGGGGTCTATACCCCTGGTTATTTCCGTTCCGCCCGTTTTGCTTTTGAGGTTGTTCTTGCCCCGTGACCAAATCGTCCCTTCTCGTTATGTTCTCGACCCTGGTTCGGCAATCCCGTCGAACGTGACCCATTCGACCACATCGGTAGCAGGGACCCTGTTGCGGGCATCCCCTCGCCAGATGGGGTCGTCCACATCTTGGGCAGGGTGGTACCGGATCTTCCTGGTTGAACCTCCTCCCATTGTTGTTTTGTTGGGGCCTATTCGGCCCTCTCCGCTGTTCGTTCCTTCCAGTGTTGTTCTCGCTTCTCGAGTCCCAGTTTCTCTTATCTTGGGGACCCCTGCCGGACTCCCCACTCACCCTTCTCTTCAGTTGCTGCACACGAGCTACCGCCACGGCGCGGTCATACACAGCTTGCAAATCTGGGTAGTGTACCCCCGCGATCACCTCGCGAACAGACAGGTTCAGTCCCATCTCGAACTTCTGTGCTTTTTCTGCATCAGTGGGCACTAGCCTTGGTGCGAATCTCACCAGCTCCTTGAAACGTGTGTAGTATTCTTGCACAGTTTGGCCTCCTTGCTTCAGCGACAGGAACTCTTCGTACATCGCTGATTTGGTACTCAGGGGATAGAACCGATCCCTGAGCATCTCCATCATTTCCGCCCATGAGTAGGGCTCGTCATCCTCCGTCAGTTTGGCTTGTGTCGCCTGCCACCAGTCGTCAGCTTTGCCTCCCAAGTAGTATGAGGCGACGTGCACTCTTTCTCCTTCCGGACATTTGACTGCTCCCAGCAGTTTGTCGAAGGTCCGGATCCATTCTTCCAGTTTGGCTGGATCCTCCTCACCAGCATAGTGGGGTGGCTGGTAGGGATTCACCAAAGCCAGATAGTTAGGGCGAGCTTGGGGCGGAGGTACCGCCGCAGCTTGGCCCTGGTTGACTTGCGCGTTTCCTAGCGCAATCAAAACCTCCTCTATCGTCCGAAGACGATCGCCCAAGTTGTTCGGTGCGGGGGCGTCCTGCGCACCTTGGGTTGTTCTTCTACAGGTTGGGCCGGTTCCGCGACATTTGGTGGTATTTCGGTAGGTGTTTCAGTGGTGGTTTAGGGAGCGGGTTGAGTTCTTCCCCTTCCTCTTCCTCTGGGTGCCATTCTGGTACAAATAGGGTGGATTAGGACTTATGAATTTAACATACAGTCTAAGCAATTTCTATAAATGTATATGTGTTTTGCAATTTAGCACGTGGTGCTCGATCGAACTAAGAAGCGCCGTACGCCTCGGGGTTTTATTTTAATTTGTTTTATTTCGAAATTTTTTTTTCGATTTATTATAAATAAATCGGGCATTTTATTATCTCAAAATAAATTTTAGTACAAGGGTCGAAATATTTTCCTAGCAAAATAGTATCTAAAAATAAAATCTCTAGCGTCTCAAGACGTCCTCCGGTGGGGTAGCAGGATCCTCCTCCGGGTCTTCCTCCTCCGAACTCGACGGCAATAGATCGTCAAAGATAGTGTTCAAGTCTCTCGATATGTTCCTTCAGTATTAAGTTTTGTGTAGTGAGGGTTTGGACTTGGCGTTCGAGTTGGTTTATGCGGTGATGATCCGCCTCTCTCAAGTTGCCCATGTGGTGCAAATTGGCCTCCAATTGAGCCATACGGTACTTCATTTGCTCTAGGGTTTGGTGGGAATCAAGATGAACGCTCATCATCCTGATCATCAACTGCATCACATCTTGACTAGCCATCTAGCGCAAGCAAGAGATCTAAGTTAATATTCGCCAAGATTCTAAGTTCAATTCGCCAAGATTCTAAGTTCAAATTTGCCAAGATTCTAGGTTCAAATTCGCCAAGATTCTAAGTTCAAATTCGCCAAGATCCTAAGTTCAAATTCGCCAAGATCCTAAGTTCAGAGAAGAGATGCAATATGCAAATGCAAATGATGATCCCCCCCAAAAATAATTTAATGCACCATATATATATATATATATATATATATTCTTCCATGGGT
Source organism: Hygrophila difformis (assembly GCA_030278955.1). Classification (NCBI taxonomy): domain Eukaryota; kingdom Viridiplantae; phylum Streptophyta; class Magnoliopsida; order Lamiales; family Acanthaceae; genus Hygrophila; species Hygrophila difformis. Next base: position 19,819 of record JAOANR010000012.1, read on the forward strand.
TTTAAAAATAAAATTTTTCCATGGAAATAATACTTTAAAATTTAAAATAATAGTCAAAATATTAATAGTACTTTAAAAATAATAAGGGTTTAAAAATAATAGTTTAAAAATAGCCGGGCTCTGATACCAACTTGTAACACCCCGGTTTTTGATAACCCAGGTCCGGGTGTCACCGCCACACCTCCCTAGTAAGACACGGTTTGTCCGGCTTACTAAAGAGATGCAAGGCTAGGTATTGCAGTAGTTAAAACATTTAAAGCATTCAAAACAGCCCATACGATATAATTCGAAAATAATAATATCATAGCGCAGCGGAAATAATATTTAAGTATAGTATTGCAGCGGAAAATGTAAATAGGGCCGACATGGCCAAAACACGGGTTAAACAGGCCCGTTCATAATATAGTCTGATGTGCGAATTTAAAAACAAAATAATGTTTCCCAAAAGTAAAGTTCCCATGCATGAACGTGCTCATGTTCATTCTACGTACTCTGTAAGAAAAGAAAATAAAAATGGTTTGGTCAGCACAACTTGCTGAGTAAGTTAACACATGCATGATCGTAGGGTTTAAAAGCCATCAATTTAATATTTAAATAAACATGATAATAACATAAATAATTCAGTCTAATTTAATCAACTATCCAATTTGCATAATTCAGTTCAGGGCTTCCTTTAACAGCACATTTCATATAATCTAGAATAAAAGCCATAATTTAAATAAGCATTTAAATAATTTAATTGGACAACAAATATAATTTAATTTAATTTAAATTTCCCCCTTACATCCCAGATTCAGTATTTCAAGTATTTCACGATTGCATCGCAATCTCAACAAGTTTAGCCGGTAGCCCGGCGGCCGCAACCGTATCAGCCATACCCAGTACCACTCCGGAGCCTCGGGAAACCCATGTGGATATTCTCGAAAGTGTAGGCTCTATATCTTATGCCGTTTTGGCAATATCATATCTCAATTTTAGCGCGCGGGGTCACCATCGTCCATTAAGGCACGAAGTGAATCGTTAGGGGGCACCCTGCAGAGCACTCACCCCTAATTTTAATCTATCAAGTTTGTAAGGGGATTTAACTTCAAAAATCTGATTTCAATTTTATTTATTTAAAAATAATATTTCAATTTATTTCAACCCTAAAGGCTAATTCCATGTTCCAACAAGATTTCAAGATTTGATTTCTGGTAAACCACAGTTTACTCTAAAATTCATCTAAAATCAGATTTAATTCAAAAAATTCCGAAATTTCACGACTGACTCAGAAACGTCGAGATCTACAACTTTCGTGTTCCAACATTTTCAATCCGAGATACCGAAATAGGTCAAAAACACCAATTTTCACAGAAACACAAATCTGTCCGAATTTCATATGTCACAGTTTAAAGATTTCAAATTCTACCATAGCAATTCAACTCCAAATTTGATGAAATTTTACAGAGACCATCTTAACACCTTTATCTACAACTTTCATGTTCGACCAAAGATCTAAATCGGTCTGGAACCTATGTCAAAAACGTGATCAAGATCGGACCTAAATTCTGTCAAGAATTTCAAGATCTAGTTTCAAGCAGTTCGGTTTCGGTTGGTTTTCACATATCAAATCGTCTCTAAAAATTTTGAAAATTTTACAGTAGATAGATCTAAGCCTTAGAAATGTTTTTCATGTTTTAAGTTTTTCCGTTTGAAGTCGTTTTAAGGTTCGGAAAAATTCGACAAAACTGTTGCGCCGGTAAAAACGTATGTTGACAGATTTACGAAAGATTGGATGAAGCTTTTAGTTTTACGTGTTTTAATTACTCCCAAAACCATGTAAGCGTTAACTTACAGAGTTTTGAACGTCCGGGATCGTCTATTTCGAAGGCGTGGCTTCCAGTCCACCGTTTCTCCTCTCCGTTCGTCGGGTTCTACGATCTAGATCCAATACGAGGTGTAGAAGGGAAAAAGAGAAGATTAGGATTCGTTTTCGAATCATATATTGAACATGGATTGGATCGGGACTTACCACAACGTTGGAGATCTTGAAATTTTCGTCCAACAGTCCAAACTTTGGTTTCGTGCCTCCGACGACTCCGGATTTAGGGTTTCGAATGTGTAGAGAGTTGTAGGGTTTTGTAAAAGTGTTCGGGGCTTCCAAGGGGGTTTATTTATAGATAGCTAAGACCTAGGGCGTCCAAAATCTGACCCTAAGGGTCTTGAGTCGAAAGACGTTCAACCGAAAGTCGAAAAATCCGCGTTCGGGCGAGAGATTCACGCAACGGGCGAATCTGTCGCGCGGCGCGGTCGTGGCGCGCCCAATGCCTATGGACCGCGCGGCCACCGCGCCGACTTCGCCTGGACTTCGGTCCGGGCGGGTCGTGCGATCCGTCGTGCTTTTCCTCCTCTCTTTCGGATTTCTATCCCTCTATGCTCCCGAATTCCGATTTCCGGGGTATCTTCGGGTTTACGAAAGTAGGAACCCCGTATAATTTATGTGTGGACTCGAATTCTCGAGTTCATTGGTGTCGGGTTTCGGTGTACAATTTATTTACCTTTAATCCATCTTTTTATTTAATTAAATTCCTTTAATTCCTTTTTAAGTAAAATCTCATTTCTCATTTCCTTATCTTTATTTATTTATTGGCTGGATTTATTTATTTATTTATGGTATTTATTTTATTTATTATTTATTTATTTAATTATTGTTTTATTTTATGTTGGAAAATTCTCGGGTATTACAGTCTCTCAACTCCGGAAGTTTGTATCTGACCCATCTAAGATTATCCGGCCTGATGAGATTGAATTGGATACGAGCCTTGAGTATGAGGAGTATCATGTTCGGGTAATTGATGCAAAGGAAAGGGTTCTGAGGCACAAGACCATTCCGATGGTTAAGGTGTTGTGCTCTAGGCACGGAGCCGAAGATGCTACTTGGGAAACCGAGGAGCATATGAAGCTGAAGTACCCAGACTTGGACTTGACTCCATCGTTATGAGGTAACATTATTCCCTTACTTATTGTTTTGATCATGTCCTTGAATGTGCATTTCGGGGATGAAATGATCGTAAGGGGGGAGGAATGTAATGACCCGACTTTTTTTAATTGGACTGTTTAAATAATTTGGTATATGGTTGTTTTTGCAATTCAGTCCGGATGGGGGCAATTTGTTGTACTTGAGAAGGATTGGGGGGTCGTTTGTAATTATTCTTTTATTGGGAGTTAAATGGGGTTCTTTTGTAATTTGAGGAAAAGAAAGAAAACAAGAAACGAGAGAGAAGGAGAGAATGGCCGAGAGAGAGAAGGGTTTGGAGTAATCTTCGGCTCGTTCAAACTATCGCGTTTCTTGGCCGATTGATTAATCGGTTGTTGGTAAGTGATTCTCCTCGTCGTCTTCTTCGCTATAATTTTTATTTCGTTCGTTTTGGTGGTAATTTGGAGATGTTTTGAATTGGTAGGATTTGGGGATTTGTGAGTTGATCGATCGATCGAATTGGACATTCGGAGGTGTTTAATCGTTGGAAAGATATCAGGCAAGGGATTTGTATGCTTAAATTACGTGTCTGGGGAGGTATTGGGAGTGATTTCCGGCAAGGGTTATATATGTGCTGATTTCCGGTAAATGCTTGAAATTATTGTTGATGTGTCTGATTTTCCGGAGGTTGATCCTCGGTAAGAGAAAGGGAATTGCAGAACTCCGTTACTGTCTCTGTAGAGTTTTTTTTGAATTCCTTATGGTGCCTATATCTCTGTGTTATCACTGATTCAGTGATTCGTATGTGTCTAGCTAATAAGAAATGAGCTAATGGGTCTGCATTCATTTCGTCCAATGTGAGAAATGCTATTTCATACTTTTTCTAAGTCATATGTTGCGGCTCCACTTGCTTTCTATGTGTTTCATGATTAAGCTGATTATATATTAATTAGCTTATATGCTAATAGTAGTTAATCTCTTTTCTTTTTAATAAAAGTTCTACCTGTGTGTGTGTTCCGTTTTATGTGTAGTGATTTACTTGTAACTCATTTACACCTAATTTTATAATTTGATAGATAACACTGTACTATATCTTTTAAGATTAAGTTGTGTATTACAATACTGGGTGAGAGGCATGTTGGTTGTATAAACACAGAAGTATGAATAAAGAAATATCCTATAGCAATTGTGTTGTAGAGTAAATTTTTATTTGGAATTGACCGTTATGTAACCCGATGGGTTGTTATGATGCTTATAATTGATCGGGTAGCCTTCACAGGTGTTGTTGAGTCCCGATGGCCCTTCGGGGTGTACTATTTAGCCTGTTATGCCTGTTGGCCCTTCGGGGTGGATGATTTGGGCTGTGATGCCTGTGGTCCCTGTGGGTATAGTGTATGTTACCCTGTAACGGGTTGGAGTTAATGATATCCTCACCCGTGGGTTCATACCGCCCGGGTTTTAGGTGTCGGCTAGGCATATTCATTTGCATGTGCATATAGGATAGATAGGTGTATGTTAGGCCATGCATCACTTGCACAAATTGTATGAGTGTGGTTGAAGCACCGGTATGGGACGGTGTGATGTTTAATTGCCTTAGTACATTCTGCTCTGTTATTCATGCTTTCATTATTTATTATTATTATTATTATTATTATTATTATTATTATTATTATTATTATTATTATTATTATTATTGTTGTTGTTGTTGTTGTTGTTGTTGTTGCTCTGTTTTCCCTTACTCCCCGGCACGTAGTCTTGCTCAGTACGTTGTACTGACTCCCTTTGCTTTTGCCGATTTTATAGATCCTGCTGGAGGCGCTGGAGCATGATTGGGTTTGGGGTTGAGAGATCACATAGATAGGACCTGCCTATTCATTTTATCTTATGTGTTTATGTGATACTCTATTGTTTTGATATTATGATTTGTCATTGGATTATTGACTAGTTGAGGCCTGTGAACCTAGGATTTACATTCAGTCGGCCGATGGCCTTATGTGATCTACTGATTTGGGCTGGTAGCCCTGTTTGAGATATTGAAATGTTGTTTATGCTGTTTGTGAGGCTTGTAGCCCGAGTAATTTGTTAATAATGTTTTATGGTCATTGGTGAGACCTTTCTCCATGTGCCTATGTGTTTATTTTATTCTAGCTTCTGCATTAAAATGGATTAATCAGATTATCACTTTAGGTTCTGCTCAGCCTTGTACTAGCTGTTTTAAATTAGCTGGCCACTAGTTTAGGATAGTTAGTACGGCGGTAATGCTTGCGAAAATCAGGCTTGAATTTTCGGGGCATTACATAAAATTTCAAATTTCAAATCTTTCAAATATTTTTAAAAATGAACATTGTGGGAATTTCATATAAATTAGAAATTATATATATTTCAAAAACTGAAAATATATAATGAATAAATTATTAAATGCAAAAATCTAAAATTAGTAAATTAAAAAATACAAAATTATACAGATAAAATAAAAAATGCAAAATTTCAATTTCAAATCTTTCAAATATATTTAAAAGTGAACGTTAATATAAATTAAAAAGTCCATATATTTCAAACACATAAAATCTATAATGAATAAATAAATAAATGCGAAAAAACTGATAAATGAAAAAATATAAAAATCTATAAAAGTTAGAAATTTAAAATGGAGACACCCGGTTAAATTTATGATGAGTTGTTTACTAATGATTTAATATATATATAGATAATCTGTAAATTTAAAAAAAAAAAATGGAAATGGGCTTGGCTCGGACATTAAAATACGCGGGTCAAGCGTAGTAGTAGTAATAATAATAATAATAATAATAATAATAATAATAATAATAATAATAATAATAATAATAATAGTAGTAGTAGTAGTAGAAGAATAAATTATAATAATTCTAAATCCGACCGCGGAGGAGGGAACCGGCGCTGGACTCTAAATTAAATGATTATTATATTAACAATAATAATAATAATAATAATAATAATAATAATAATAATAATAATAATAATAATAATAATAATAATAATAATTATAGAAACCCGAAATAGAAATTATAATATTGGCAATAGAAATATTTATTAATTACATATAAGCCGTAATTATTGTAAAAGTGCAAATTTAACAATTATAATAATAACAAGTTGGAGTTAATATTCCAAAAATAAATATAAAAGAGGAAAAAAAATTAATAATAATAATAATAAATAATTATTATTATAGAAACCCGAAATAGAAATTATAATTTTTGCAATAGAAATATTTATTAATTACCCATAAGTCGTAATTATTGCAAAAGTGCAAATCTAACAATTATTATAATAAATATAAAAGGACCAAGTGTTAAATTAGCAGTTAATTTGCCAGTTAAATTAACAATTATTATACTATAATAAATATAAAAGGACCAAGTGTTAAATATAAAAGGACCAAGTGTTAAATTAACGGGCCAAGGGAACGGACCAAGGAACTAAATGAAAGGACCAGGTTTTAAATGAACGAACCAAGCATTTGAAATTGAAAACTTATGGAACCAAAAATAAACGGACCAAGGAACTAAATGCGCATTTCAACTTAAGGGAAAGTGCTTTACTCGGACATTTAAATTAACGGTCCAAGCGGCTTCACGGACCAAGCAGTTTGTTGTTGCCTGGTCCGCGCAGACGCTAGGCCCGGTTATTTAATAATGCACGGACCAAGCTTAATATTCCGAGTCAAACAGTCCTAATTAATATCATTTAGCATAATCCTTGATCAAGCTTGGCCCGGGCATTTTATTTGGCCCGGATCCGGGCCAAGCATCCGAGCCAAGAGGCTTTCCGTCTTTTCGGTAAAAAACTGACCTCTATAAAGCGACAGGCAAAAAAGTTACTGCATTGCTCACCGACCTTCACCCTATTAGTATTACTCAATGTGAACTGAGGGATTTTCTACCTGACCTACCCGCAGGGAAGTAGTCCAAGTACCTTTTACCACCAATAATTGAATTGAGAAGATCACCTCCACCTCTGTTGGCTGCTAAAGTAACTGCACATCCATATCCATATCGTGATATCATCAACCCCTAATAAAATTATTATTAATAATACAGAGAGAGTACTAATTTGTTTTCTTTCTGGATAAAAACTCAATCTTTAACCACCTTTAGCTTCTGACTTTTGACTGAGACTTCACATCTCTAACAAAACAAAACGCGTAATCAAACCAAGGCATGGGGTTCTGGTACTACTATTACTAATATCGATATGCACACCGTGTGTAGTAGTGTGTACCCAATAATTCAAAACAGAGAGTAGGACTTTTCCTCTCGATATTAAAAGCATTCAAGTTGTGTTAAAAAATTACCCTTTCAAATCTAAACAGATGACTTTTACAGATACACCCAGTCACTACTCATCAGCCAAGAAACTCTGACCTGACCTGAAATTACTCAGTTGAAAGTTTCTTATCACCAAAAATGGAAATGTTTTGAAAGGTGAAGTTTGAAATTGAAACATTTTTCCCATCTTCAACTTGCAGCTGATACACAGCGTATGCCAAAATCAATTGCACTATTTACCTTCATTACCAAGTAGCAGAAGTCGTTATACCTCAAAAGGATTTGCCACCAATGCCGCCTGGGAATGAAACTCTTCTGAACGCCACTGTGGAGAAGCAGCTCGAAGGCCCGATGCCATGGATAGGCATGTATGTTGCTGCAGCTTCTCTGATCTGCACACTTGCAATGGCCACCGACGCTTTCCATGGATTCCAAAGCAAGAAATACTGGTTGCCCAGTAAGTACTTCTCGCTCAACGCCACTTCCTTGACACTATTAGCTGTCTCTATGAAGCTTCCTGTGGATCTCACAACTCGTATGTATGCTGATATGGATAGACTGGCAAAAGTCAGCAGTATGTTATTCATGTCAACTGCTATTGGAAATTTCATTACTTGCTTGGGAACAATGGAGGATAAGGAAATTCTTATGAATGTGACTGCTTTAGGCATACTTGTATTTACTGTCATAGTGAATGTCTGTGTTCAAATCATCCAGATGAGACATTTCTTGAGTGGGAGAAAGTTTTTTGCTGAGGAAATTGTAGCATCCGTTTCCATGCTCCTTTTACTAGCTACAATGGCCTCTTCGGCTATAATGGTACAGGATATGAAAAGATACCTGCAGTCCAAGTACAGTGAAATGCTGAAAATGGCTTCAGATGAACAGCAGATGGAATCCATGGAGGAGGGTGATCCGACATTTAATAAATTGAGACTAATGCTTCAGAAACATTGGGTAATGGCACAAACCAGTAGCCCCCAATTTGTGATCACACGGTCCGCGACCTGTACTGCTTCAGGAGTCATTTGCGTTCTTGCTGCACTTGTTTTGGTACAAGCTGAGTTTCGATTAGTGTTTGTGTACAAGACATGTAAACAAAGCACATCCAAATATGGTTGGTCAGTGAAATGGATTCTTCTTTCACAGTCTGTCGGCGTGGTGGTGGGTACTATTGCCCCTGCACTGAGGTTTTTCACAGCAATGAAGTTAAAGTGTTGCAAGAAGGGGAAATGGAGCATTGCAGATGAATTCAATGTTGAGGCTTACTGGACAAGGAAGCTTATAGAATGGAAAGAAAGCTCTTTACCCTTGCAGATCAGAAACCGGAAGTGGAGAAGAATATTGCACAATGCTAAAGGGCTCATTCTGAGCCTTCTTGTTGGAGTCCAGATTTTGACAGTATGGAGCAGCAAAGGGGTTCAGTTTATTTCTTTCTGCATTGCAAGTCCAATCTTCTCACTTTTCAACTGCATCTTCCATAGGCTAAAGAATGTGTTGGTTTTTGTCCCGGTACGAGTACATGTATCTCCAGAATCAGCATCGACTACAGATTCGGATCTCAGTAATTATGTGCTGCTGTTTGAAGGTGAGTCTGAGCTGCCCAAGAAGATTCAAGTCAGCATTATCAATGAGATAGATAAACTGATTGAGACAGGAAAGAAACAGCAACCAAAGAACCTTATAAGCCTTCTTCACAAAATTGGAAACTTTAAAGTGCTTCGAGAAGTGAATAGGAGCCAAGTCCCAAGCCTGCATTCCCAAGAACCTCCCAAGTGCTGGTCTTTGCCACTGGTGACCTTAACAAGCATCGCGATTGCACTTCCAAACATCCCAAAGAAAGAAATCAGATGGCTTCTGCAGAGTGTGGATGAAGGCCTATTCTATGTGAAGCTTATTGAGAAAGCCATGGACAAGAACAGAAACTTGGCGAAAAGCAGAAATTCAGCTGATGTAAGTTGGGTTGGAGTTGAACTATACCGGAGGTGGCTGGACAATGACCTCCATGAAACATCTCTTCACGGGAAAAACTCAATGGAGACGCTAAAAGAGCTTTCAAGCAAAGCCGAGAGGACCATTGTGGAGTTCAAGAAGGATGCTAAAGATTCCCTGATGGAAAACCCTCTTAACTGGCCAGTAAAGGTCATAGCAGCCAACTCAATGTACAGGATCTGCCAAAGGCTTCTGAGAGCATATGAAGGTGATTTTCTCCGAATGGATGAAGGATTGTTCCCACAAATATGCAACATGATTGCCAATATAATGGCAGCTTGTCTTACCAATTTGATGCCGGTCATACTGATGAAGTGCCACCAGAAACGCATAAAAGATAAAGAGAAATGCGTCCGTGAAGCAGCTCACTTGTTAGGTGAAGGTGAAGAAATTCTTCAAATCCTTCAGATGCACAGAGAAATAAGATCAGATCCTCATGAGTCAGAACTCATTGGAAAATGGTGCAACCTAGTAGATAAGAGTTTGTAGAATTCAGAGTCGATTCAGTTGGGTGGCGACTGCAAACTGGAGCAATCAAGCAAAAAGACATCCAGTATCAAATAAATCAAAAGGATTTTTGTATAAAATTTTCATGAATAAATGTATATTAGAACAAGGAATTAACATGTGTGATATTCATATATTGATATCATAGTTGCCCCATCATCGAGTACAAAATAGCATACCTTTCTAGTATATGTGAAAATAAGAATATCAAGCATTCAGATAGACCAACAAGATGGCCTCAAAAATACTTCATAAGATTTCAGTCATGGATCTGCATTATTAAGCTCAGCATATATCAAAGTAACCGTTTCAACTTGATCAGATATAGGCAAAAGGAGCAAATTTTCATTTGCATGCATGCTGAAGGCCATATTTGGTGCTAGGAAATTACAACGGAATGGAAAATATGAAAGAACCAAAGGAATATGATGGAAATTAAAAGATCTTTGCATACCATTTTCTTTTTTTTCCCTCCAAGCCCCCTAAAATCCTTAAATATTTAAATCAAACATAACCTAAGTGCTCAAAGCGATAACTACACTCATGGAAAAGCAACTTGATGGCCCATTGCCCTGAATAGGTGTGTATGCTGCTGTAGACTCTGCAATCTATTGAGTGTCCCACTCGAATTTAGAGAGTGTTTATATATATGTTTCCAGATAGACCAGCAGCCAACAAGGCATCAAGTACTTAGTACTTACAAGATCCTAAAAATGAGAGGAAATCCAGTACCAGAGTTCATACCAGAACTTTTCCAGTGAACTTCGTCATTTTATCAGTCATACCTCAAAAAGCAAGACCTATGTTTTACATTTTCCTCAAAATCGTCCCGTCATGGGAATATGATTCCTGCACCAAAATTGTCACTATGCTGCTATTTATCTCAGAATTCTGGGAGTTGCTGAAACCATTTCCTAGCAACTCTTTTAATATTTGAAGTAGGCCAGTAGCATCCAGTCATCAACAACCATGGGCTTTAAAGTTGTCAAAAGATCTTCAACTGGAACATACTCCAATGCTAAAATATTAGTATTTAAAAAAAAAAAAAAAAAAGTGTGTGTGAAGAAAAGTAGTATATATGCAGTAGTATTCAATCTGTACTGGACAGAGGTGTTTGATAGCAAACACAATGAGGCAAATTCATTATGCTTATGCACTGGTTTCTAAATACATATACCGGGTAAAATTTCATTGCCACTGGAGATCATGCAATGGTCTCAAAATACAGCATACCATTCTTTTGGATTATTGACTTCAGTGACTCAAAGAAATCACTCCTCTAATAAGATCGGGCAAAATTGAGGATTTCATTAGTCAAAATCAAACATCGCATGTGAAGAAAAATATCCACATGCATGACATACATTAGCCTTTGAAGTGTTACAACATTGATATGGCATGTCAAGACTACCACAGCTCATCACCAATCATCCTATTTGTTAAGGTTCCCTTCACGATCCTCAGCCGCAACATCACTAGCTTCATAAGTAGTGGGCAAATTCCCTTCATTTGCTTTCTCTACAAGCTTCAACTGAACCCAGCCTGAAAGAGAATAAGTCGATCAATTCCATCCTACAAGCTCTTCAAAGCCAGTTATGTGCCAAAAGAGAGATTGGGCAATAAGGAGCTAAGAAACTAATGGAACATTGAAAAAAAATCCAGACCCTCCCCCCCCACCCCACCCCCCCAAAAAAGAATGACTGATGCTGGAGTACTCAGAGAGACCTGGCAATAAAGTTTGATTACTGATGTAATTCATTTTTGCCCAAGTTTCCATTAGTGAAAAGAAATAATGTAGATGGACATATATTGACAAGTGAAAATGTTATCAGAGAGGAAAAAAGAAGAAAATTTATGGAAGTGAAAAAAGAAATAAAAAAACATGCATAATTCATGTTGCCCCAGTCCCCACAGAGCTTAGCTTTATCAGGGAATAAAGTATGTGACCTTGAGCTTCATAAACATAAATACTTCAGAGTTGCCAAACATATATCAAACTATGCGTGCAGTAGTCCCTCAATATTGAATTAATACTATTTTCAGAAACTAGAGAAAGACTAAAACTGACAAGAGAGTCATTAAATTTGCTCAATTCAATTTGCTATTTTAATGGATGATATACCTAGAGGTAAGCATATTGCTGCACCTAATACTGAACCCATCACTGCATTTCTTAGGCGCCAACGAAGTGAACCTGGCACTGTAAACATTGAAGAAAAAGGTAAGAACTATCACCTTTTTTCACAAACATAAGAGCATGGGGAGTCATTTCATAACACATTAGGCTACTCACAGATTAAACCAAATGTAGCAGCAGTGGCAGAACCAGCTCCAACCACATTATATACATCATGCACACCTCGTTGTTCAGCAAGGAGGTTTTGTAAAGTATAAAAGGCAGCAGTAAACATCCCAAGGCGAATTCCACCAATTATTGAACCACGAGTGACTCGAATAAATCTTTTCTCCATTGCATCTCTCATAAGTCGATATTGTTCACGCTTATCAGGAGTACTTCCAAGCTTCAACATTACCTCCGCATCCTTGCTCTGTACCATAGATGCAAAAGAATCTTATTAGAGACATCTCCAATCATAATGATCTCAGGCTATCTTGTGCATACAAGTAACATGTGTATCCATGCACCCACAATTTTTTTGTTGAACAACCTATACTATACAGGCTAGAAAATGGGTAGTAGGAGCCCATGCCACACAAATTACATGCACTCACAAGCTTGTGTGTGCGCTTTAAAAAAATAAATAAATAACAAATTAATAATTAAGGAAAGTAAAATTTAATAAATCATGTCTCTCACAAGCAAGACTTGTATAACCAAGAAAAAATTACAACACATATATGAATGATTAAATCTTCACACTTATGCTACATGATTAAACATGTTAACAAATCAACTCACAAAGATTATATCTAAAAACCATATTAATAAAAAGGAAAACGCCCAATTAAAACAAAACAGGAAAAAAATATACTATATATCACTGAAGATCACAAGCTCATAACACCCCATTGGAGAACCATTTTAGCACCATTAAACAAGTAATAAACTAATACCAATGTGTTTCTTCCCACAAACTTCACGGAAAAATAAACATACAGTTCCCTACAAAGATAGATGCACAAAAACATGAGAATACAACTTTTCTCAAGCATGAATATTGTAAGCTAAAAAGCTCTCCTCAAGCTAATTAAGTGTGTACTTCTTTTCAATCTGGGATCCCTTACTAAATAAAATAAATTAACTATGTCATTTACTGGAGATGCCTCATTGCAGATAAAATAGGAGGACTTTCAAGTAAGTACATTATAAGACAAAGGTGTTGCTTTTTACTACCCTTTTTCAATAGGGAGGGGAGGAACAATTTCACATATTTTAGGCATGGGCACTTACAACAGAAGCAGATGCCGCTTTACTGCCTCCATATAACATTCCGGCAAATACTCCAATGACAGTTGCCGTGCCCCAGTTAACAGTTCCAGCCATCTTCACAGTTCCCTATCATAGCAAAACATGTTAATGCACGCCATAAACTTGGTCACAAGAATTTGAACAACTCCATCAACTTTTGGTCAGTATCACACAGGCAGTCCCACATAAATGTCATACGCACAAGAAATACTGGTGCTCTAAAGCTAATATTTTAAATTCATCATATTTTTACTATACCAGCAGCTGAAGGTGTATGATAAACCTATAGCTTTACTTCACATTTGAATAGAAGATTTCAACCACTTGAGCAAAAATCTGAACCAACTAATATGCAAGAAAAAAAAATAAATAAAAAATATAAAATCACCACGAAAAAAGTAAAAATTCAGATGTAAAACCTACAGACCCATCATGTTCAGGATATAAAACTATATGAAATGCAAGTAAACAGACCCATCTGTCGGATCACATGCATAGTTTCATACAGAAAGCAACTTACATTATTATTGACCGTATCCTGTGGCTTTTCAGGCGCTTCCATTGTCCCTCCGAACTGACGAAACGTTGAAAAACCCCCCTAAAACCCCCAAATCAAAAACAAAAGACGAGAAGCAGAAACATCAAACATATCAGCGACCCGGGCGTTCGGCGATTTTACTGAATCGTGTTTTCACGGACACAAAATGGAGCGAAGATGAATGCCTGTAGCTGTAGCTGTAAATCCAAGACGACACCAAATTGGTACGTTTGAGAAGATGAATCGGGCGATTTGTGTAGTTTCTGGATTAATAATTTGGTAATATTAAGGTATTTGGGCTATCCGTGTTTGGGCCTATTCTTTTTACATTGGGCTCCAGGTCCAACATGAACCGAAGGCGGTGCCGCCCAATATGGGCCAAGAAGACTTTAAATTCTATATATCATTCCTCCTATGTTCTTTTTAGTTGTCTCTTTCAGCTCAATTTCAATAACCAAGGTTTGTATTAATTAGCTCATAAATTTACAATTTTACCCTTCAACTAAATTCATTCTTAATTAATATCAACAAATAGCATTTATGTAAAGTGAAGGGCAATATAGTAAAAACATAGCATAACTACCTCTAACTACCTAAAAATGACAACTATTTTGGAACACTTTTTACTATCTAAAAAGACAACTAAAAAGGAACGGAGGGAGTAATTTCTTAATTTAATTAATGACTGGATTATTATTCATTTATTTATAAATTTCAAATACAAATAAATTTTTATTAAAACTATACTCCCCGTCCCACTTAAAATGTTCTGTTTCATTTCTGCACACAATCCAATGCACTTTTTATTGTTAATATCTCAAAATATATATAACTAAAAGTTATGCAAAATGTATATTCTAAAATTATACGAATCTAACAAGACCGAACTCGACTATTTTTTCAAATATATACTTATAATATTATTGAGTCAAAATTAAACAATGAACAGTGTCAAAAAGTCAAATATGACAAGAGACGGAGGGAGTAATAATTATCAATTTTTAAAATTCACATTGCTGTATTACACGCACTAAAATGAGTTGTTTTGCCAATTTCTGACCAGCAGTCATGTAGCATTATGAGTGCAACGAAAAGGTTGGATAGCTAGTAATTTGAGAGCCGTCATGAGGCTGTGGCGAACATATAATTTATGCCCTCGTTGGATGTGGATACACTGGACCAAGGTTGTTAAAATCGAGATCATATATGGGATCATTTTTTGTGTTTGCAAGATCGGAATCGTATGATCGAATCGGGATCCTAAGATTTTGTGAAATTACAATAATGGATTAAATCAATTATGCATACTAATAAGTAAAAATATTAATTCGTGTATTTGTAAATTTCGCATCTTAATTAAGACAATACAGTATAAAAATATTACAATTAAACATAAAAAATTTGCAAAGCCATGCGTATTGCCTCTTTTTACACATCATACATAAGGAATATAATTTCTTAAGTTTAAAATTAAACAAAAAAAAAGGTTACTTTAATCTCAAACCATATAAAATCCTACAAAGATTTTATGCGTTTAAGAGTGAAAGATCGTAAGATCGTAGAATCGTTTAACAAAGTATAATCATAAAATCGTAATATCCTATGATCAGGATCGGGATCTTATCTAGATCTTACTAATTTTAAAATCCTACAAAAATTGAGATCGTTTTAAAGAGGTATTATCATTTAAAGAGGTATTATCGTAAAATCGTAAGATCAGAATCGGGATCGGCATTTAAAGAGGTATTACGTAAAATCGTAAAATCCTAAGATGCCATTTGGAAATAATTGCAATAAAGGTGTCTTAAACTATTTTAGAAATAAGTAGTACATCCCATCACATGTTCTATATGCCATTTGGAATGGTGTTCTTGAGATAGCTAGGTAAGTTGGTTCTGTTAAAAAATGCTATTGATCGATCTTCGGTACGTAACTCATTGGAAGGCTCTCTCTTATTATTCTACCGAAATATTGCTAATAGATTAATGGCATCATTCTGCTTTGCTTTCTATTTTTCATCTATTCAATGTATTTGAAAAATGAAATGACAATCCAAATAGGATGGATAGCATCAGATGGCGAATAAGGGAAGCAGCAGCAGCAGAAGATTAGATTGTGAGACAATTCTCCCTCCAAATCCCCGATTATTATTGTGAGACAATTCAAACCATCAAGTTGTTGATCCAAAACTGATGATCACTGATCTAGAAGGCCACCATAGCAGCACATTCGATGGTGAACAAATACTATAATTTCTTCCATAACAGGCATTACATAGCCACAGCACAAAACGTACAGCAGCCAAACACAGACTAGTAGTAGTATAGTGTATTCACTGTGGACGTATTATTTCTTCACACACTACCAGAGTCACGATATACCCTCTACAGAGTACAGACACAGTTAAATGTAACATCCACCCCAAACCTGCCTTATTCTAGACACTAACATATGGTATATATCCCCAAGGAGACCTAGCTCATTCACACAGTTGTTGAAGACGACTTGGGAATTGCACCAGCTTCAGTCAACAGGGGGACAAGCTCATTCTGTTGATGTTTGGCCAGCACCGCTGCACGCGCCAAAACCAAGAATCAAAAATTATACAAGAAAACAGAAATCTTATGCATCATCATCATCATCATCATCATATTTGCATAAATTGGCCAAATCTTTGGTCCCAACAACAACTACTTACCATCGCAGCCACCAATGTGTTTCTGATTGATGAACACATTCGGGACTGTTCGTTGGCCCGTCCACTCTAAAAGCGCCGCCTGAATTGCATCACCATCACCTTTCCAAATATCATGAACAAGCTCATCAATTTTATGTGCAAATGTCCAATGGATTAAGAAAAATGTGTCCTAATCAAATGCGTGCGGCTCAAGGTCAAACTTACAAGTTACACAACTTACTTTCCTCGTCGAGCTCTATGACTGTGTATTTGACTTGTAATTGGGACAGCAGATGCTTCACCCTATTGCAGTATCCACAGTACGTTTTACTGCACAAATATAGACGACGAACAAATTGATTGATTGGGGGGGCAAGGTTTTGACATCAGGAAACTAGTTAGTGAACAGTATTCAAGAGGAACTGCAAAATTCAAAATAAAATAGGGCACAGGACTCTCCACAAGTGTGTCATTGTAAATGGTATCTGATAGTGAAATTCCTGGCTTGGAATCCGAACTCAATTTTTGTGTGTTTTCATTGTTTTTCGATATTTTTCATAACAAATAGGGCACAGGACTCCACATCAAGACTCAGCATAGAATCATTAAAAAAAAGCAAAAAAAAATGGACAAACTCATGGGTAATCGACAAACACATACTTAAGACAGAAACTGCATTTATATTGGATCCAATTAAAGGTTTTAGCAAACTAGTAATAGCCAGTAGAAGCATCAGCCTTGAGCAATCATCAAAAGCCCTAAATCATGTTAAAGCAATTACTACAAGTGTAATTCTTTCCAGAAACCACTTTCACCAAGTCAATAGCAGCAACGCCGCGCATCTCTGAGACTCGGATCTCTCTACAATTAAGAAATGAATGAATTAAAATTAGGGGTGACCTGAAGACCACAACGGGATTGGATGAAACAAGCTGCTTGGCCTTGGCCAAACCACGATCAATATCTTCCCGCTTCATCGAACTGAAAAACGATCCCATATTCCGATTTCAGCCGCTGCTCTTGGTTTATAGAGAGATAGAGCAGAATGGTCGAGACGCGGACAGGTGTCGGAGCGGTGGCGTGCTTAGTGTCCTCAACCCAAGGTAGAGACAGACGGGTAATTCACAAACATGCGGAAAATTTCAGGACGACTTCAGAGAATACGGATGATGTAGCAGCACATCGTACATATTCTAGGGAGTTGGGAATCGGCGAGATGTGATGCGTCACACGTGTACCAACTAGGGTTATTCCACTCAGCTAGGTACTCACTCGAAAAATTTTACTCTCTCCGTCCCACTTCGGATGTCCTGTTTGACTTTTTAGTATTGTTCATTATTTAACTTTGACTCAATATTATTGCAAATTTCCGCTATTTTTATTTATTTTTTAGGGGCTCACCCGACACGCTGTTAAATGCACATTTTAAATCATCAATAACTCAAATTTGGTATATCTAAAAATTCTAAAAGTTTCATATTTAAAAACTACACAACGAGACGAATCTAACAAGATCCCGTTTAGCTATATTTTAAGTTGTATAACTATGAAACTTTAAGTAAAAGTATGTGTGTGAATAGCGACCAATTTCGTTAGGGTGCAATCACCCTTTTTGACTTGATGTGCTGTGGGCATTTACAGCCGTTGATTGTCTTTAAAAATCGACGATTGAGATTAACTCTAAGGGTAGAAAAGTAATTTCGTATATTTGCCATATTGTTCGCCGTTGGACGTCGTCTTCTTTGGATTTCCGAGTTCTCTTCTGTTTTTTTTTTGGTGTCAAGTTCTCTTCTGTTTTTTGTTTGCTCTGTACGTGTTGCGGCGGTGTGAGGAAGTTGTTGGCAATTATGAATGCGATTAGCATGTCGTTGAATGCGTCGGCAACGTTTTCAGATTCGAGTTCTGCATCCAATGGTACTTTTTAGCATTTTCGAATGTTGAGTATTTTTATCGCAGATCGTCGTTTTTGATTTTATGTATGTTTTTTGAGTTTTGAGTTCTTCTTTGATATGTTTCTCTTTTTTTGTGTTTTCTGAAGTTTTATATCTATATGTTCATTTAAGCGTCAAAACGTTTGTACATGTGATTATGAGGGACAGAACTATTATATTTTCATCGATACAAGCTTAGCATTTTCAGCGATAACTGTCTAGCGTTTTTGAGTTCTTCTTTGATATGTTTCTCTTTTTTTGTGTTTTCTGAAGTTTCATATCTATATGTTCATTTAAGCGTCAAAACGTTTGTACATGTGATTATGAGGGACAGAACCATTATATTTTCATCGATGCATGCCCAGCATTTTCAGCGATGAATCACTAGCATTTTCAGCGATAACTGTCTAGCATTTTCAGCGATGGACATTAAGCATTTTAAGCGATGGTTTATGTCAGCTACGTGTATTTATTATTTTAATGGGAATTCTTTGTTTATTTCTTCACAGGTAACATAAATTGGAGTGAGTTAAGTTTTGTTACAGCTGATGATGCGTTTAGTTTTTATTGTGATTATGCTCATAGTTTAGGTTTCTCGGTAAGGAAAATGTATGAGAGACCAAAGCCACATGAAGTTGATAGATTGTTCTATTTACAATATGCGTGCAATAAGGAAGGATTTCGTCGTGGTTGTTTGTTGGATAGTGATTCATCTTGTCGTTCTAAGGGTCTGAAATTTCGTAGGAGTGATGAAACCCGAACTGGTTGTGAAGCAAAGGTGAGGTTACATTATAAAACTGATGAAAAAGTTTATAGAGTTGTGTTTTTCTGTGGTGATCATAATCATGATCTGCATGGACCATCAAGGAAGCATATGTTGAAATCGAATAGAAGAGTTGATGAGTTACACAGTGTTGTTGCTGGTATACATGAAGAAGTTGGATTGTCATTGAAATCATCGTATGACTTGTTGAGTATGGGTGCTGGAGGTAGTAGACTTGTAGGATTTTTAAAGGACGATTTGAAGAATGCACTTGTTAGAAGGCGGCAAAGAAATTTAAAAGTAGGGGATGCTGGTGTTGTATTGAAGTATTTCTCTGAGAAATGTGTCAGTAATCCATTTTTCTTCCATGAGTATGATCTGGATGATGATGAGAGAATTACAAATATCTTTTGGTCGGATGCTGAAATGAGGATGGATTATCAAGCTTTTGGTGATAGTGTGGCCTTTGATACAACGTATCGGACAAATAAAAATTACAGACCATTAGCTGTTTTTGTTGGATTCAATCATCACCGACAGACTTCTATTTTTGGAGCTGCATTGATGCTTGATGAAACTCAAAGATCATTTGAGTGGCTTTTTAAAACATTTTTTAAGTGTATGAGGGATAAGGCACCTCAAACGATTTTCACAGATCAAGATTGTGCGATGGCACCGGCAATTAGGAAAATTTTGCCTAATACCTATCATGCTTTATGCAGTTGGCACATTATAGAAAATGCGAAAAAAAATTTGAGTCAACTGTACACACCAAGGTAAATATTTAGTTATTTTTACTTTCAATTGTTTTTTCGATTTGGATATTGATATGTACATGTTGAACTCATTTTTTTAGGTTTGATAAGCTATTTCATCATTTGGTATATGATGTGAGGACAGAGATGGAATTTGAGGTGGAATGGGAATACATGCTATCAACTTGTTTCTCACAATCTGAACATAGGTGGTTGTCGACTACTTATAATTTGAGAAGTCAATGGTCCGCTGCTTGGGTTAAAAATCATTTTACTGCAGGAATGAGGACTACTCAGCTAAGTGAATCTTTTAACTCAGTTGTGAAACGGTATGAATAAATTTCATTTTCAGTGATAGTTGAATAGTTATTTTCAGCGAGGCTATACTGTTTTGATCAGCGAGAGAGTTCTATATTTTTCAGCGATGTGTGTTTGCTTTATGTAGTTGAGAATTTGATTTTCACATCCCCATATTGTGTTGACATTTCACAGGTTCTTAAGGCCAGTTGATAACTATGTTGAGTTCTTTGCACATTTTGAAAGGGTTGTGGAGTCAAGGAGGGATAATGAACGGATGGAAGATTTTAAGGCAGATGATAGACAAGTTTCTGCCAGGTTTATTATGAATCCACTATTGAAATATATAGCTGAGAAGTATACACCAAATGTGTTCAATATTTTCAACAATGAGTATGATCTGTCATTTGGGTATGTGGTTGAGCTTCAACCAAATGCATTAATTTATCGTGTTTGCAAGAGAGAAGATGCAGATTCAAAGATGATTGGTGATCATGTCAATGTTAACATTGATGATGGTACAATTGGATGCAGTTGCAATATGTTTGAGAATATGGGGATTTTATGTTGTCATGCTCTGAGGGTGATGGATGTTCTGTCAGGAAGTGGAGCAAAAGTGTTTCATACTATTCCAGATAAATATATTTTGCAGCGGTGGTCAAGGAATGCAAAATGTGATATTAGTTATGTTGATGTTGGTGTTGGAAAAGAAACAAATGTGGTCAATGCAGCATCTAGATACCGGAAATTGTGTGGCTTGTTTTTGAAGTCAGCAATTGTGTTGTCACGAAATGAGGATGCTTGTGAATCGTTTATGTATGACTTTGAGACATTGATGAAAACAAAGTATGACAACATTGATATTAACAAAGAGTCGGGTAATTTCTAATCAAAGACATATTTATGTTTTTGCTTTTTTTGAAATTAGTGTTTCTCAATGTTTTTGTTTTTTTTTTTTGCAGAGATTGGAAGTACATCAGATTACTCAAATTTGCATTTAAGGGAAAGAGAAACGTGTAAAGGGCGGAAGAAATCGAACAAGAGAATGGTCTCTATTTCTGAAGCTGTTCGGAAAAGAAAGAGTTAGAACATCGTAAACGGATGCAGAAATGAAGATTTTTATTTTTTTAGAAATGACATGAAGTGTATTGATCATTAATATTGTATTGATCGACTTAGTTCAGTGCTAACTGATGCAATTCAACGATGATTACTTATATACGAAAGCGATGATCGTTATGCAATTCAGCGATGAAAGTTAGTTTTAATAAAAAAAATAACCGTGTAGTATTTAATAAGAAAATGTTACAATGTCTCAGAAAATCGCGTAAAGAATACAATTCAGCGATGGTTACCTATTGAAAAAAGCGATCGTCATAGTGCAATTCAGCGATGGAGATGAGTTAATAAAAAATAACAGTGTAGTAGTTAATAAAAATTTAACAATGTTTTCAGAATTCGCGTAACGTCTAGTAACGCGATTAATAAAAAATCACCGTCTAAGTAATTAATAAGAAATAACCGTCGAGATTTCACCGCGTAGTATTTAATGTCAATTTAACCGCCAATTTTCAATTTATCACTGTCGATACTTTCTCTAGGGCTTTTTCAGCGATTTAGCGATTCTCTGCGTCTACGGCGAACGGCGATTGTTTTTCTACGGCGAACGATGATACTTTACTTTTTGTTATCAAGAATGGCTGAAAAAGTGCATACTCAGGTCTGTTGCGTTCCATCTAGCATTTGTCTTTTAAATAATATCCTGAACGAGAGTGACGGAGATGGGAAGAAAGAGTTTATTCACGATACTTGCTTCAGTTGTCTGCTTATGTTCAAAATGTGCATGCTCAAGGTTGATCCTGTTATAACTTTGATTAATCAGTGGAGCATTCAGGAGGAATGCTTTATTATTGATAAAAACCGTCGATGGAGGTTTACAGATGAAGACATTCATAAAGTATATGGTTTGCCATGGGGAGTCGATAAATTTATAATAGATTTGAAGAATAATGAAATTGGTTATGATTTTGCTGATGAATTTTGTGAAAAGTATTCTCTTATTACGAATAAGAAGGAGCCTAATCGGATACCTGTTAAGGATCTTAGAGCTATTTTAGAGAATACGGAGAATACTGAAATTCCATTGGATGACTACTGGAGGATGTATGTTTTGTTTGCTCTGCAGAAAGTCTTTACTCCTAACTCAGGGAGGGTTGTAAACAAAAGGTATCTTCAGTTTCTTAGATCTCCGGAAGAAGCTTTAAGGTACAATTGGTGTCTTCATATTAGACAATTTCTTATCAAATCTCTGAATGAGTATAAGGCAAAATTGGATAAGGGAACCAGTGCTCAAGCACGCCCCTGTGGAGACCTGTTTTGCTTAATGGTAATTTTAATTTTGTGTTTTTTATGCAATTTATATTTGTTATGTGATATATATTGTTGATTATGGTCATTGTTTGTTGATTATGTATCTTGTTTGTTTTTGTTTTTTTCAGCACATGTTTTTTGATTTCTATGAGCGTGAAGAGCTTCATTTGGTTGGATTTACTTGTAAAAATGATCGATACTTGGAGATGGTTGATATCTGGAAGGTTTTTCCTAATGCAAAGTATCCAGATATTGACTTTAAGAAGAAATCGAGGGCTGCGAAAAGGACTGTGGAGGAAGATGACGATCGACTTAGCACTTTTGTTTCTGGTCTAAAGAAGAAAAGGAGGGGTGGGAAAGAAGTGGAAGATGAGCGTTTAAATTCTACTGCAAATGAACCAACTGCCAATCTTTCTAGGAGTGTGGATGGAGGAGGAGATGAGCAGTTAGGAGAAAATGTGGATTTGAATGCTAGTGGAAATGAAGAAGCTGCCAATCTTTCTAGCTTGCAGCCTATGTATTCACCTGTTGTCCATGAAGCTAATGCAAATGAGACAACTGATTCTGAACCAGTTGTTCATCTTTCTGATCACACAATGGACTCTATTGTGAACATTGCTTGCCAATATATGGATGCTGATGCTTCAGGCAATGTTGATCCTCTCATAGAAGCATCCAGAAATGATGTTGAACCTTCCCCACACCCCCCTTGTGATCAAGATGCAGGTGAACTGTTGATTAATGTGGGTCGACGTCGTGAAGGAGAACAGTCAAATAATCTTGATATAACTGCAAGCGAAGGAGAAATCTTGATGGGTATATTAGCAGGAGCAGGAAATGTTGTGATGAGTCAAGGGGGTCCGGAGGTGACAAGTTTGCTGGAAGGAGGTGATGTAGATGCTGGGAATGTAAAAGATAAAACTGAAGAGAGAGTTGCCCCGGACACTGAAAATTTACCTGAAAATGTACCGAAGGTAGTTTTATAAATTTTATACTTCATAATATTTTTTGAAGGTAATTTCTGACATTCTTTTTTCTTTTTTGCTTTTTCTGTGTTGTTTATTTTTATTGCAGAGATCTTTATTTCGATTCCGAATCCCTTTCAGTTTCGATTCCTTGAATGTATGTACAGTGACAAAATGTTTGCTATAGGGGTTACTGTAACAAAGTGTTTTGATATATTTTTCTTGTGTGATTTTTAGTTAGCACATGATGGGGCTAAGAAAGATGTAGCACATGATGGGGCTGAGAAAGATGCAGCACATGATGTGGCTGAGAATGCAGAGGTACTGTAATAGTTTTCAACGATGGTTTCTGTGTTTTTCAGCGATGATATTTACCACATTTCAGCGATTTGGATATGGTGATTGATATATTTTCTTGTGTGACTTTAGTTTTTAATAGTTTTTAGCTATATCAATTGTGATGTAACAAAATGTTTTGATATATTTTCCTTGTGTGATTTTTTAGTTAGCACATGATGGGGCTAAGAAAGATGTAGGACATGATGGGGCTGATAAAGATGCAGCACATGATGTGGCTGAGAATCCAGAGGTACTTTAATAGTTTTCAGGGATGGTTTCTGTGTTTTTCAGCGATGATATTTACCACATTTCAGCGATTTGCATATGGTGATTGATATATTTTCTTGTGTGACTTTAGGTTTTAATAGTTTTTAGCTATATCAATTGTGATGTAAATAGAGGTATTTTCTCTAAATTACTCTAGTATGTGTATAGATGCATGGAAAAGATATGCCAACCTTTTCTTTGGGCTTATCCGAGAATGAGAATGTTGTAACAGATGAGAATCCAGAGGTATGTCAATAGTTTTCAGCGATGATTTATATGTTTTTCAGCGATAACACTTTTCATATTTCAGCGATGATTGATATATCATCTGTAATTTTCAGGAACAAGCTAAGACAGTTGATAGAGCTAAGACAATTGAGAAATTGAAGGAGAAGTATATGCCTCCTAGAGTGATGATGATTGATCTCCAGCCTATTGAAAAATGCAACAAGTTTACATTCATGGAGATGAATTATACCCGATTTAAAGAATATCCAGAATTTCAGGCGTCATATACCTGTACTCCAGAAGAGTTGAATGTGGCTGTTTGGGCTATCATTACAAATATTCTAGGAAAGGTTGAAGCGAAGAACACGATTGTTTATGATGATAAATAAATGAACTTGTCCAAGCTTGACATTGAAACACTGAGGGTTGATAGTGATATTGCGGATATTGTTATAAACTGTTACGCGAAAGTGATCAACCGTCGTGAATTCGAAAGAGCCAATGGGAAACCAATGCTGAAATATTGTTTTTCATCATTATTTGCTGTGAGTCTGATATATATATACATACATATATATATATATATTTAACTTCTTTTTGATGCATGATATGTTGTATCTTTTGAAACAGACATTTGCAGAGGCAGAGGTGGATGCAGATTTACCATTAAAAGATGGTGCAGAACTTGTTGATACATTCGTGAAAGATTTCAAGTTTTTTTCCTGAAGAAATGATTGATGTGGTGTTGAATGCAGAGAGTGTAATATACATTTTTGTTTTGATAATTTTGTTTATATTGTTGATCATTTTTAGATTCTAATTATATGTTTTCTCAATGTTCCAGTTCTTCTTCGCATATTGTCGACAAAACCATTGGGTTGCTTTTTCTGTTGATATGAGAAAGAGAAGAATTTTTTACTTCAACAGCAAGAATGTTGAAGGCGGGTGGACAGCTGATTATAATGTTTTGAATAGGATATGGTATAACTTGAGGATGCTGGGAAATACACTGATGAAATCTGAAAAATGGTTTGCATCATATCGTATGCTTTTCTCACCGTTTGCAGAGCAGAAAGATGAGCACAGCTGCGGTGTTTTTGTCATGTCATATATGGATTATTGGGAAGGATTAATTATGGATGACGTTGGCAGAAATGAAGAACAAAAGGTATAATCTGGCAAAAAGAGCCAAGGTCTGCGCTGAAATATTGATGTCAGATGTCAATCAAAAGAAAGATTTTGTGCTAGCAGAAGTGAGTAGAGAGATGCAGTTGGTTGCCCAGCATAGTCAGTCATTTGAGGTAAAGAAACCAGCACCACCTAAGCCAAAAAAGGGTCGGAAAAAGAAACAATGATGATATGAAGTGTTTTTGATGAATGAATGAACTTTTTTTTTATGCGATGGATGACATCGCTTAAATGTAAATGTAATTTTTTCGTTGCTGAAATGTACATTGTTTCATCTCTTAAATGTCTATTGTTTAATCGGTTATATATATTGCACTTTTTGTGATCGCTTAAATGTACATCTCTTTATTCTTACATGGGCATTGTAAATTATGGAGTATTATTCTCAATTTGGCTTATTTGGAGCGATTCGGTCAGGTTGGGATAGCTGAAAAAGGAACTGATGTGGATCCTGAACATGCTGAGCACATCAGACTTCTAAGGGAAAAAGTGCTACATGAGATAACGCGTAAGAACTGGCCAGTGCTGAGAAAGAATGCAAGACAGTACAGATTGATGAACAAGGCTGAGGCAGAGGAGTATCTGAAATATGATCTGGCACAAGATATGTCTTATTTAAAAGAAGCACTGGAAAGAGACATGGTGTCCGCCATGATGGAGCGTTACAGAACTTCTTATCTCGAACTCCTCATGGAAATGGATCAGAAGGCCCTGGATTATTGTAACACAGGAAATAAAAAGAAGATCATGCATTATGATTACAAATTCAGAAGTCTAATCTGCAAACGTATAAAAGGAGCATGGGAACTGATGCTGGTGAGCATCACCAATCCACAATTTGTGAGAGATTACTTGAGGTTTGTACATAAACAGTTTGGCCAAAAGTAGAAGAAAACAGTTTGTGAAAACGTTTGTAGATGTGATTATCAATTTTTCAGCGATGGTTATTCAGCATTTTAAGCGATGGTTATTTATTCTTTTCAGCGATGTATATGTATTCTTTTCAGCGATGTGTATATAGCATTTTTCAGCGATTTGTATATGAGCATTTTATGCGATTTTATGTATGTTTCTGAGTTCTGAGTTGTGTTGTGATATGTTTCTCTTTTTATGAGTTTTCTGAAATTTCATATTTATACATTCATTTAAGTGAGTTCTGAGTTATGTTTGTACATGTGATTATCAGCGATGTCAAGAGCAATTTTTCAGCGATGTGTCCATGGCATTTTAAGCGATGGTTTTATATGTTTTTCAGCGACAGAGAGCAAGCATTTTAAGCGATGGTGATAGATCGTCGTTTTTGATTTTGTATGTATGTTTCTGAGTTCTGAGTTATGTTGAGCGATGGACATCAAGCATTTTGTGATATGTTTTCTCTTTTTTTGAGTTTTCTGAAAATTTCATATTTATACATTCATTTAAGCGACAAAATGTTTGTACATGTGAATATAGCATTTTAAGCGATGGTTCTATATTGTTTTCAGCGATGGTTGTTAAGTATTTTAAGCGATGGGTCTATGTTGTTTTCAGCGATGGCAGGAAATATATTTCATTTTTATGGAGTGGCCTAAATGAAATGGGCCTAAATAAAATTAAATGGGCCTCGGAAAATTTTTTAAACTGTGAGCCTTATAAAAGGAATCACATTCATTTCTCGAATCTTCATTTTTAAACCGTTTCTCAAAACCCTAATTTCTCAAAAATGTCGTCCAAAAGAAGATACACGGAAGAGAGTTCCAGTCGCACATCCGACTTGTTGACACAATGCTGGGAGATGTTCGGGAATTATCTGAAGGATACACATCCGACGTGTGACAATGCGCGCGGACTGAATGATTTAATAGAAAAAATGTTAAACGCTGGGTATGTGCCGACGAAGCATCGGGATATTCTTATTGAAACACAGGTATTTCTTATTGAAATTACAACTGAGTATGCTTAGGAACCTTTTGATTAATGGTTTAAATTGTTTTATGGTTTTAATGTTTAGAATGGTTTTTGGTTGGAATTTTTTTGAACTGATTTATGGTTTTTAATGCTTTTTTGAACTGATTATAGTTGTTCTAGGGTTACGAAATGTTTCAGTGTTTATGTTTGAACTGTTTGAACTGATTATGGTTGTTCTAGGGTTATGAGTTGTTTAAGTGTTTTATGGTTGTTTTAGTTATTAATTGTTTTTTACTGATTATTGTTGTTTTAATGATTTGTTTTGAACTGATTATGGTTGTTTTTTAGTGATATGAATTGTTTTTGTACTGATTATGGTTGTTTTAGTGATTTGTTTTGAACTGATTATGTTTGTTTTTGTACTGATTATGGTTGTTTCAAAAAATTATTTCAGTGCTACGAATTGCTTTGTATCTTATATTTACATCTTATATGTTAATAAGCTATCTTTCTTATATGTTGAAACACAGGAATTTCTGTTGAAAATTATAACTGAGTATCATGATATTGAGGCTGCTGAAAGATCATATAACATCATGTATCCCCACTTCGAAGCTCTGGAAATTCATATTGGTGTCCTCCAAAATGAAGGCACATCTAATGGTGGTGATGTGAACAGACGTTCATTTGATCCCACACCGCTGCGTGAAATGTCGAAGCATTATCGCAGCGTTAAAATCTCATTTGCAAAGACTCCAGGGCAGTTGATTGAACGGAAAAAGGCTTTTATAAATATGTGGGAAGATCTGCTTCATAGGCTTAGGGCGATGCATCAAGCCATCTTTGAGCCTTCTCAGGAGTCTCCTCCCCCTGGCGATGTTTAATATGTTTCGAATGGTTTTTTTAAAACTGATTTGGTGATGTGTTTATAACTTTGAATGGTGGTTTTGTGACTTGTTTTACTGACTTTTTGAATGGTTTTTGTGATGTTTTGAGACTTTGAATGGTTGTGTTGAATGTTTCGAACTGATTGAATAGTTTTATGACTTGAATGGTTTTAGTGTTGAATGTTATTGAATGAAATTTTTTGCTTGGAATGAAATGTTATTGAATGAAATGATTTATGAATTGTTTCAGTGATTATGGTTTTATGATGTATCGCTGAAAAGTATAGAGTGACCTCGCTTAAAGGAATAGATTTTCATCGCTGAAAAGTTATAACATATCTGCAAAGTGTATTAGTATCTTGAAGAATACAGTTGTACTTCATCGAGAGTGTAGCATTATTTTCAAGTCATCGCTGAAAATAATGCTACACTCTCGCTGAAATGAACCACATTCCATCGCTGAAAAGAATGACGTTGTATCGCTGAAAATAATGATACAAATTAATATATTTTGTGTCAGTAATATGTTTTAATTAGGAATTAATAATTTCGTTAAAAATAAAAACATATGATGTATCGTTGAAAAGTACATCGTGAACTCGCTTAAATAGTTTGTTAGTCATCGCTGAAAAGACTACGTATTCATCGTTGAAAAGATATAACATCTCTGCAAAGTGTATTAGTATTTTCACAAGTCATCGCTGAAAATAATGGCACATTCTCGCTGAAATGAACTACATTATATCGCTGAAAAGAATAACTATGTATACTCTGAAAATAATGATACAAATTAATATAATTCGTGTCAGTAATATGTTGTAATTAGGAATTAATGATTTCGTTAAAAATAAAAACATATGATATATCGCTGAAAAGTACATAGTGAACTCGCTTAAAGAGTATATCATTCATCGCTGAAAAGAGTACGTATACATCGCTGAAAAGATATAATATCTCTGCAAAGTGTAGTATCTCGACGAAAACAATTGCACTTCATCGAGAGTGTACCATTATTTTTCAAAAGTCATCGCTGAAAATAATGACGCACTCTCGCTGAAATGAAAGGATATCCATCGCTGAAAAGAATAATGTTGTATCGCTGAAAATAATGATACAAATTAATATAATTTGTGTCAGTAATATGTTGTAATTAGGAATTAATAATTTCGTTAAAAATAAAAACATATGATGCATCCTGCATTCTGTTACATTCTCGCTGAAATGAATAACATTCCCTCGCTGAAAAGAATAAATTTGTATCGCTGAAAATAATGGTACACTCTCGATGAAATGAAGCATAGTGATGTATCGCTGAAAAGAATAATGTTTTAATTAGGAATTAATAATTTCGTTAAAAATAAAAACATATGATGTATCGCTGAAAAGAAAATAATTTGTGTAACATGTTTTAGTGATTTTTAGTGAATTTTTCTGTTGTAAGATATTTTAGGATACAAATCCGTTTAAGATATGCAGTAAATCCGTTAAAGATACGTACTAATCCGTTAATTTCGTAATTAATAAAACCGTTCCATATTTTAATTGGACAACTTTACCCTTTTGCATTTACAACCCTTGGATTTTAATTGGACGATCAAGATTTTCGCCTTGATGTGCTGCGGATTTGTTCAATCGCACCATAACCGGACCCGAATAGCGACACCTTATTGAATGTAAGAAACATTCAAGAACGGATGTAGTACTTGAAAAAAAAATAGTCGAGTTCGATCTTGTTAGATTCATCTAATCGTATAGTTTTAGAATATATATTTCACATAATTTTTACTTATATATATTTTGAGATATGATCAATTTAAAATGTACATTAGATTGTGTGCAGAAATCAAACAAGACATCTTAAATGGAACGGAGGGAGTAATAAACTATCGAGCTCAAGTCTAGATTCATGAGAATAGATGTGATCGAGTACACCTCGAATATCAAGTCGAATGGAGTGCCCGCTAGTTTTTTTTTTTCAAGTTTGAGTTTTAAACTTTTTTTTTTTACAATTTTGAGTTTTTTAGTTTTATTAAATTTTTTTATTTAAATTTTCATTTTTTGTTTATTTATTGTAATCTCTATCCATAGAAAATAAACGATTTCGAGGAGGAAGTCCATTCTTAAGGAGAGTTGACTGTAATACTCGAGATGCAACTTCGAGGACGAAATTAAAAACTCCCTCCATTTTTAAAAATTGTGACATTTAAGTATTTCACACAGTCCAATACACATTTTTAACGTTTAATATCTCAAATTATGTAAAAGTAAAAATTATAAAAATTAGATATTCTAAAACTACGCAATTCATGAATCCAACAAGATCTGAATATGTTTTATCTTATATAATCGTGTTAAAAGTTAAATCAAACTATTATGTAATCTCAATGAATAGTAAAAAACTATTATTACAAGTGTTTCAATTTTAAGGAAACAGAGGGAGTATTAAGGAAGGTAAACGGTAATACCCAATATTATTGCATTCATTAATTGAAACTTTATTGATTAATGATGGTATTAATCATCATAATAACAATAATGATGAGTGAATATACAAATATATCAGTCTGTATTGGCAATTAATTTGTCTGTACATGCTAAATGATGTTCACGCTATGAAAAATGAAGTTAGCTTCATGAAAAATGATGTTAGCTTCATGAAAAATGATGTTGCTTATTTTATAGTATTCATCATTTTTTCATGTGCACACATCATTTCACACAGTCATCATTTTTCATTGCTCTAACATTATTTTCTATGCGTATCCATCATTCTATTTTTGTCCGTATGTATTATTGACAGCACACAAGGTTTCTCATCTCTAATTCAAGCTTAGAAGGTAAAAACATCATCCCTACTCTTTCCCCGTTTCAAGCTTAGAAGGTAAAAACATTATGAATGTTTATTTTTTCTTCCAAAACGCAGCCACCTAGAAGGAGTTATGGCGTCAAGGCAATTGCCCTTCAAACAAAGCCAGCGAGTTTGTGTTTTCCAACACGAAGCTGGTAGGCCAACATACCCTTTACCAGGTGTAACGTCGAATTGTGCTTTTGTTTGAATCGAAATCAAAATTAGGACTTTTACAATGCCCGACTGATTTATTAATCTAAAAAAGATCCTTGCTTTTTAGTTAGTTCCTTCACGAATTTGAATTTGTGTTCTTCTAGAAAATTGTTCATATACATGTTAAGAAGCTCCTTGCAAAATTTAAAATTTTTGGCCAAGCAACTAATTACCAGGTTTTCAATCTCTAAAATGTGTTTTCCGAGCCACGAATTGACAGATTTACTCATTTGCAAACATTATCGTTTTTCTTCAGTTCCATCATGAATTTGAATTAGTGTTATTGTAGAAAACTATTTATATATGTGTTAGGAAACTCCCTGAAAAATTTCAAAATATTTGGCCAGTAACGAATTACCAGTAATTTTACTTTTAAAATGTATTTATATGTCGTGGATTATTTCTATATATTGTGTCAGTTGAACCCTTAAGTGTGCCTATCTCGAGCATTATTTAACCTTAGGGTTCCGCATTAAAGTTGTTTGTTTTCTAATGTAGGATCTAAGATTTAAATTTCAGAATTTTTGTTATGATAGTTATGTAATTGAATTTTTCATTTTGACGCATTGCTGTTGTCGATGAACTGTTATGAAAACTCGTCTTTTTTTTTTTCTTTAGTTATATCAAGATTTGGTTATGATAACCTTATGACATAGATCATTTATTATACAAGTAAATTATTTTACGTATATTGACACGAAGATAGCGTATTGCGGTGTATTTTCTGATAAAATTTATTCCTAAAAAATGTAATTAGATATGGATGTGTGCAATCTGTTAAAAAAAAAAAAACATTGTGCACTAGATTTCGGGTAGGTTTGCCTATATTTAGGCTCCGGAGAGTGAGTGCACTAGGTGGAGTCATGCGTGGCTCCCTCTCTATAACGCCCCAAAAAAATTATTTAAATTAAGTGAAACAAGCTACTCATAAAAACAAGACATATTTCTTATTGGTAAACAGTCTATAAGAAATCCAAAATTAAGCATGTTTTCCTTGAAGTAATTCTAGAATGGATTACCTCCTAGAAAGTCTCACGGGGTGTGTGCCAGTGAGGCTAAAGCGTACTGAAAACATCATGTCCGAGCTCGTATTGGTTTGTGGGATCAGCCTTCATATCCGAGCCGGCAACATCTAGAGTAACATCATGTCTTTCTGTTGTGCGGAAAATGAGGGTGTTACACCCTCTCCTTATGTTGAATTATTATGATTGTGCCTATATCCTAAATAATACTCCCTCTGTCCTAACTCAAATGTCTTACTTTCTATTTTTGGATTTCCCGTCTTTTTTCTATAAATAGAAATAATTTTCCCTTCTACCAACTATGCGGCCACATCATATACTCACAAATCAACTTCACCTTAATTCTCGTGTCCAACAGTAATAGGAAAATATAAATGGGACGGAGGGAGTACTTGTAAATGTTATTTATGGGTGTCGGGTGCGTTTCGATAAAGGCTAGTGTTGGCATTTTGAGGGATGAACTTTTTTTTAAAAAAAAAAATCCTAATTACGATTTGAGGAGAGGAGCGGCCAAGCATGGCTCCACCCTAGTGCACTTGCTCTTCGGAGCCCAAATATGGGCATACCTACCCAAAATCTAGTGCATAATGGCCTTTAAAAAAAAAAGATAAATTATACACATCCATATCTAATTGCATTCTCCATGAATAAGTTTTATCACACTACAATACGCCATCTTCATGCCAAGATACATAAGGTAATTTTCTTGTATCATAAATAATCTCATAAGGTTATCATAACCAAATCTTTAAAAAAAAAAACAAAAAAAAACAAAAGATTTCATAACAATTTATTGCCATAAGGGATGCATGAAAACTAAAAATTCCATTAAATAAATACCAAACCAAAAATTCTGAAATTTAAACTTTAGATCCTACATTAGAAAAGGAACAACTTTCATGCAGAACCATAATGTTAAATCATGCTCGAGATAGACGCAATCAAGGGTTTAACATACACAATAGAAATAATCCGCAACACAGAAACACATTCTAAAAGTAAAATTGGTAATTCGTAACTTGGCCAAATATTCTGAAATTTTGCAAGGAGCTTCCTAACACATATATAAACAATTTTCTAGAAGAAAACTAATTCAAATTCGCGATGAAACTAACCAAAAAATGATAATCTTTGCACATGAATAAATTTGTCAATTCGCAGCTCAGAAAATACATTTTAAAGATCGTAAACCTGGTAATTAATTGCTTGGCCAAAAATTCTAAACTTTTGGAGGGAGCTTCTTAGCACATGTGCAGCTTTCTAGAAGAACACAAATTCAAATTCACGACAGAACTAACCAAAAAGCAATGATCTTTCTAGATTAATAAATCTGTCAGAAATTGTAAAAATCATAATTTCGATTTCTACAACTCAAACAAAAGCACAATTCGACCCCTAAACATGGTAAGTGGTGTGTTGGCTTACCTTACACCAGATTAGGGTTGGAAAACTGTAACACCCTGGTTTTGGTCACCCAGGTCGGGACGCTACCGCCACACCCTAAACAAGACACGATCGAATCGAGCTCATTTAAAAGAATGCTAATACTTAAGTTGCTTCAATTTTAAAATTCTTAAAAATAATTTAAACGATGCCCGAATTTAAAATAAGTCCGAAGTCATCAAGCATAATATAAAGCAGTGCGGAAGATAAAATATGGCCAAAACACGCGACCAAAGCACAGTCTAAAGTTCAATGCGAAATTTTAAAAATTTAAATGCGACAAGTCTTGAAACAAGATTTCCCATCCCTCCGTGCAATGCTTACTCTTCAAAATCTGAAAAAAATTGAGACAACAACAAATCAGTACCGTTGGTACTGCATAAGTTAATACACAACACAACAAATTTAATAAGTTTTAGAAGCGTATTAAAAATAAGATTTTTATTTTAAGAAGATGGATATTTAAGTATAAGGAATTAATTAAAATCTTACACATGCCGGAAGTTCATTACCATTGTTCATTATGATCGAGGACACTCCATAATATGTCATAGGGACGAACCCTTAGGACCAAACCTTTGGGACTAAAACCCACAAGGAATTAAACGTATCCTAGGGACGAACCCTTGGGATTAACCTCTGGGACTCGTACCCATGAGTTAAGTGCATGCAGCGGACCCTATACAAACACACTCCGGAGCCCTAGATAATCATACGGATACATTTAGGAGTATAGACTCATACATCACTATCACATAATCATAATGTCGTTTTGGCTACAAGAGGGGGCAACATATCACGCCAAGTGCGCATACCCTCAGGAAATAATAAACATCCCCCTCGATCATAAATCACAAAGTTTCAAAACTTTATAATTTAGTAAAAATGAGTTTTCGACACGGACTCACAGATCCGCCAAAATTCATATTTTTCCCAAACAAAACAATTTCTGCCACAGTTTACGCCAAACCGAATTAAAAATCCAGTTGATACCCAATGGTTACGAAATTCACCCAGTATATAGACTCAAAAATTCTGTCGGGAAAGGACTCAAAAATCCACATTTCCACATAACATAAAAATTGCAATTTAGAGCATGATTTTCTAAAATGAGCAGTAACCATTTTCGCGTTTGAAAACATAGTAAATAATTTTTAAAAATTCTGAAAAATTTACAGTGGTTAGTAATCGTCAAAATAAACATTTTTCATAGAAATAG
This sequence comes from Hygrophila difformis, assembly GCA_030278955.1. Lineage (NCBI taxonomy): Eukaryota > Viridiplantae > Streptophyta > Magnoliopsida > Lamiales > Acanthaceae > Hygrophila > Hygrophila difformis. The sequence continues at coordinate 54,848 of JAOANR010000012.1, forward strand.
CCATTATAGATTTCAGACGACTTCTAGGCCGAACGGGACGATTTCAGAAAACCCTAGTCTTAAGACATTAAACCTTCAGTGAATTTCAGCAACAGGTGGAAATAAAATCATAACTTTCACAAAACACTTCCAAAAATCATAGATTTCGATAGGGACATACTAGACACACATATGAAAAACTTTCACTTACATTGGAACAATAGAAAACGATTATAAGATGGTCAAAAACGCGCTGCAAGATCAGGCTCTACAATTTATGGTTCTGACAGCAACTTACTTCGAAAAACCAGATCGAATTTGATGAGGCAAACGACCTTCAAAATTTGTGAAAGACATCTTCTTTAAATAGTTAGAAACAAATTTCATTGAAGAAAGATTTCGCAAAAATGGGTGGATCTAGGTCAAAAACGAGACATAACAGAAACACAAAACTGGAAACGAGTTGATGACAGATTTGACATACGATGGAAATGAATCTAGATCTTGATTTCTACTCAACGAAAACATCTAAAACTTGGTGTGTATGGAATTAACTTACTTGTGGATTGATGGAAGTCGAAATCCTTCACCTAGGAACATCTAAAAATCGTCCTGAAATAGCCTCAAGATTAACAATCCCCCGAATGAACCTATTTTTTGATCGAAAGACCAAGATCCTTAGTTTTCAAGGCCAAAACTCGAATAAAAAACTAAAATAACGACTAAAGAACCTCCTTACCTAAATGATGAATGAATTGGATGTGAAAAATTCATCCAAAATCCTCTGGAACCCGAAGAACAACCCTCAACTCACCAACACTCAACAATGTCTCAGAATTTTCGTATTAGGGGATGAGGGGTGGTTTGGTGGTTGATTCTGAATAAGTACAAGAATGTTAAGCTTCCCAAAGGCTGCTATAATGTCCCTAGTGAAGGTAAGAACGAATTGCACCAGTCAAAGCTCGAAATTAAGCATCACCAACCCCCTATTAATCCACTCCTTCCACCATGGTTCAATTATTAAATCTTGGTTCTTGCACTCTCATTATTCCAACTTGTAGGGGTTTAATCCATCCAAAATCCGCCCAATAGGGTCCTAATACATCCACCAAGGTTTGAGGAATGAGTTTGGGTCGATTCATAGTGTCTCAGCCCGCAGGTGTGCCCAGGTGGGCGCCGATTGGCCTTGGTGGCGCCCAAAAATTGCTTCTGGGCGCCACCCTTCTTTCTTTTCTTTTTTTTTTTTGTTAAAAAATTAATATCTATTCTGATTTATTCTAAAATTAAAATATGGGAATTTTCCGGGTTCGATAGAATATTTCGGTAAACCTATTTCGAGCCGCGATCGTCCGCAAATAATTAATTCCGCTCTCTCTCGGAATTATTTCGGTTTTAGTGACTAAATCCAATTCTTTGATTTTTTGGATTTAATTTCTCGATGTCGATTTCTCACGTATTGCAGTTTACCCTCCTTAAAAATCAACTACGTCCTCGAAGTTGGGTCGCACTCAGAAAGGTATTAGCAATGTAGGCAAGTGATTGCACACATAGAAATATTGAGGCTCAAAAATTCAAATTCTAACCTCGATGCGTGACGACTCTCTGCAGAGTATCACAAAAACACAAACTCGCTGGCTTGGTTTGAAGGGAAAATCGCCTTGACGCCCTAACTCCGTCGAGGTGGTTGCGCCTTTCGTTAAAACCTTTGGAAGGTTAGGAATTTCCTTCCAACCACTCAACAAGAAACAGGAAAAGAGTAGGGATTATGTTTTACCTTCTAAGCTTGAACCTTGATACGCCGGCTGCCTCCACGAAGAATGCTCTAGGTTTCCTTTTTTTATATGGAAAGTTCCATTTTGGAAGAGAAAATACGCAGTCTGGTTTTGAAGTTGTGATGGATGATATTATGAGGATTTTGGATGATTAATCAGTACCTACGTGGAAACCTAAGGCATAATTACTGCATAACCCTTAAAATTTTTTTAAAAAAAAGATGAAGCATATTTAGTAGGGGCAATACAGTCTACACATGCCAAAAAGTATTCAGGATTTATTACATAGATTATTATTAAGATTAAGATGATTAATATTATCATTAATCAACTAGTAAGTAATCCACTCGACGGGCATAATTATATATTTTATATAACATATATACTTATATTATATAAAATAGTAATAAATTATATTTTGAGTCATGAAAATGTGTAACGATTTTATATATATTCGAAAGAGGATGTATGTGATAATATAATTTAATTATTTTTAAAATTAACAAAGAAATCATATTATATCGTCTTCTTTAGCTTCTGTGGCTTATCCGATACAACCTAGCAGATTCATAAAAACAATTACTCAAAAAATGTTGTTTTTCTAAAATTGAAATTCAACTTAAAATAAAACAAAATTTAAATATAAGTATTAAGCATAATATGAAAAATTCCCTCCCGATTTACTGAAAATTTCATTGCTGAAATCTCATTGGTAGGGGCTAGCTAGTATAACACTATCTTCAAAAATGTCTAAATTTGAAATGGTGCAGTTCATATTTGTATATGTACTCTAAAAAAATTGTCGCTATAGAACTACCATTAAAGTTTATAAGAATATCATGCGGAAATATCACATCTGATTGTACACCTTCAAAATGAATATCGGCTTTACTATCACCAACATCAAGTATCCATTTTGTAAATTCTCTGTCATATATAAATTTCATTGTAAATAAAATTAATTGTGATATCTTGAGTTAATAATTCTTAATTTCATATTAATAATTTGAGCAACATCTTGTTAGTGACACAAATATTACAACATAATTGTTCATGGCTAAAAACTAGTTGTAGAAGATAAAGTCCAACATTCTTTAATGATTGACATTGACCTTTGTTTATAATAATAGCAAAAAAAAATTGCAAGTTAAAATTTTCTCATCTGAAATCGAATGGGAATTTGTTTAGATCATATAGGCTCATAATCATTCTACCAATCAATAACTTTTTTACTTTCATGGTTTCCCGAAAATTAGTTTAACCTCAATTATATGGTTCTGCATATTACTCCCTCTGTCCCACTAATTCTGTCTCACTTTCCTTTTTGGTACGTCCCATTACAATTGTCACATTTCCTTTTTAGGAAATAATTAAATACTCAATTACCAAACTTACCCCCATCACATCACATCAATAAATAAATATATTAAAATTTCAATCCACTATCATTAATAAATTCAACTCACAACCATCACATCATACATAAATAAATCAATAAAAAATTCAAATTCATTACAATCACATCATATAAATTATTAATTTACCCTTACTTTAAACAATAATATACCCCTACATTAAATTTAACCATCTTCACATAAAAAACCGTGTCCAAAAGAAATGGGACGTTATAAACGGGACGGAGGGAGTAGTATTTATCAACCTACTTCCATTGCATAATTTATTTGAAGGACCTATATTCCTAAGAAGCATGACTATGCAACCATCATTCAACTATACTTCATATTCGGTATTCCAGAACAATTGTTCGTGTTTAGAAATTCCAGTGAAAATAATTCATTGTCATTATTTATACTTTAATCATCTTGACAAATATTGTTAGAACCGATATATATACATTTTCTTTCGCAGATATACATTCCATGATCTAATGATTGATCGTATCAACAATCTCATTGGTAAGGATTAGTATAGCACTATCTTTAAAAATATAAGGATTTGAAGTGGTGCAGTTTATATTTGTATAAGCGCCGCTATAAGATCTCCCATAGAGTTTATAAAATTATCATCTGTAAATGTTACATCTAATTGTACATCTTCGAGATCAATACTAACTTTACCAATTATCATCACCTATATGAAGTATTCGTTATGCAAATTTCTGTCATATACAATTTTCATTGTAAATAACATTTCTTGTAGATCTTGAGTTAATTCATCTTAATTACATATTCCTACTTTGAGTCCCCTCTTTTCAGAGACACGAGATATTGCAACATATCACTGACACGAATAAAAATTGATTTTTTAAGATAGAGTCCAATCTTCTTTAAATATTGGCAATGACTAATAGTTATAATAAAACAAAATGCGAGTGGAAATTTTTTTCATCTGAAATGGATGGGGAATTTATTACTTCCTCCGTTCCTAAATAAATGCAACATATCCACATTTCACGCAATCCAATGCACATTTTTAATCCGTAATAACTCAAATTCCATACAAGTAAAAATTATGCAAATTTGATATTCTAAATCTATGAGATTAGACGAATCCAACAAGATCTCACTTGACTATATTTTATCTTATATAATTGTATTAAAAAATCGAGTTGAAACTTTTGAACCTTAGCTTCACTAACACGAGCTTTTCTAAAATATCCCAAGTTAAATTTATTAAAAGAAAAGAGTTAAGATTTATGGGAAAGGGGTTTAAGGATATATTTCACTTTTTATTACTCATGTGGGGTACTCTGATTTCAAACAGCGCTGCATCCTCCCTGGCATGAAACTTTTGACAACTTTCACGGTGCAGCCGGGATAGACAGTTCAATCTTGACCTTCAGTCTGTCACACTGAAGATCCCCAGCATTTGGCATCATGAAACTTATCATAGTTTCATGTCATAAAGATCCTTGCCCTGAAACACACTCCCACTGTATGAGTATTTTCTGAAAAATCATAATCCTGGGTTCCAATTTTATTCAGTGAAACCAATTTATGAAGATGGAGTTGGGATTAGGGATATATTATAGGTTGTCACGTTTTTATTGCTCGTGTTAAGAAACTGTGCTCCCGAGAGCGCACGGTGTCAAAAGTTGCAGTAATTTATAGTAAGACCGGATCGTTCTCTGGAGGATGTGCGATAGAAGCAGGGCCCACGTCGTTTACTAAGATTTTCCACTCGGTTACTCGATTCAAGTTTTGCAATGGTTTTTAACAACTACTTGACAATAATTTAAAACAAATCGTGGAAGCAGTAAAATTATTCTACAGAGCATGATAAATTATATCTAGAAAGCGATTAAATTTAGTTTAAGAAAGCGAATTAAAATGTGACAGAAGGGACATGGAGAAAATAATAAAGATTGGACAAGATTCAGATGAAACTCAATTAAACTTCCATTTTTATACACAGATCTTTGTTTGGGATAATTCATCAGTTAGCTAACTCTCATGCTTTCTGCACTATGTTCCCTTTAACGGACAGGTACTTGCAGTGAGAATTTACATGCTCTTAAGACCTCAACTTCTAAGATGCCACAGATTAATAACTCCCCTTTGCAATGCCTTGCAAGAGTGTGTTATTCATATGTGGTGGACAAGCAACACCTAACATATCATTAGTTGATATGCCAAGTACTCCTATCGTCCCCCTTGTCACACCCAAAGTCCAAATCTAACCCCGAACTAATCCATAACTCTTAAACCTTAGAACCGACAGATACATCTCTGCTTCCGAGTGACCTCTATGAAAGCATTTTAAAGAAAGCGGTAAAGAAAGCAGTAAAGAAAGCATTTAAAAACCTATCGCTCGGAAGTCTTAAAAGATCGTCACAATCCGTTAGCATAAAAGAGCCCCTGGTTTTGGTGACTAGATGCAGATTTAGAACTTCCCAAATATCAGTAAGCCACAGGGCTTATAACATTCGGTTAGTTATGAGATACAAACATGAGTGGAACAGACCTATGAAGGTATATTCCGAATGCACTCACTCAAGACTCAATTTTAGGCTTTGGTGAGAGAAGATAATAGTTGAAAGAATACTCAACCTTACCTTAGAAATTAACCAGGGCCTATATGTTGTTCCTCTAATATTAGTTATCACATCTTATCCGAATCCAAGTGGACACTGATTTGATGCAATACTTAATACAAGATTTTCAACACACAGCAATTTTGAGAAGTAAATAGATATTTGAAAATCATTCCCTAAACAGGTACTAAACTCTCAATCAAACACAGATCCTTTCAGTCTAGGTGAGACCTAATCGCTGACTCTGCTTCTAAGTTCTCAAAATCAACCCCCAGTAGAAGATGAATTAGTCATAACTGTTGAATTTATCCCTTACTCAGATCCGGATTTTATAAAGGAATTTTTGTTGGAAATTTATTGTGCAACATCTGATTTAAATCAAGACTTCTATGTCCAAGGAGAAGGATCTCCAAAATATCAAGGACCACAATATCTACATAATAATATCATGCATACATGTACATGAGAAGTAAAATAAATTACCCCAAAATATATGGTGGAGTTAGACACAATTCGATACACAAAGATGAATTAGCCAGAGACAGGAAGAATTTGGCTAAAAAGAATGGCAGGAATAATTGGGGTTATTCGGACGGCAAACATCTGCTATCCGGGCCCCAAGTATTCCAGATGGAAATGATTTTTTAGACAATAAAATGCCTTTAATGACAGTTGCCGCCGTCACCTCAGACTTCACTGTCTGTGAAATTGGATGAAAACCCACATGTTCTATTATTGTAATAATTATTAGACGACGTTGGCATATATCATCTATTATTACTACAATGCTAGATTCAGGTTTGAAATTAAGATAAAGAGAAGAAAACTGTATCTGATTAGGAGTTGGCTGAGTGACTAATCGTTATCCCCGTGAAGGGACCTTTTCACTGTAGCTTCCACCAACCACTAATCAGACCATGCAAAATAACGAGTAATAATTGATACACAGAAGACGAGCTAATCGTTATCCCGGTGAAGGGACCTTTTCGCCAACATTGATCTGTGATATTTCTTATTACCCATTCATACACACAATGAAAGGGAAAACAGACAAGCTTAAGAAAATGTTTTGGTATTGTGTGAGTGTTAATAACACAATAAATAGACACTAATGGGTTGAGATGTGTAATGGATAAAACTAGATGTAATGGGCCTTGGCCCAATACACCCATGCAACTTACACAACTCAGGAATTAAAATATTTTTGGAGTTTTAAAAATAGAAGAAAGAAAGCAATTCGGTCTATTGGGCAAAGTGCAAAAGAGACCGAATTGGGTATGCATGAAGTATGAAGTAACACCATACCCAATTAATCATTGTAAAGTCATGAAGCATCCTCTAATTCGAATTGTCAGGCAATTCGGTCTAGACCGAATTGGACAATTCGAATTGATGAAGTCATTCCTTCACTCAAATTGGCTAAGGCATTTACCCCAAAATGAAGGTAATTCGAATTGCTAAGTCAATTCGGTCTAGACCGAATTGGCAATTCGAATTGGTAGAACCAATAAAATAAACTAAGGCATGAGGGGATGAAATGCATACAATGTGGTTTCTAAGGCCAATTCGGTCTAGATGGGTAATTCGACCTAAACCGAATTACCTAGACCGAATTACTTACAGAACCACATGGAGACAACAATTTTTGCTATGCAATTCGGTCTCATGGGCAATTCGGTATAGACCGAATTACCTAGATCGAATTGCTTACAGATTTTCAAGTAAAGCATTTAACAAATATTTTTGCCATGCAATTCCATTTTCATGAGTAATTCGGCCTAGACCGAATTACCTCAGATCGAATTGCATGTCTTTCTCTCATAAGTGTGGGTTTGGTTTACATTGTGTGGTTTATTATGGATAAGATTTACCAAATCCTTCATTTCACATCAATGTCACTTCACAGCCACACTAATGAGTGTTTTAAGGGGAAATAGAATAGGTTATGTGGCTAACAGGCATTGGCATGAATCAAACCTCAAAACTACAACACAAGCAATCCAAGATCAAGAACTTAAACATCTACTGAACAAATAAGAACACATGCTCAAAATAAAAACACCTACATTATCTAAGGCAACAATAAGCCAATAAAGGAGACTAAAACAGCAGTGGAAAGCATGGAAATAAATCTAACAAGCCTAAGATTGTCTAAAACCTAAGAGCACTTATTTGAATCTCTAAGGTGTAAATCATGCCAAAAACCCACTCGCATACATTTATTGAGAATGCAGGTCACCTAGGGCATATTAAATATAACCTAGTTGGAACAAACAAACATTCTATCATTTATTTCTAAAGAAAGCATTAAATAGGTGCCAAACACTTGAAATGAAAACCCATTTCTGGATTCTTTCTTGTATTGACACTGGAAAGCAGTAAATAACCCTAAACCATTCATTAGCTTGAAGGTAGGGTTCATTCTAACTACAAAGCATTTAAAGTTTATGGAAATGGCTACACTAAGGGTGGTAACCAGCTTCTATGAGACAAAAACTAAGCTCCAAAGCAATAAAACTACATTACAAACATGAAAATAAACTAACTAAACTACACTACCTACCTAACCCTTAAGGGGTGAAGAACCTTCTGCTCCTTCTTTTTATCTCCCAGCAAACTGTCCAAGTGTATCTGTGTATATGATTTTTGTTGAGGAAGGTCAGCTTTTATACTTCTTTTCGAAACCCTAGGCCCATCATGCATTTCTCACGTGCTCAGCTGTACTTTGAATGTGATTCGGTCTTCTCATGCAATTCGGTTTAGATCGAATTGATGCAATTCGAATTGTATGAGGTCTTCCTTCTTGATCTTGAGCTGGAATGTGGTGGTCATCCATCAATTCGGTCTATGGGTAGACCGAATTGGCCATGTCGAATTGAAGATGGTTCCTGCTTGGCTTCTTTGCTTTAAGGCATTTCGATCTATGCAATCAATTCGGTCTAGACCGAATTGCATAGATCGAACTCTTTCTTTCTGTTTTGCTCGAAGTCTTCTTTCCTTTCATGGTGCAATTCGGTTTAGACCGAATTGCATAGACCGAATTGATTGCTCTTCTCTTCCTCAACACTTCTCCTTTCTTCTTTCTTTCAGTAATTCGGTCTACTGAGCAATTCGATTTAGGTCGAATTGCTTATAGACCGAATTGATCTTCAACACTTAACCAAAATTTCAGATTGTGGGATTTTCATTCTTTTTCCCATCTTTTTGATTTTTGTGGGCTATCTTATTCTTTTGCCCATCTTTTCATTCCTTTTTCTTTTCTTTTTTCCTTTTTTCTCATGTTTTTGGATTTTTCTAACACAAATGCAATTAAAATTGCATATCTTGTGTCTTTCATTACCAGCTTAATATTTTTACAAACTTGCATCAATCTGTCGAATTCAACTGCTTTCTTATTGAAATAAGATGGGATTTCGATCAAAATGTCCGTCTTAGACACGGAAATGGATTGGAAATAATGGACAATTTTGGCCATTATCAACATCCTCACATTTAATACTGATCGTCCCCGAGCAGTCAGAGTCAGTGCTCCTAAGAGCAAGGACTCTGCATATTCAATCCATTTGCGTGGCTTCAGAAATTTCATTCTTGTTATATTGGGATAATACAATCAAAATTACAAGTATTAAACTCTCTTGATTGCATTGTTTAATGAAATGATACTTCTCACTTGGATAGGTATACAAATCAATCATTATTGTTAATTTCTCTTGAATAAATGTATAGAAAATTGTCATTAGTTTAATTTTTGAATTCGGGCATGACATGAACATTAATCAATCAAAGTAGAGCCTCACATATAGTAGAATCGGAAATTTCACTCACTCTCAAAGTTGGTTTTTTTTTTGACAATACGCTCATTATCGAATTCAAATAAATTCTCCCATAAGCTTGCAATTAGACCAACTCGCCACCTACTCATTTCCTCAAATCGAGATCCCGAGGTCTTATTCAAGGTTATAACGGGGCATACGGTTGTAACATTTGGTATGGAAGGGAATTATTAGGCTAAAAAGTGACACGAATCCACTCCATCATAACTTGGCATATTTTTATTTGAATTCTATGATCATCAAAATTTCTTTCTTTCTTTTGTTTTCCTTTTCTATTGCATGACATTAGACTTTGTCTAATTTGCTTTGTCAATTGCAATTTATTTTTGTTGAATGAATCTCAACACACTTTTTTTTTTATCGGTTTATTAATACCGATTGATATTTTTGATGATCATTATAATGCCTTGATGGAATTGATTCGTGTACACTTGGGTTTGACTTCTTGGTCTTTTTATAAGGCTGTGAATAATATAGTGGTTTCAAAGAAAAATTAGGCTTAAAGGCTCAACTTGGTTAATCCTAAAGGGAAAATATTTTTGGGTTTGGAATTCAAAAGAAGGCCAAAATTTTGGGTTTTTCTAAGTGCCTCGATCATATGCTCGATTTCGGGAATATGGCATGGTCTTGAATCGATCCCAATTGCAAGTTCTAGTGTCCTTTAATCGAATTGATTTTTCACACAACAAAGAAATATTGAGTAAAAATGACTCGGCTCAGATCTCACATGGTATGGTTTGATCATGTCATACTTTTATTCTTAAATTTAGCCTTTGAAAAATTCTTGCAAATTATTCAATCAAATTCTCAACATGAAAACTTTTGTTTTTCTTCCAAGTGATCATATCATTGGATTTTTATAGCTCAAAACCTCAAAAATTATATCATGCATATTTTTAATTGTTTTATCCCAATTTAATAGTTTGAAGATTTCATCCTTAGTCTAAATTCAACATGTGAATTTAGGTGACAGATTTATGCTTGTTTTATGCCGGTTATTTAATTGAAAGCAGTAAAAAGACACTGTGAACATGCAAGCATGTCACAGCTTTGTTTTTGGCGTGACAGTCACTTATTCATCTTGGACTGTCACACATCTTTTTCAAAAATATATTTGAGAATTCAAGACGAAATTCTCTTGGTGGAAAGCAATAAATACATCAATTACAATAGATTTCCACAGTATGGATGAGAGTGTACTGAATGAATGGAAAATCTAGTGCATGATGTTTACATTGAAGCTCGCATGAATGTGATCGCGTTGACTCAATCCTTCTTCTCCGCATGGTGCTTGGAGGGTCCGGTGTCGTCTCTTGGAGGTGAGGGTAGTCTTCTGAGCAATCTCTCCATCAGGTTGGTTTGCTTGTCGAACATCATTTCAAACATTTTTCTTGTCTTTTCTTCACTTTCAACCCTTTCTTGATGCTGCCTTTTCTCTCGTTCAACCGCTTCCTTTTTTAACTCCGCTTCTCTCTCAAGCATTCTCATCCTAAACTCTTCCTCTTTCTGCAATTGCTTTTCTTGAGTTGAAACAATGACGTCGGCCAAGGATTTGACACTCTGCATCATTGACTCTCCTATTTTGCTCACTGCTTCTAGAGTTTGAGAATCGGCTGGATACTGAGATACAGTCGGGCTTTGGCGAGAAGGTCGGACTGGATGTCCTCGTGATAGGCTTGGGGTGGAAACATCAGTTCTGGGATGACTCTGAGTGGGGGCATCACTTTGAGGATGTTCCTCTGCAGCAGGTCCAATTAAGGGGATTCCAGCTTCTTTTGTTAAAGGCACCGCTTCAGTACGGGCTTCTTTCTTTCGTCACTTGCGCTTAGCCGGTTGCCCAAGAGTGTATCTAGATTGGGCCTCTGACTCATCTGGCATCGCGTATACCACCGGATCAGATACCCGCATTTTTGGCACTGGAATTGGGCGACTCATATCAATGGTGTCGCTCCCTGAGAAAACAGATAGATCTACTCCTTGGGCTTCACAGATTCTTCTAATGAGGTTTGGATAGCAGAGAGCAGCCGCCCTACCGGAGGTCCTTGAAGTCATGACATGAAAGATATGCTCGCCCACATTGATCTTCAGACCATGCCATAGCTTAGCAAAACCCTTCAGCATTCGACCAGATGTCTCGTGTGCATGAGGATTGGGCCTGATTTTTGACATGTAGAAGTCATATGAAGGTTGGAACTCCAGCTTCAGGTGTTTGGATTTGAAGGAGAACTCGCCAGTATAGCTCTCCGCAGTGAGGGACCTTGTGATGTTGTCATAATATGGCCTCTCAACTGCCTTACATGCTCCCTTCTCAAAGTGCTCAGCTGTCGGGAATTCTGATATCCAGTTGGGTGTATTGAGAAATCTGTTTAGATATTCTCCAGATATGTCTACATCAACTCCTCGCACCCAACTCTTCTTTTGAGCGACATTGATGTTGCAGTAGGACTCCCGAACCAGCTCTGCTATCCCAGGTTCAGCGTGGTGCGTAAGGAATTCAGTCCATCCATGGTTTTGTTGCAAGAAGACCAGCATAGGATGATTCACCATGTCTGAACTGAATCCTTTATCAGGTACAAATAGCTCTCCTAACGCCATATAACGCCCTGCATTCTGCTCGTTCCCATTGAACCTCCTCATTATATCTGCATCGTCCTTAATGGGGAACTTTTTGCATTTCTTTGTGGACACCCCCAGGCGTCCTTTTGAGGTGGAGGTCTCCCAATACCCAGCGGATCGGACTGACCCCGTTGATTCTTGGGTATCCTGAGGGTATGCCTGCTCCCAGTCAGAATCCGATTTTTCCTCCATCTGCTCTTGCTGCTCATGATGCTCAACCTCTACTTGATGTTCAGTTTCAGCCTGCACGTCTGTCTGCGGCTGTCCTTCAGGCTGTTGTTCGTGTTCCGCTTGCTCACCTCCTTGAGATATCCCCTGTTCAGACGAATTACAAGGAAATACATGAAGCACATCTCTGAGAAAATCATCAGAAAAGACGGGGTCAACAACATGTTGATGTTCTTTTTGAGGTACCTCCTCGTCCCTCCCTGTGTTTAATTTTCCCAATTGTTCTACCATGTGATCTCCCTTATCTGCAGTGATATCAAGATCCCCCTGGAGGATTTGTTGATACGTCTTGTTCTTGAACAGGTCCTCGATAGTATTTAACTCTGCATGAGAGCTGCCACCGCTGCCCTCGTTTGCCACTGTCTTTCCTTGATTTGCCTCAGCTTGTGGACCCGCTTCAGCATGCGAGTCTTCTAATGTTGTTATATTCTCAGCAGGTGCGGTGGATTGAGATTGGGCAGCAGCTGCAGCCATTGCATTTGCAGCAACTTGATCCAGACTTTCTAAGAGTTCCGCAGTCTTTTCCTTCAACTGTTCGAAACGCTCATTTCCCTCCTGCACCATTTCCTTTATCTCCTCTGTGGGTTTGAGTCCTTCACCGATCTCATCCACTTTCTTTTCACTTTCACTCCTCCGAGCGACTAACTTCTTCTGTTGCTTCTTTCGATCTTTGGCCCATTCAGCCGGCTCTTCTTTTACTTTAACAGGCACGATGTTGGTTCCGCTGATTATTTGACAGTCATCGTCCCCAACATCAGCCTCTGTTGTCATCTCTTTCGTCTGTCTCTTCTCTAGCTCGGCTTGAATTTTCTCAGCAGCTTTTCTATTCTCTTCTTCTTCCCGGGCTTTTCTACCGTTCTCTTCCATTTCAGCCTTCTTAGCCTCCTCCTCAGCTTTCCTGACCATTTCTTCTTTCCACAGTCTGTCTTGCTCGGCCCTTTCTGCCTCTCGCTTTTGCCTCCACTCTTCTTTTTCTTTGGCCATTTCAGCACCGGCCTTTTCCTTCTCCCGCCTTTCTCTTTCAATATGACGCTCCTTGCGAGCAGCAACCCTTTGTTCCTCAGCCCGTTCAGCTTCCGCAATCCTCTGATCTTTCTTTGCTTTTTCTGCGTCGGCTTCTTCTTGGGCCTTTCTTGCCATTTTAGCATCATATTGTTCTTGGGCTAGACGTTGCTGCTCTTTCTTGGATAGATCAACGGCATGCTCCTTGCCCCTGTTCTTTGGTTTGGAAGGTGTACCATCGAACTTGGGCACTGGTGGGAGAATCCTTGGCTGAATGGGAGGTTTTTGAATTTTGACTTGAGGTTCTGTAGGTTTTCCACCCTTTTCTTTTTCAGCCAGTTTTATCAGTTTCCGCTTTTTCTTTGGTGGCTCTGGCGCAGATTCGGTTCGGAAGGGCTCCGTTTCGGTTGACTGGTGGGGTTCGGGCGTCGAGTCCTCATACTCATCGATCAACTTGTCATCAGCTTCAGTCCACAGCCCTAACTCTGGCCCTTTGGTTTTCAGATACTTCTCGATGAAACTGGGCTCAGTCATTGCTATAAGCTGAGCAGTCCATTTGGCTGCGAAATATCTACCCAAGACGCCTTGGAACCCTGTGTTATACCGTAATCGCACTTTGTTTTCTTGGCAGTACCTCAGGGCTTCCCAGTCCATCTCTCGCATTAGTTCGAAGAATCTGGTCTTCATGTCCGCATAGAGAGTGTCCATGATGTCTGCCTCCTTCTCATTCAGTCCTGACAAATCCCGAACCGGAGGAATGTTCAAGTACTCCAGGCATTTGGCTTGGCTCATCAGTGGTATTTGCTTTTTCTTCCTACCCATCCTGTCCCAATTTCTGGTTCGGTACATTGTTGTGCACTCGGCACTCGGCTTTCATTAAAGCAAAATTGGGCATTCCAACCATTGTGGCCTCTTTGGGCTCAACCACCGGGATTCTCGTTGGCAGAAACCTTGGAATGATGTCCTCATTTCCCGGGGGTATCACCACCCCTGGATTTAGCACAGATTGTCTGATGTCCTTTTCCCAACTCCCCCATGCCTTCATGTATTCCCCCCACAGCTGCCGTATTGCCTTTGTCTTTTGTATTATTGTGTCCAACATCGGAGTGTGGTGGGCTGCTCCATAATCCAGCACGGGTTGAAGGGACTCCCAGAAGTTATATGCCATCTCAATATGGCGTACCTTGGCGTGATTTGTGAGCCACAATTGCTCTTCTGGTCCGCATACGGTCCCATTATCAAATAGTTCTTTCTTGTACGTGAATGGGAAAGCGTCTGGCATGTAGACCATTCCAGACATCGCCACTTTGTGTACTGGAGGAGTTTGTTTGGCGAAAAGACTTCTGACTTCTTTTGTGATGCCTGGTTGAATGGGAATTGGCTCGAAGGCTGCTATTTTCTTGTCCCCGAGGTGCTGCTCAAGCATTCGATTCCACCTGGCCTTGTGTTGAATCATCCTCCAAACCATTCTCTCGTAGTGAACTCTCGGATCGTCGAACCTCAAGTCATATCTTGCCTGGTCGAATTCGTTATTCCAGAAGTTCCACATGTGCTGGCAGAGGTCTCTTTCGAGGCCTGTAGCTTTAATGTTTCTCTCATCTTCTGGAATATCTCTCCACCAGTCATCTTTCATTTCAAATCTCCATTCGATTTGGTGGTCCATGTTCAGATGAAATTCATCCCTGATGGCTCTTCTGCTTGCTTCGATCTCCCTTTTCAGCCTTTCGATTTCCAAAAAGGCCCGGTCTGGAGTGGTTGTTGGAAGACTCATTATGGAAGTTATCACATATTTGTCCCTGAGAAGAGAAGTTGGAACTATTTTTAGCAAATTTTTGATAAACATATTCAAGTTGGAAAATCAACATCCTCACATTTTGAGCTAAGCTCTAAATGTGAGGTAATTGGTTTTTACTTGAATTTATTAAGTAAGAAGACATAGAGTTGAATTTTTACATCCAACCCTTATGCAACAGAATGAAGATAGAGAGAGAAAGTAAGGATTTGAGGTCCCTACAACAATTTTTTCTTAAACTATAAATAGTCTAAAATGGTTTTGGGGTGGTCAAAGGACCAAAAAGTAAAATTTCAGAGGCTATTAAGCCTACGAAAGAAATTTGGATTTTTATCACTTAAGAAGTGATTTAAATCAAGTGAAAAGGGGTAGCAGGATGATTAATGATGATGAATAAATGCACATGGCTAATTATGCAATCACTAGCATGTAGTAATGGATCATGGAGAATAAAAATAAAACAAACATGCACAAGCACAAAAAGAACATTTTTGGATTTTTATGAGAAGTGTTGACTTGTTTATTTAATAAAATTGGGAGTGTGAGTGGTCCCCCATTTGGATTTGTTTCGGGAAATGGGTGTTAAAGAATGAAACAAAATGTTCCATTTGAATACTTCCCATTTAGCCCAATAATAAAATAAGCACAGGTCAAAACACTTTTAAAAGAAAGAAAATGGACATTCTACCACTTTTTTTTGTCTTTTTAGACATAAATGCCATGCCAAAAGTGTTGGAAAAATTTTGGCATGGTTTCGTCTATAATACCATGTTTTCCGTATGTGCAAATATCAATTTTCGAGTTGAGATAGCAACTTTCGAGTTGAGTTTGCACTTTATGGTTAACACGTACCCGACAAAGGCATTTATTGGCACAATACACAGTATACAATACATGCATAAATGAAAATAAGACACAGACAATCCAACCCATTCACACCATGATCATGCAAAATTTTGGCCAAAAACTCATGCTCCAAAAACATAGACATGGCAGTGTCATCAACATGCATATCTAATCAACATTATCAAATACACCAGTAAAATAACACAGTGGTTGTAAGGGAAAACAAACCACTGTGTTTCCCATTTTCACAGTTTTTAAACAACAAACACAGTAAACCAAACAATGTACGCAGACAACACGAACAGAACAACAAAACCACATAATGAGTGAAAACTTGATTTTTGAGGGTTTTGCAACTCTCATTTTCGAAATAAGACACCCCCAATACCACCGAAAACTCAAAAATCACAACAATGGCAGTTACGAACAAAAACTCAAAAACCCTAAGTTCTGCCTATTGTGTTCTACCCTATTCCCAATCACACCCAAACCATTCCGGCCACATTCCGACCATCTCCCACTCGAAAACATGCTTCATTTCCTTCCCCATTACCGGTTTCGCAAAAACATGGAAGAAACAACATTTTGAATCACGAAACAGGGTGCAAAATCGAAAACAGGAAACTCACCCGACACTCCCAGTAGGATTAGATGACGAAGAAGCCATTTTCAAACGTTTTGGACGGAGTTGATCAAGTAAAAGCTTCGACTCGAGCCCTGGTTTCGCGAGGAGGACGGAGTTCGCGAGAGGGGTTTCGGGGAAATATCGAAGTGTTGGGGAGTGAAAGTGAGGGAAAAGAGGGGGAAGGAGGAATATAAAGGGGTAGGGGATTTGGGTGATTCGGTCTACTGGAGACCGAACCATCAATTCGGTCTAGACCGAATTGATGTGGTCTCAGGTGTTTGTGCGAGATTCGGTCTCTTAGGCCAATTCGGTGTAGACCGAATTGACATAGAGACCGAATTGGAAGGGGAAGCAAACACACTATGCTGCAATGTGATCTTTTTGAAGTCAATTCGGTCTTAGACCGAATTACAGCCAGATGACCGAATCTGGTTACTTAGAAAAATTATGGGGGATGCTTTTGTGAGGCAATTCGGTCTATATGGGCAATTCGGTCTAGACCGAATTGCCTTATAGATCGAATTGCTCACTTGCATAAATTAAACTAAGGAATCACAAATGCCTTTTGTAGATCAATTCGATCTATTCAAAATTAATTCGGTCTAGACCGAATTGCTATAGATCGAATTACTACTTGGCCAAAATTTACACAAGGATGGAGGATGTGTCTTGGGGAAATCAATTCGGTCTCTTAGGCCAATTCGGTCTAAATCGAATTTGCTTGGAGATCGAATTGATTGAAAATTTCCAAGGCATACATCCAATGCGATCTGTCTCAAACAATTCGATGTAGACCGAATTGGTTTGAGGTACAAAAATAGATCGCATTCAACACTTAGAGAAATTTTGAAATTTTTCAAATTTCAAATTTTCTAAATTTATGGATTTTCTTAAAAATTACACACTGAAAGCACACATTAAAACAGAAAAATTACTCTATGATAAATTGCTTGCATAAATTAGGTTGGATTAACACCCTCGTTTTATGGAGTTATTCCGGATTTTAAAAATCTTTAAATTCCGAAATTACTTTCCATTAAATTTGGTATTCATCCAACCGGGAACCTGGTTTTCGAAGCTTTATCCTTCTTTTTGTTGGTTCCATGAATTCCTGCAAGGCAAACATAAGAAAAATTATTAAATTTTCTCCAAATATCAACATTCTCACATTTAGAGTCTTAGTACTCTAAATGTTTAGTTGATTTTTGGATACTTCATCATCCGAGATAAATAGATACATAATAAATAATTATAAAAGTGTATAGATATAGATTTTTATTAAGCATAGGCCAGTTCCGATGTCATTTGAACTTCCTTTCCGGGGTCGAACTGCCCTAGATACTCCTTCAACATGTGTCCATTTACCACCAGCTCTCCCTTGTCAGTTCGAATCCTGACAGCTCCACTTTCAAACACGTGCACCACTTCGTATGGCCCTTCCCATCTGGATTTAAGCTTTCCGGGGAATAGCTTTAACCCAGAATTAAATAACAAAACATTTTGGCCAACATAGAAGTGTTTAGACTTTATGCGACGATCGTGTAACTTCTGGGTCCGCTCTTTGTAAATCCTCGAGCTTTCATAAGCTTGCGCACGTATTTCCTCAATTTCATTGAGGTCCAACTTGCGTTTACTCTGAGCCACTCGTGGGTCAAAATTAAGCGTTTTTACGGCCCAGTAAGCCTTGTGCTCTAGTTCTACGGGCAAATGACAGGCTTTTCCAAAGATAAGCCTGTATGGGGACATCCCGATGGGGGTCTTGAATGCAGTGCGGTATGCCCATAGAGCATCATTGAGTCTACGTGACCAGTCTTTGCGGGTTATCCCCACAGTGGCTTCGAATATGTGTTTGATTTCGCGGTTGGATACCTCGACTTGGCCACTAGTTTGGGGATGATAAGGCGTGCCGATCTTGTGGAGAATCCCATTTTTGCTCATGAGGTTTGCAAAAACTTTGTTGACAAAATGGGTTCCTCCATCAGATATGATTACCCTAGGTACACCAAATCTATTGAAAATGTTGTTTTTCAAAAATTTGATGACTTGGTGACCATCGTTGGTTGGCAATGCAACCGCCTCGACCCACTTGGACACGTAATCGACAGCTACCAAGATGTAGTGATTCCCATCAGACGTCGGAAATGGTCCCATGAAGTCAATACCCCATACATCGAAAATCTCAAGGATGAGAATTCCTTTTTGCGGCATTTCATCCCTCTTGGAGATATTCCCTAGTCTTTGGCATCTGTCGCAAGCTTTAAAAAACGCCTTGCAATCCTCGTAAATGGTAGGCCAATAGAAACCACACTCGAGCACCTTGTGAGCTGTTCGAGTGGGGCCATGGTGACCTCCATATTCCGATTCATGACATTTTTTAGCGATTTGATAAGCCTCATGCTCAGTTACACAACGTCTAATAATCGAATCTGCACAATGCTTAAAGAGATAAGGATCTTCCCAGAAGTAGTTAACTACCTCTCGGTTGAACCTTGCTTTATGCTTTTTACTCTGAAATGGTGGAGTTATTCCACATGCTAAAAAATTAGCAATGTCGGAAAACCATGGACAAGCTTGATCACGAAGATGCAATGCAAACAGTTGCTCATCTGGAAAATTTTCATTTACGGCTATCTCATTTTTATTATTATCTATCCGAGACAAATGGTCAGCAGCACCATTGTCTTTGCCTTTTCTATCTTTTATTTTGATATCGAATTCTTGCAACAAAAGTACCCACCTGATTAATCGAGGTTTGGCGTCTTGTTTGCTGAACAAGTATCTCAGTGCAGAGTGATCGGTGCATACTATGGTTTTCGTACCAATGAGGTATTGCCTGAATTTATCAAACGCGAAAACCACAGCATACATCTCTTTCTCCGTGGTAGTGTAATTGACTTGGCCTTCAGTCATGGCATGGCTGGCGTAATGAATTACGCAATGCCTTCCTTCTTTATGTTGCCCAAGAACTGCACCCACGGCGAGATCACTTGCATCGCACATGACCTCGAAAGGCATTGACCAATCGGGTGGTTGCACTATTGGAGCAGAAATCAACATCTTTTTGAGCGTGTCAAAAGCTTGAACACACGCTTCACTTATTACGAAAGCATTTTCTTTACAAAGCAAATTAGTGAGTGGCTTGACAATTTTAGAAAAGTCTTTAATGAATCTCCGGTAAAAACCGGCATGCCCTAAGAAACTCCTAACTGCTTTTATTGAGTTTGGCAATGGAAGGTTGGATATGACTGAGACCTTGGCCCTGTCGACTTCGATGCCTGCGCGCGAGATGCGGTGACCCAATACTATTCCTTCGGTGACCATGAAATGGCACTTTTCCCAGTTCAAAACTAGGTTAGTGTCCTCGCATCTTTTCAAAATTTTTGCAAGATTTGTCAAACATTCATCAAAAGTATCTCCATACACAGAGAAGTCATCCATGAAAACTTCAATGCATTTTTCGATAAATTCTGAGAAAATAGACATCATGCATCGTTGAAAAGTGGCAGGCGCATTGCAAAGTCCAAAAGGCATGCGCCTGTACGCAAAAGTTCCGTATGGGCACGTGAAAGTGGTCTTATCATGATCTTCACTAGCTATTACAATCTAATTGTAACCAGAGTACCCATCCAAAAAGCAATAGTACTCCCTCCCGGCCAACCTCTCCAGCATCTGATCAATGAATGGCAAGGGAAAATGATCCTTTCGCGTAGCGGTGTTAAGCTTCTGGTAGTCGATGCAGACTCTCCAACCGGTTACTGGACGTGTCGCCACTTCTTCTCCTTGCTCTTAGTCGTTATGCACATTCCCCCACGCTTGGGTACTACCTGCACTGGGCTAACCCATTTGCTGTCAGATATAGGATAGATGATACCAGCATCTAAGAGCTTGATAACTTCTTTCCTTACCACTTCTTGCATATAGGGGTTCAGACGCCTTTGTGGTTGCTGATAATGGCCAGAAATGACCATTATTTTCAATCCATTTCCGTGTCTTAAACGGGCATTTGATCGCATTCCGGTCTTACACTAAGTAAGAAAGCAGTCGAATTGGACTGATTTATGCATAATTGTAAAAATAATAAGCTGGTGTGAAAAAGACATAAATATGTAATTTTATTACATATTTATGTTAGAAAAATCCAAAAACATGAGAAAAAGAAAAGGAAACAAAAAGATGGGAAAAAGATAGAAAAGCCCACAAAAAGAATGTTTTCGGCCCATCTGGCCCAATCCAGCAGGCCCAGGAAGACCTTTGTCGCGGAAGCCCCTTGGCGCGATGCAGTGTTCCGCGACAAAGGCATGTTCCGCGACCAAGTGGCCCAAATGAAGAGGAGACCAGCCAAGCCCCTTGGCGCGATGACCTTGTCGCGATGGCATGCTCCGCGACAAAGGCATGTTCCGCGACCAAGATGCACAAATAGAGACACAAGACCCAGTCGAGAAGCCTTGCCACATGCAGCGTGTTCCGCGACCAACTTGATGCTCCGAGACAAAGCTGTGATGTGTGTGATGTCTTAAGACACAATGGGCTAGAATCAAGGCCCATGGGCTTAGGGTTACACTTCTATAAATATGAGGTGTCTCCCATGAGCTAAGAGTTGGCCAGTAGAGAAATTGAAATTCTTGTAGAGCTCTTGCAGGCAAGCTTAGGAGTTCTTCCTTAGGTAGAGTAGTTTAGGTTTATTTTCATGTATTATTTAATTTTTGCTCTTAGTTTAGCTTAGTTTAGTGTTTTTACTGTTCACAGTTGCTTAGATAGCCATTTTTACACTATGTTTTGGTTTCTAAACTTTTGTTTTAGGGTTTGTAATACCCAAATCATGGGTATTAACAATACCTCTTCAATAATATGGGAAAACATTCATCATTTGTGTCCCAAATCATGAAATGGGTCTCACACCCCATGGATTTATGCTTTCTTTTTCATTTTGGGGTCATTTGACCCCCATTTTGTTATTTTTATGTTTACTGTTGGCATATTATGGATAATGTTGTGTGGATGTGTGATCAAACCCTAGATTAGGACTCCTGCTTTATTTTAATATTCTGCCCATCCTTGTTATTTTTGTTTAAGCATGTTCTTCTTTATTTTGAATGTTTCTTGCTTATTTTTAGCTTAGAATAGCTTTTTGATCTGAAATAGGGTGAGATCACGCTGTTTGCATGCCACTGTTCATTTCTGCTTTTTCTGACTTTTGTCCTGAACCACCTTGGGCGCCAACCGCCTTCTGGCGCGGAACCACATTCCGCGACAAAATGGCTGTTCCGCGACCAAGGTGTTTCAAGACACTTGTCTCCATAATTTAAAACCCTTTGTCGCGGAATACCTTGTCGCGGAGCCACGTTCCGCGACAAAACTGTCCATGCATAGCGACAAAGGAGCCAAACTCTTGCATTTTGTCTTCATGGCTTTTTGTCGCGGAATCATCTTGTCGCGGAGCCACGTTCCGCGACAAAATCCCATTCTGAGACAGAAAAATTATGCCATGTTCCTTGATTTTGAACACCTTTGTCGCGGAACATCCTGTCGCGGAACCACGTTCCGCGACAAAAGTTCCATGCATAGCGACAAAGGTTCAAATGCTTTAGGAATTTTCTGAAAACACTTTGTCGCGATGTCACCCTTGTCGCGGAACCACGTTCCGCGACAAAATCTTGCATAGCGACAAAGAGGCGTTATGCTGCCAAAAATTCTAAAAAACTTGTCGGGATGTCCATGTCGCGGACCTCGGTCCGCGACAAAATTTATGATATCGCGACAAGGGTTCCTCTCCCTCTATTTAATCTCAAACAACCTTCATTCTCTTCCTATTTTATATTGCAACACTCACATCATAACCCCACGGGTTAGGATGTAACATTCTGGAATTGCAATATAGGGTGTTATGCTGCCCAAATTTTGATTCTCCATTTGCATCACTTAACTGATTGAACCCTTGACTCATTAATGATTAAAGATTGAGATTAGCAATAATCAAATTTCAATAATCATCATGACTAAAGGACCTTTGTTCAATTGCCATTAAAACACTCTTGTATAAACAAAATCTTGATGGCTTAAACAGATAATCTGGACCGTAATTAATTATGGTATGAAGGATTATTTAAGACCATCACATGTGGACCCAATCCACAACCTTGCATGAGAAACCAATGTCTCTCATACAAGGAATCTTCTTTTATTTCTTATTTATTTTGTCTTTGTGTGTTGTGTGGAACCATTAGTAAAGAATACATCAGACTAATGTTGGCGGGTACTCCCTCATGGATAACTAGCTCGTATTCTGGGTATTAGTTACTAATTGTTATTTTGCATGGTCTGGACGATTGTCAGTGGAAGCCTTGGCGGTTCGCCCATCCGGGGTTATAATAGCTGCTCGGCTGACTCCCATCCAGATACAGTTTTATTTTTGTTATCATCTTAATTTCCAAACCTGAATTCCAATCTGTACTGGGAGTCAGTTGGCATCAGTCAATGCCAACTGATGATCATTATAGAAAGGAAGCATGTAGGTTTTTCTCCGAATTCACAGACAGTGGAGGCCCAACTGGTGCTGACACCACCATTATAGGGTCTAAGCTGTCTAAATTCGCTCCATCCGAGTGATTGGGAATTTGGACAGTAGATGTTTACAGTCCACCTGATTATTCTGCCATTACTTTGGTCCCTTGACCACTTCATTCTGTGTTTCACCTTCTGTCTAGACCCACATCTATATTTTGGGTCAATTAATTTTACACTTCCATATATCTTTATGCATGATAATATTATATACTATCGTGGTCTGTAATTATTTTGGGATCCTTCCCTTGGACAATAGAAGTCTAGATCTTAAACAGATATTGCCTTATAAATTTCCAACAAAAACCTCTTTATAAAATCCGGATCTGAGTAAGGGATAAATTCTTCAGTTATGATTAATTCATATCCTGTCAAGGGTTGTATTTTGGGAGATTAAGAAGCAGATTCAGCGATTAGGTCTCGCCTAGACTGAAAGGGTCTGTGTTTTAACTGAGAGTCTAGTACCTGACAGGGAATGATTTTCAAACCCATTATTTTCCAAATTTGCTGGTTGATGGAAATGTAAGATTAAGTGCTACACCGAGATGGGGTCCACTTGGATCCAAATACAGTGTAGTAAATAATCTTAGAGGAACATCATTCAGGCCTTGGTTATTTTCCAAGATAGGGTTGAGTTTTCTTTCAACTGCTATCCTCTTCTGCCAAAGCCTACTTTTGAGTCCTGAGTGAGTGCATCCGGAACGAACTAGTTTATTAGTTCGTTTCATTAGTCTGTATCTCATAATCACCCGGAAGGAAGTGAACACACTAGTAGTTCACTGAGAGCCGGGAATTCTTGATCCATACTCCTTCATCCTGATGGGGAGCTGTCTTTTACTACCAGGGTCAGATTTTCAAAACCTCCGAGTGATAGGTTTTAAATGCTTTTTGTACCGCTTTCTTTTAACCGCTTTCATTAGAGGTCACTCGGTTGTATTGAGAGTTGTGTAACTGCTACTAGGATTGACAGTTAAGGGATAGTTTAGGGCTTAATTCAAATCTTTGGGTGTGACATGGGAGAATGATAGTGGTACTTGGCATTTCAATAAATGATGTGTCGGGTGTTGCTTTTCCACCACAGATGAAATAACACACCCAGGCCAGGGCAGTTACGAATCTGTGGTATCTTAGAATTTGCGGTCTTAAGAACATGTAAACTCATATTGCAAGTACCTGTCTGTTAAAGGGAAAGCCTTATTGAGAGCATGAGAATTAGCTATCTGATAGAATTATCCCAAACAAAGATCTGTGTATAAAAATGGAAGTTTAATATTGCTGTATCTCACTCTTGTCCAATTTTCATTCTTTTCTTCCTGTCTCTTCTGTCTACATTGTGATTCAACTTCACGGTTGGCACAATGCACCTTTTCCCCTGCTTTCGTAGATAATGTTTACTGCATTCCCAGAATAAATTTTATCCGCTTTATAGAATAGATTTATTTGCTTTGTAGATTAATTTAACTGCTTTCAAGATCTAGTTTAAATTCCTGTCAGTAGATATTAATCATCTTTCAAACCTATTGAGCAATACGAATGGAAAATCTAGTAAAACGACGTGGGACCTGCTTCTATCGCACATCCTCCAGTGAACGATCCGATCTTACTATAAATTACTGCAATTTTTGACACCGTGCGCTTTCGGGAGCACAGTTTCTTAAACACGAGCAATAAAAATATGACTACGTATAAATATATCCCTAATCACAACCCCGCCATCATAAATTGGTTTCATTAAATAAAACCTAAACCAGGATCAGTGATTTTTCGGAAAATACTCATGTAGTGGGAATCAGTCAAAAGTTTCATGGCAGGAAATCTTATGGCAAGAATTGATGAGAAGTATCATGGCATATTTGCCGGGGATCCTCAGTGTGACAGGCTGAAGGTCAACCTATCCCGGCCTATGCCATGAGATTTGTCAACAATTCATGACAGAGAGGACCACAGCGCCATTTGAAACCAAAGCACCACACTAGAGTAATAAAAAGACTAATAATCTTGATTTATCCCTAAACCCTTTCCCGTGAATCATAACTCTTTTCTTTTAATAAATCTAACCTGGTATATTTTAGGAAAAAGCTCGTGTTGAACGAAACTTGTCAAAAGTTTCATGGCGCCGTTGCCGGGGAGGATGCAGCGCCGTTTTATTTAGAGAATTACATTCCTCATTGCTCCTAGAGTAGCCTACACATATAATTATAAATATTCACCTTCAGAACCACTTCTAACCTGGGGATTGTACAGGTACTGTCATTATTGAAGCCGTTGTTCTATGCAAAGGAGGAAGCAGACGCCAGCCGAGATCCCGTTTAATTCAGAGATAGAAAAGACAGCTCGACGTCTTAGGGCGGAGACTAAACGAAGAAGGGAACGGGAACGACAGGCATTACTTTCGCCAAGCACCAGCAGCGATATTTCCGAAATGGCAAACCCTGACATCCCACCAATCATTCAACCCAATCCCCCACTTCACAACATTGAGGAAGACCCCGAAGATGCTGATCATGATGATTTGGATGATCCCCCTCCCCAGATCATACAAGGAGGTGGGAATCCACCAAACATGGAGCAGCAGCACTTCGAGGCACCCCCTCCCAACCCGAACCAAAACCCACCAAACAACCAAAACCAACCAAATCAGCAAAATTTCCCAAACCAACAGAATCAGCAATACCATAACCCCCATCAGAATCCCCCGAATCCGAATGATTTCAATGATCCGAGGAACTATTTCATGCCTCAGAACTACTACCCACAGCAGTACCAAGGTGGGCCTGAGAACAATCATCAAGCAGCAGCTGCTGCTGATTACATGCAGCCAATTTTAGAGCCATATCTGAACATTCCTGGACAAGCTCCATTCCTGGCCAGGAATTTCGAGCTGAAACCGGCCCTAATCAATCTAGTCCAGAGCAACCAGTTTGCCGGAGCAAGTCATGAAGATCCCCATGATCACCTGCAAACCTTCCTAGAATTGTGTGACACGATCAAGAATCGTGATGTACCCGCAAACACTATTCGACTAAGGCTATTCCCCTTCTCTCTGACAAGCGGAGCACGAACATGGTACAAGTCACTGCCCGTAAATCAGAAGTCTACATGGGAAGATGTGATCAGAAACTTCCTAGCAAAATACTTCCCGGAGTCCAAGGTGGATGAATGCCGCTCCAAAATTGCGGAATTCAAGATGAAACCAGACGAGTCCTGTATGATGCAAAGGAAAGATTCTTCAACCTACTCAGAAAGTGCCCTCAACATGGCTTCCATGACTGGGAGAGATTAAGAAAGTTCTACAGTGGTCTGACTCCAGCATGGAAATCCATGCTTGATGCTGCTGGTGGTCAACATTTGCTTTACATACCGATGGACCAAGCCTGGGCAAAGATTGAAGCCATGAGTGTAAACCGTTCTGTTCTAACTGATGATGGTAATCTCACTCCCCCTCGTAGTTTATGTGCTGTAGGTACAGTAGAGAAGTCAGACATTGAAAAGCTTCAAGAGCAAGTGGCAGCGTTGTCTGTAAATCAAGGAGTTGGAAGTTCTGCGCAGGGACAGCAAACTGATGTGATCTGTGGACCTGTGTCAAGGCGCTCATGCAACTGACACATGCGAGCAAGTCACAGCTGAGAGCTGTAACTTGCAGGAGCTTTTCCAAATAGACACCCGAATTTGTGTTATTCAAACAACAACGCCTTAAACTCACATCTCTTGAACAAGCCACCACAACAGCAGTTCAACCCTCAGCAGAATCAGGGATTCAATCAGAACAGGGGCCAACATTTTCAGAATCCAGGTTTCCAACCTCAGATCCAGCAGAGGCCCGCCTCAGAATTTCCAGAACTTTCAGCCCAATCAGAGTTTCCAGCCTCAGTTTGTCCCAAACCAAGGCCAGTGGAATCAGAATCAGCATCAAAATCAGAATCAGAATCAAAAGCCTCCTTCAAGGCTTGAGAATCTGATGACTGATTTCATCACTAGTCAGAAAGAGATCAACAATCAACTGCAGGCCTCCATCAGAAATGTGGAGACCCAAGTTACACAGATGGCTAATGAGATGCAGAAAAGGGACAAAGGAACATTGCCTAGTACTTGCGGAAAAGAACCCGCAATGCAAGGCAATAACCTTGAAATCTGGAAGAGTACTAGCTGGACCAAAAGGAGCAGATACTGGAGCGGAATTTGAAGGAGATGATATTGTTGACAATGCTGGTAGGGAAGCTGATAATGGGAACGAAGCGGAAAAAGAGACAGCCGAATTGCAGACTGAAGCTGCGCCTGAAACGGCTGAAACAGATAAGGGTACAGGTGAAGGTACAACTTCCTTCCCTTCACCACCAAAAATTGCTAATAACAAGTACAATGCCCAGGATTCCTTATCCTGCGCGGCTTAAAAATAAAGAACATGATCTTAAATTCAAGAAATTTCTGCAACGATTAAAGTCTGTAGAGATAACCATTCCTCTCACAGAAATGATTTCCGAAATGCCATCTATGCTAAGTTCTTGAAAGAATTGATTTCAGGAAAAGGCAGGTTGAGCAGGAAGAGGTAATTATTCTCAACAGCACATGCAGTGCCATCGTTCAGAGGAGAATGCCTGAAAAGAAAGAGGACCCCGGATGCTGCACACTTCCAGTACAATTCGGAAAGGCCAAAGTGAGTATGGGGCTTTGTGATTTAGGATCAAGCATCAATGTGATGCCACTAGCTATGGCTGTTCGCCTTAAGCTTGGAGAAATTCAACCCGGTCAAGATGAGACTGCAACTTGCAGACAGATCGATCACTCAGCCCGTAGGAATCCTCAAGGATGTTGTGGTCAAAACCGGGCAGGTTCTTTTCCCGGTCGACTTCATCGTCCTCGACATTGAAGAGGATTCTGAAATGCCGCTTATCCTTGGACGCCCATTTCTAGCCACTGGTGGTGCACTGATTGACGCTAAATCCGGAAAAGTCACCTTAAGGGTCGATGGCGAGGAGATCATCTTTGATATGGAGAAATTGCAGAAATTTCCGAATGACAGTTCTTGTTTTTCATTTGAAAATGTAATAGTTAGGGAAGAGCCAGACTCTGAACTTGATTGTGAAATGATGCTGGATGAACTATCAAAGCAGGTACTGAAGCCTGCTGGCGTGGAGCACAAAGGATGCAAAGCCGTTCACTTTGCCGATCCCGAAACAGGGGATTTGGAGGAATTTGACGGCATCGAATTCCATGATGACGCCAACCAAGAGGAGGAAGAGGATCCTGTACTGATGCAGGATCCCGAAGGTAAATCTGTTCTCCCACTACCCAATTCTCGCAAACTACTCCCTTCCGTTGAATGTCCACCAGAGCTTGAACTTAAAACACTACCCGATCATCTCAAGTACGCGTTTCTCGCAGAACATAAAAAGTTACCCGTGATTGTTTCGGCTAAGCTCTCCCAAGAGCAAGAAAATGCTCTGGTGGTCGTTCTTAAGAAACATGTACATGCAATAGGTTGGACCATTTCTGATATAAAAGGAATAAGCCCTTCTATTTGCATGCACAGGATTCTAATGGAAGAAGAGTTTAAACCCTCCCGTCAACCTCAGAGGCGATTGAACCCCCTTATGCAGGAAGTGGTAAGGAAAGAAGTTATCAAGCTCTTAGATGCTGGTATAATCTATCCTATCTCTGATAGCAAATGGGTTAGCCCGGTGGCAGGTCGTACCCAAACGAGGAGGGATGTGCATAACCAAGAATGAGCAAGGAGAAGAGGTTGCAACCAGGCCAGTGACGGATGGAGAGT